>CM065356.1:32433362-32555862 GCA_033032245.1 Poecilia picta
CGTAGCGCTCCGTTTCAGACTGTAAAGATGGCCGCCGTAGCGCTGTGTTTAGTTGGTAAAGATGGCCGCCGTAGCGCTCAGTTTCAGACTGTAAAGATGGCCGCCGTAGCGCTGTGTTTAGTCGGTAAAGATGGCCGCCGTAGCGCTCAGTTTCAGACTGTAAAGATGGCCGCCGTAGCGCTGTGTTTAGTCGGTAAAGATGGCCGCCGTAGCGCTGTGTTTAGTCGGTAAAGATGGCCGCCGTAGCGCTGTGTTTAGTCGGTAAAGATGGCCGCCGTAGCGCTGTGTTTAGTCGGTAAAGATGGCCGCCGTAGCGCTGTGTTTAGTCAGTAAAAATGGCCGCCGTAGCGCTGTGTTAAGTCGGTAAAGATGGCTGCCGCAGCGCTGTGTTTAGTCGGTAAAGATGGCCGCCGTAGCGCTCCGTTTCAGACTGTAAAGATGGCCGCCGTAGCGTTGTGTTTAGTTGGTAAAGATGGCCGCCGTAGCGCTCCGTTTCACACTGTAAAGATGGCCGCCGTAGCGTTGTGTTTAGTTGGTAAAGATGGCCGCCGTAGCGCTCCGTTTCAGACTGTAAAGATGGCCGCCGTAGTGCTGTGTTTAGTCGGTAAAGATGGCCGCCGTAGCGCTGTGTTTAGTCGGTAAAGATGGCCGCCGTAGCGCTGTGTTTAGTCGGTAAAGATGGCCGCCGTAGCGCTGTGTTAAGTCGGTAAAGATGGCTGCCGCAGCGCTGTGTTTAGTCGGTAAAGATATCCGCCGTAGCCCTCCGTTTCAGACTGTAAAGATGGCCGCCGTAGCGTTGTGTTTAGTTGTTAAAGATGGCCGCCGTAGCGCTCCGTTTCAGACTGTAAAGATGGCCGCCGTAGCGCTGTGTTTAGTCGGTAAAGATGGCCGCCGTAGCGCTGTGTTTAGTCGGTAAAGATGGCCGCCGTAGCGCTCTGTTTCAGACTGTAAAGATGGCCGCCGTAGCGCTGTGTTTAGTAGGTAAAGATGGCCGCCGTAGCGCTCAGTTTCAGACTGTAAAGATGGCCGCCGTAGCGCTGTGTTTAGTCGGTAAAGATGGCCGCCGTAGCGCTGTGTTTAGTCAGTAAAGATGGCCGCTGTATCGCTCAGTTTCAGACTGTAAAGATGGCCGCCGTAGCGCTGTGTTTAGTCTGTAAAGATGGCCGCCGTAGCGCTGTGTTTAGTCGGTAAAGATGGCCGCTGTAGCGCTGTGTTTAGTCTGTAAAGATGGCCGCCGTAGCGCTGTGTTTAGTCGGTAAAGATGGCCGCCGTAGCGCTGTGTTTAGTCTGTAAAGATGGCCGCTGTAGCGCTGTGTTTAGTCGGTTTAGTTCCGCTCCTGGTTTTTCTGGGGATTTTGTGAGATGCGTCTTGTTCTGGGTCGGTGAACCGGGCCTCAGCGGTTCTGGAGGGAGCAACAGCTGCTGCTGCTGCAGCAACATCTGGAACCAGCTGGACAGGAAGTGAGGCGTTCCGGAGTCCGATCCGGTCCAGGAGCGTCTGCGGAGCCAGAACATTTTGTTCTGGAAGGAACGGTCGGGTCAGGACAGCAGGTCGGATCGCAGCGGGACCGTCCAGCTGCTGCCGACATGCTGAGGTCAGAGGTCACAGAGGAAGTGGACCTTCAGTCACCTGGTTCACTGCAGCAGCTGTGAATGAGGCGACTGGACAGAATCAACCCCGCTACGCAGAGCGTGATGTCATCAGAAGTGGACGCTACGCAGGACTGGAGTAAACAGGAAGTACAGGTTGACAGCAGGAAGAAGAGGTTGACGACAGGAAGTAGCGGTTGCCGACAGGAAGTAGAGGTTGCCGACAGGAAGTAGCGATTGACAGGAGGAAGGAGCGGTTGCCGACAGGAAGTAGAGGTTGATGACAGGAAGTAGAGGTTGATGACAGGAAGAAGCGGTTGACAGGAGGAAGTAGAGGTTGATGACAGGAAGGAGCGGTTGCCGACAGGAAGGAGCGGTTGCCGACAGGAAGTAAGCGGTTGACAGGAGGAAGTAGCGGTTGCCGACAGGAAGGAGCGGTTGCCGACAGGAAGGAGCGGTTGCCGACAGGAAGGAGCGTTGACAGGAGGAAGTAGCGGTTGGACAGGAAGGAGGTTGCCGACAGGAAGGAGCGGTTGCCGACAGGAAGGACGGTTGACAGGAGGAAGTAGCGGTTGCCGACAGGAAGGAGCGGTTGCCGACAGGAAGGAGCGGTTGCCGACAGGAAGTAACGGTTGACAGGAGGAAGTAGAGGTTGATGACAGGAAGGAGCGGTTGCCGACAGAAGAGCGTTGCCAACAGGAAGTAACGGTTGCCGACAGGAAGTAACGGTTGACAGGAGAATAGAGGTTGATGACAGGAAGTAACGGTTGCCGACAGGAAGTAGCGGTTGACAGGAGGAAGTAGCGGTTGCCGACAGGAAGTAACGGTTGCCGACAGGAAGTAGCGGTTGCAGACAGGAAGTAACGGTTGACAGGAGGAAGTAGCGGTTGCCGACAGGAAGTAGCGGTTGCCGACAGGAAGGAGCGGTTGACAGCAGGAAGGAGCGGTTGCCCGCTCCGACAGGAAGTAACGGTTGCTAGCTAGCATGGAGCAACGCACTCAGAAGCAGGAAGCGTTCAGAGTTTGGTTCCTCTGGTTCGGCTCTGACCCACCAGTGGATTTTGGCTTTAGCTAAAACTTGTTTTCGTTTCCCCGTTAGGCTGCCAGCGGTCCAGACTGGTTCTGCTGAACTCGGCTGACTGGGTCGGTTCTGAGGAGAACTTCAGAGAGTAGAGCTGCTCCAGCACCGGTCCAGTTTGGGTTGAACCCAGGGTACCGGTACCGGAGCGAACGCGGCCAGAACCGCCTCTCTGGTTCTGAGCCTGTGAAAGTTCTGGTTCTGGACCAGAACCAGCCCAGCTAAAGGGAAACGGTTAAATGTTCCTGTGGGATTAGGAGGCATTAAAGCGGCGGTGCTGCTGGGACCGGGTCCAGTCCGGCTCCGGTCCCGGTCCGGTCCGGCTGCGGGTCCATGGACGGCCCGCCGGGGCTGCAGGTTGCCGTGGAAACGGGCCGGGACAGGAAGCGGCGGCGGTCGGTCGGCTGGTTTGGCTTGAGGCTGAACATCATGCAGGAGAGCAGAGAGGTGAGGAAGACGAGTCCAGAACCGCCGGTCCGTTTGCCTGGGAACTGGGTTCACTGGGTTCACTGGGTCTCTGCCTCGTTCTGCGGTTTTATCCAGCTGATTCGTGTGTCGCCGTCTGTGAGGATAAACTGACAGGTTGTAAACGTCGCCGTTTCTCCAGCTTTGGAGGGGAAATCGGGGGAAATGCCGTCTGAGTCCAGCAGCCTGGACACGTAGCAAACCGGCACCCAGCGCATGAGAGCCTGAATCGCTCTCTGCTTCCCGGCCTTCAGCTGACCTCATGCTAGCATGTTAGCGAGCTGTTCAGTGATGCGAGCCTCATGTTTCGCCACATAATCACTCTGGGCTCTACTGGAGCCTGTTTTAGAGGGGGACCTGGATATTAAGGAGTTAATTTTGATAGAGCAGATGGATTGAAATGCAGTTGTGTCATCTAATATTGACGCGACGCAGGACAAACCCGCCGTCCGTTTCCTCTGGAGCAAAATGACTCATTTTACAGGCAACAGCAAATGTTTCCAGGTAACCGTCAGACATTTCCAGATGCTTTAAATGGTCGCGCTGCCTGTTTGTGTCTGGCGGTGCCTTTATTTTGAAAGTGTCTACCTTTGCGTCCTGGGGCATTTGAAGGTGACTGGAGTTGAACAGGTTCTTGTTTTTGAGCTCAGCCGTTTCTCACGAAGCGAATCGGTTCTCTGCTCTGCTGGAGGTTTTATCTGTCACATCTGGAGCCGAGCGAATTCCTCGGCGTTTATCTCATGCTGGATCCTCTGCCTGAGGAGCGGATCTGTGACGGGTTACCCAGCATGCCTTGCAGCTGCTGTGGCGTCCAGGGAGAGCAGCTGGAACGACGGTGAACAATCTGGGAATCCAGTGGGAACAAGCCGGAGCGCCGCGACGTTCCGGAGGGAAACATTCCTGATCGGAAACCAGAGACGTCCCAAAACAAAACGCCAACCGAACAGAGTCCAGGATGAAGACTGACTGCAGGAAGGACCTGTGGTGAAGCTGCTCTGGGCACCAAGGATGCAGCTTCACAACGAGCTGAGAGCCAATCAGAGCTGAGGGCCAATCAGAGCTGAGAGCCAATCAGAGCTGAGAGCCAATCAGAGCTGAGAGCCAATCAGAGCTGAGGGCCAATCAGAGCTGAGGGCCAATCAGAGCTGAGGGCCAATCAGAGCTGAGAGCCAATCAGAGCTGAGAGCCAATCAGAGCTGAGAGCCAATCAGAAGGCCACCAACTGCTGTAGGCAGTACATGAACTACGCTGCAATAAATGTGTCTAACTGCAACAACTGAGGCTGTTTTCACGTCTTGGTGAAAGTTGATCAGGGCTGATATTGATCTGGCTGATTATTTACCAATATCATCTGTACTTCACTGCCTGGGGCATCAGGACAGATAAAGGTGATCAATAACCACTGATACCGACGGTCATTCCTCCCTAACCGGCCCCTGACACGATGTAAGGCTTTCAGCCAATCGAAGCCAGCTAGGTCCGTTTGGCCGGCGTGGCGGTTCCGACCCAGCAGGATTATCTGGACTCTCAGCAGCAGCTTTAGCTCCAGCAGCTTTAGCTGCTGCAGCAGCTTTAGCTCCAGCAGCAGCTCCAGCTCCAGCAGCAGCTTTAGCTCCAGCAGCTTTAGCTGCTGCAGCAGCTTTAGCTCCAGCAGCAGCTCCAGCTCCAGCAGCAGCTTTAGCTCCAGCAGCTTTAGCTGCAGCAGCAGCTTTAGCTCCAGCAGCTTTAGCTGCAGCAGCTTTAGCTCCAGCAGCTTTAGCTCCAGCAGCTTTAGCTGCAGCAGCAGCTTTAGCTCCAGCAGCTTTAGCTCCAGCAGCTTTAGCTCCAGCAGCTTTAGCCCCAGCAGCTTCAGCTCCAGCAGCTTTAGCTGCAGCAGCTTTAGCTCCAGCAGCAGCTTTAGCTCCAGCAGCAGCTTTAGCTCCAGCAGCTTTAGCTCCAGCAGCTTTAGCTCCAGCAGCAGCTTTAGCTCCAGCAGCAGCTTTAGCTCCAGCAGCTTTAGCTCCAGCAGCAGCTTTAGCTGCAGCAGCAGCTTTAGCTCCAGCAGCTTTAGCTGCAGCAGCTTTAGCTCCAGCAGCAGCTTCAGCTCCAGCAGCTTTAGCTCCAGCAGCTTTAGCTCCAGCAGCAGCTTTAGCTCCAGCAGCTTTAGCTGCAGCAGCAGCTTCAGCTCCAGCAGCTTTAGCTCCAGCAGCTTTAGCTCCAGCAGCAGCTTTAGCTGCAGCAGCAGCTTTAGCTCCAGCAGCTTTAGCTCCAGCAGCTTTAGCTCCAGCAGCAGCTTTAGCTGCAGCAGCAGCTTTAGCTCCAGCAGCTTTAGCTGCAGCAGCTTTAGCTCCAGCAGCAGCTTCAGCTCCAGCAGCTTTAGCTCCAGCAGCTTTAGCTCCAGCAGCAGCTTTAGCTCCAGCAGCTTTAGCTGCAGCAGCTTCAGCTCCAGCTCCAGCAGCTTTAGCTCCAGCAGCAGCTTTAGCTGCAGCAGCAGCTTTAGCTCCAGCAGCTTTAGCTCCAGCAGCAGCTTTAGCTCCAGCAGCTTTAGCTGCAGCAGCAGCTTTAGCTCCAGCAGCTTTAGCTGCAGCAGCAGCTTTAGCTCCAGCAGCTTTAGCTGCAGCAGCTTTAGCTCCAGTAGCTTTAGCTCCAGCAGCTTTAGCTCCAGCAGCTTTAGCTGCAGCAGCAGCTTTAGCTCCAGCAGCAGCTTTAGCTCCAGCAGCTTTAGCTCCAGCAGCAGCTTTAGCTCCAGCAGCTTTAGCTCCAGCAGCTTTAGCTGCTGCAGCAGCTTTAGCTCCAGCAGCAGCTTTAGCTGAAGCAGCAGCTTTAGCTGCAGCAGCTTTAGCTCCAGCAGCAGCTTTAGCTCCAGCAGCAGCTTTAGCTCCAGCAGCAGCTTTAGCGCTGCAGCAGCAGCTTTAGCTCCAAGCACGCTTTAGCTCCAGCAGCTTTAGCTCCAGCAGCAGCTTCAGCTCCAGCAGCTTTAGCTCCAGCAGCTTTAGCTCCAGCAGCAGCTTTAGCTCCAGCAGCAGCTTCAGCTCCAGCAGCTTTAGCTCCAGCAGCTTTAGCTCCAGCAGCAGCTTTAGCTCCAGCAGCTTTAGCTGAAGCAGCAGCTTTAGCTGCAGCAGCTTTAGCTCCAGCAGCAGCTTTAGCTCCAGCAGCAGCTTTAGCTCCAGCAGCAGCTTTAGCTCCAGCAGCAGCTTTAGCTGCAGCAGCAGCTTTAGCTCCAGCAGCTTTAGCTGCAGCAGCTTTAGCTCCAGCAGCAGCTTCAGCTCCAGCAGCTTTAGCTCCAGCAGCTTTAGCTCCAGCAGCTTTAGCTCCAGCAGCAGCTTTAGCTCCAGCAGCAGCTTTAGCTCCAGCAGCTTTAGCTGCAGCAGCAGCTTTAGCTCCAGCAGCTTTAGCTGCAGCAGCTTTAGCTCCAGCAGCTTTAGCTCCAGCAGCTTTAGCTGCAGTAGCAGCTTTAGCTCCAGCAGCTTTAGCTCCAGCAGCTTTAACTCCAGCAGCTTTAGCTCCAGCAGCTTCATCTCCAGCAGCTTTAGCTCCAGCAGCAGCTTTAGCTCCAGCAGCTTTAGCTCCAGCAGCAGCTTTAGCTCCAGCAGCAGCTTTAGCTCCAGCAGCTTTAGCTGCAGCAGCTTTAGCTCCAGCAGCTGTAGCTCCAGCAGCTTCAGCTCCAGCAGCTTTAGCTCCAGCAGCAGCTTTAGCTCCAGCAGCAGCTTTAGCTCCAGCAGCAGCTTTAGCTCCAGCAGCTTTAGCTGCAGCAGCTTTAGCTCCAGCAGCAGCTTCAGCTCCAGCAGCTTTAGCTCCAGCAGCTTTAGCTCCAGCAGCAGCTTTAGCTCCAGCAGCAGCTTTAGCTCCAGCAGCAGCTTTAGCTCCAGCAGCAGCTTTAGCTCCAGCAGCTTTAGCTGCAGCAGCAGCTTTAGCTCCAGCAGCAGCTTTAGCTCCAGCAGCAACTTTAGCTCCAGCAGCTTTAGCTGCAGCAGCTTTAGCTCCAGCAGCTTTAGCTCCAGCAGCTTTAGCTGCAGCAGCAGCTTTAGCTCCAGCAGCTTTAGCTGCAGCAGCTTTAGCTCCAGCAGCTTCATCTCCAGCAGCTTTAGCTCCAGCAGCAGCTTTAGCTCCAGCAGCTTTAGCCCCAGCAGCTTTAGCTCCAGCAGCTTTAGCCCCAGCAGCTTCAGCTCCAGCAGCTTTAGCTGCAGCAGCTTTAGCTCCAGCAGCAGCTTTAGCTCCAGCAGCAGCTTTAGCTCCAGCAGCTTTAGCTCCAGCAGCTTTAGCTCCAGCAGCAGCTTTAGCTCCAGCAGCAGCTTTAGCTCCAGCAGCTTTAGCTGCAGCAGCAGCTTTAGCTGCAGCAGCTTTAGCTGCAGCAGCTTTAGCTCCAGCAGCTTTAGCTCCAGCAGCTTTAGCTGCAGCAGCAGCTTTAGCTGCAGCAGCTTTAGCTCCAGCAGCTTTAGCTCCAGCAGCTTTAGCTGCAGCAGCTTTAGCTGCAGCAGCTTTAGCTGCAGCAGCTTTAGCTGCAGCAGCTTTAGCTCCAGCAGCTTTAGCTCCAGCAGCTTTAGCTGCAGCAGCTTTAGCTGCAGCAGCTTTAGCTGCAGCAGCTTTAGCTCCAGCAGCTTTAGCTCCAGCAGCTTTAGCTGCAGCAGCTTTAGCTGCAGCAGCTTCAGCTGCAGCAGCTGGTCTGGAGGATGTACTGGAGCTCCTGATGATCATCACTCACTCCAGACGGTTAACCCCCGGTTAGCTCCGTGTTATTGCCTCGCCGGCGGTTCTCCTGCAGTCTGAGGCCAGACGTCGGCCATGTTGGATGGCGGCTCCTCGTCTTGGTGTCTGCAGCGCGTCGTCCCCTCTGAGTGTGAGTGTGTGTGTGTGTGTGTGTGTGTGTGTGTGTGTGTGTGTGTGTGAGGACGTCTGGTGTGTCTGCAGCTGAATTAGCTTGATTCCTACTCGACAGCAAAGCCACAGGTTTGATGCTCTGCATCTGTTTGCAGCCCTGCAGCCGGAATCTCTCAGAAACTCCTCATTTATTATCTTGCGTATGTTTTGGATCTGGAGCCGTTTCCAGATCTCTGGTCCTCTAAGCGTTGATGCCTGTGTGGTTTACAGTTTCCACCTGTCGACTCCGTGATCTCGGCCCATGTGGCGAAACGTCTCAAGGCCTCTGCTTCAGAATGAGCCTCCGCTTTACTTTTTCTTTCAGAGCCAAAGGAAACCCAGTTTTTAGGCCCGTGATGTGAATGTAATTACCTCTGTTCCAGGAAACAGTGAAATGTTGTCCAGCTTTAGGTTTTATGTCTTTTCCGTCCAGCCAGCCAAACGCTCTCATGTCCTCCTGACGTGGTTTGGACTACAGCTCCAGGATTCATCAAGGCTTTGGAAAACTTGTCCAGGTTTCTTCTCACTGTGGCATAAATGCTGATATAATGCATATTCAAGCTGATCATTCAAAGCAAACAGCAAGACTGCTAGCAAGCATGTTAGCATTGGCATGTTTATTAACAGTTGGCTATTAAGCTAGCATATTTAGTTTAGTAACATGTTGGTATTACCGAAATAAGCTACTAATGTAATGCTAGCTAATAGTAGCTAACGCTATGTAAAATATTATATATTAATTCAAACATCAGCTTGAATGTTTGAATTAATCAGGAAATATGGGAGCTAGTTGCTGTTAGCTAACATTTAAAACGATCATCTATGAAAAAAGGCTATCATGTTTGCAGTGAATAGCAAACATTATCTGCAAATTTATGCTACTGTTAGCTAATAAACCACTAGCTTAAATCAGTTAATAACATTTTATTATACGAGCAGTGGCTAATAGCCTAAAATGAGCCATCTTGCTAACTTTTGCCTATGCTACTATTAGCTAATCCCCAGTCCCTAATTAGCATGTTAGCATTAAACAGGAAGTAATAACTTTTATGTTAAATTTAGGCAGTGAGCTTCAGCTGAGCATTAGCACTAACATAACATTGGTGAATGCTGCCATATTTTGTGTTCGGCTAGTATGCTAACTTTATTGTTTACAGTCAATAGTGCGCTCAATCTTTGTTGCTAACTTTAAGCTATGTGCTACTGTAAAGCTAATAGCATTTTAGCTAATTACGTTCTTTCGTTGGAGGTGGAGATAAAGAAAACTCATTAATTCCACATGAAGCATCAAATATCCAGCTGCTTAATTATGACGAAACCCCCACAGAAGGAGTGTTTGCTCAGCTCAAAGATCAGAGCAGAGCTGCTTACTTGGAGGTGATTAAGCAGCTCTGCCTCCACCAGTATTCCACCTGGAGGCTTTTATGTTGGCGGGTCACGGCGGCCCCACTTCAGTCCGGCCCGTTAAAGCCTGGAAGCTGCAGCACAGCCTCTGCAGCACAGGCCTGGCGTCCATTACAGCTGCTCTGCTGAAGAGTCATAGCTGGACACAAACGGACGTTTTCTCCTGAAGACACACAAGCATTCAGCCCAGAGTGTGTAAACCAGGACGGCCTCCCAGTGCTCCCAGTAGAGCCATAACTGGGGTGCAGGTGGTGAACCAGCAGCTAGTCCATTAGGACACATGGGCTGAGGCTCTGCTAGCTTTAGCGGTCGGGACAGAAGGTCCTGCAGGATTTGCTGCAGCAACGTTGTGAAAGCGTTCCGGTTTCAGAGAAGTGACCTAAACCGGAGTTTAATTAGATTTATTTTAAGACGGATTATCACACAGGCAGCTCTTTATTCCTGAAGGTTTGTTATGTAACCGCGGTTAACGTGGACCGACCTGCAGCACAGGCAGGACACGCGTCATTACCAGCATCAAGACGATTTCCATACGAGGGAAGCGGTTGGTCATGTGACGGTGATGCAGCACAGGATTGTGGGTCGTCGATTTGAACCAGAGCAGCTGGTCGTGGTTCAAAGTTCCCCCAGTGGCAGAAACACTTCCGCTAAAGCGCTAACCGCTGAGCTAGTTGTTCAGCTAGCTTGGAAAGTGTTTAGTGCCGTTAAATTGTTCTTACCAGCAGCAGGAAACTTTGTTTGTGCTGCTGATAAGTGATTGTTTTTGATGACGTTGGATGTTAGTGGTGGCCAAACTACTGATAACCGCAGAGCTAATTTTTAGATTTGTGGCGTAGCACTTTCTGCTAAGTGTGAAAACTTTAGCTTAGCTTCCCAAATCGAATTTCTCCAGATAAATTCTGAAGCACCAATTTTCTCGGCTGTTTTCTAAACATTCGGTTGAATAACGTTGGACGTCTGTGTTGAAGGTTTGGTCGTAAAATTAAGAGTTTTTAGAGAAGTTATCCGTTTATATTCATGCTTTTATTTTGAAGTGATTCTGTTTCCTCGCACTCTGTCCTGGTTCATCAGAGGTCAACTAGCTGATCAATCTGTTCCCAGGCTGTCATAGTAAATATCTGGAGGATGAATCGTCCCAGACTTTGTCTGGATAAACGATAATGTTGTTATGAAACCATATTCTGAATGGGAATGAACTTAAATAATATCAATGAATGAATGAATTTCTCTGTAAACACATTAATGCGTCATGAAAAGAACCGACTGGGGTTGAAACGATGAATCATCCAAATGGAATCATTGAGCTGGTTTCAGTTCGTCATGCGATGAATGGATGAATTGTAATGAGGATGAACCGATTTTCTGTAAATCAGAAGTTCGTCTCTTGGTTTCGTGTTGGTCTCTGGGGCGGCGGCGGTGCTGCTGATGGCGGCGCTGCTGATGCTGCTGATGGCGTGCTGACGCGTGCTGATGGCGGCGCTGCTGATGGCGGCGCTGCTGATGCTGCTGATGGCGCCGCTGCTGATGGCGGCGCTGCTGATGGCGGCGCTGCTGATGGCGGCGCCTTGCCTCTCCGCTCTTTCTCGCCCGCCGCTCTCGCTGATGGCCGCGCTGCTCGATGGCGCGCCTCCTCTCCTCCTCCTCTCCTCCTTCCTCCTCTTCCTCCTCTTCCTCCTGCTCCTCCTCCTCTTCCTCCTCCTCCTCTCCTCCTCCTCTCCTCTTCTCCTCTCCTCCTCCTCCTCTCCTCTCCTCCTCCTCTCCTCCTCTTCCTCTCTCCTCCTCCTCCTCCTCCTCCTCTTCCTCCTCCTCTCCTCCTCCTCTCCTCCTCCTCCTCCTCTCCTCTTCCTCCTCCTCCTCCTCCTCTCTCCTCCTCCTCTTCCTCCTCTTCCTCCTCTTCCTCCTCCTCCTCCTCTGCCTCCTCCTCCTCCTCCTCCTCCTCCTCTCCTCTCTCTCCTCTTCCTCCTCCTCCTCCTCCCTCCTCCTCCTCTTCCTCCTCCTCCTCCTCCTCCTCTCCTCCTCTGCTCCTCTCTCCTCCTCTTTCCCCTCTCTCCTCCTCTCTCCTCTCCTCCTCCTCTTCCTCCTCCTCTTCTCCTCCTCCTCCTCCTCTTGCCTCCTCTCTCCTCCTCCTTCCTCTTCCTCTCTCCTCCTCCTCCTCCCTGCTCCTCCTCTTGCCTCCCTGCTCCTCCTTTCCTCTTCCTCCTGCTCCTCCTCCTCTCTCTCCTGCTCCTGCTCCTCCTGCTGACCGTTTCTGTTCACTCCATTAAAATGAATCATGTTCAGTGAAATTTGCTGGTTTTCTGGACTGTCGTGGTTTTGCTGGATCTGATGCGCTGCAGCGACATCTGCTGGTCAAACTCCTGCACTGTAACCATTTAGGACCAGAGAACGTTTATATTTTTAATATTCCTCCATTTGAACTAAGCCGTCAGTATTTGGATTAAGGAAACCAAGAGCCATTGTTTGTAGTGAACTGATGGAAAATCACTTTTTTATTTCAAATGGTCTTTAAAATGTATAAGCCCCAAATTAGCTCCATAATATCTTTTTCATCGTTCAAGCATAAAGAAACTTGGTGACCCCAGGCCAGCCGGCCCCCGAGCCGGCCCCCGAGCCGCCCTTTGAGCACCGCTGTAGGAACCGCTCCGGTTGACGGTTTGAATCCAGGAACTGACCAACTGCGTCTCTGTTTCCTCTGTTTCAGAAGGAGCTGAATCTTCCCAGAAGAGGCAGCTTGTAAGTACCTGAAACCCTTCGTCCAATCAGAGCTCAGCTCTCACCTGGACAGCAGCAACGAGCCAATCAGACCTCGGCTTTCAGGGTGACCGGTTAATGTTTGCTGCCTCCTGCTGGAGGTTCAGGTGAAGCGCAGGAACAGCTGTAGCTCCGTCTGCAGGTCTATTTATATCAGGAGTGTGTGAGAGTGTGTGTGTGACTGTGTGTGTGTGTGAGTGAGTGAGTGAGTGAGTGAGTGAGTGAGTGAGTGAGTGAGTGAGAGTGTGTGTGTGTGTTTTGTGTGTGTGTGTTTGTGTCTCTGTCTGAAGTGATTCCCATCATGAAAACGATTTAATTTGTTTAGGATTTTAACAATGTGGAAACAAAACCAGGCTTCCTTTGTTCTGTCCTTCATTCATTCACTGTTTCCTCTCTTGCTTCCTTCTTTCACTCCTTACTTCCTCATGTTTTCTCCTTCTTTCCTTCCTGCTGCTCTTCCTCACTTTCAGCTTCCTGGTTCTTCCAGATTTCATATCAAAAACCTGTATGGAGCTAAATCAGGGCCAGAACGTCTGCTTTGACCCAAAGGTCCTGTTGGTGAAGCTGGACTTCCTGTTGGTGAAGCTGAGCTTCCTGTTGGTGAAGCTGAGCTTCCTGTTGGTGAAGCTGACTTCCTGTTGGTGAAGCTGAGCTTCCTGTTGGTGAAGCTGAGCTTCCTGTTGGTGAAGCTGAGCTTCCTGTTGGTGAAGCTGAGCTTCCTGTTGGTGAAGCTGAGCTTCCTGTTGGTGTGTTCTCTCCCTGTTGGAGGTGCTGATGGTGATGATAATAATAAATAATATAAAACCGCGTAAAGCGTGACGGCGAGGAGCATTGAAAGCTCCTCACCGGGCTGAACCTGCATGATGAGGTTAGCGCTGGTTTGTTAGCCGCTAACGCTACGACCAACCGGGACACAGACATGAACTTTACAGGGCAGACAGCGCCACCCGCTGGCCAGGATGTTGCGATGGAAACGCTGCATCATTGTTTATTCACAAAGATAAATCGTCCTCAACTCTGAAGGCTCAACCAGAGCAACGCGGTTCGGTTTAAACTCTCACCTTGATGAGGAGTTTTCCAAAGAATCATGATTCCTCACAGGAAGTTGATGTAAATATCCATGCAGGTCAGCCTGAGTCCAGTTGGAGTGACAGGAGCAGCGCGAGGAAACGTGCAGCGCTGTGATTGGTCCGGCTTTACATGCATAAACCAATCTACTACAGACGTCTTTCAGGAATAAATCTGCTCCGCCAGTGAAGCGCTCAGAGCCGCAGAGACCTTACCGATGGAACGTGGCTTCATTTTCATTTTTTAATTCATTCAACTTTTTATTTTCTTAAAAACAAGCAGCGCTCAGCCTGGCGGGGGGAGGGGCTAGTTCAGCATGGCAGGCTGCCAGGCTTATAAAACACTGGGAGAAACCCAGTTGTTCTGTTACTTTTTGGTACCATTTTATCTCCACTTTTGAATTTCAAGCATATTCAAACTATAATTTTACTGTATCGTAAATGTAGCATCTTTTTCTGTAAATCCAGTTCAGTCCAATAGAATCACTTACAGACTCCAGAACCGTCCAAAACTTAATTAAACTAACTTAATAAATTTTTTTTATTAAATTTAATTTTGATTTCTAAAAATGAGAGTTTGTAGAAAACAACTAATATTAATTATCTTTTAAAATGATAAAGCAAATTTTGCCAAAAATATCAAACCGTGAAAAACAAACTGGCTGTAATTTTTTTAATACAATTTATTTTTATAAAAAAAAAAATATATATTAACATATTTGTCCCAATAATTTCCACAGTTTTACAACGTAATAAAACTTTCACAGTAAATTCCAGTTAATTATAATAAATGTAAATGTTTTTAAAGACTTTCTTCAGATTGTTAGTTACATGGTTTCATAGGAAACCTGTTGGACCCGACCCAAAACCAACCTGACCCAAACCGACCCAACCTGACCCAACCTGACCCAACCTGACCCAACCTGACCCAACCTGACCCAAACCAACCTGACCCAACCCAACCTGACCCAACCTGACCCAACCTGACCCAACCTGACCCAAACCAACCTGACCCAAACCGACCCGACCCAAACCAACCTGACCCAAACCGACCCGACCCAACCTGACCCAACCCAACCTGACCCAACCTGACCCAACCCAACCTGACCCAACCTGACCCAACCTGACCCAAACCAACCTGACCCAACCCAACCCGACCCAACCTGACCCAACCCAACCTGACCCAACCTGACCCAACCTGACCCAAAACCCAAGACCAAACCTGACCCAAACGACCCGACCCAACCGACCCAAACCGACCACCGACCCAGACCAACCACCCAACCTGACCCAACCTGACCACCAACCTGACCCAACCTGACCACCTGACCAAACCAACCTGACCCAACACAACCGACCCAACCTGACCAACGACCCAACCTGACCAACAACCTGACCAACCCACCCTGACCCAACCCACCTGACCCAAACTGACAACGACCCAAACCAACTGACCCAACCACCCAACCTGACCCAACCCACGACCAACTGACCCAAACATGACCCAACCGACCCAACCTGACCCAACACCGAAAACCTGACCCAACCGCCAACCCACTGACCCAACCAACTGACCAATACACCTGACCCAAACTGACCCAACCTGACCAACCTGACCATGACCCGACAACTGACCCAACCCAACTGCCACGACCACCTGACCCAAACCACTGACCCAACCAAACCGACCCAAACCGACACCAACCTGACCCAACCTGACCCAACCTGACCCAACCACTGACCCAACCAACCTGACCCAACACCAACTACACTGACCCAGAACCCAACTGACCCAAACCAACCTGCCCAACCGACCCGACACCTGCAACCCAACCTGACCCAACCGACCCAACCTGACCCAACCTGACCAACTGACAACGACCCAACCTGACCAACCAACCTGACCAACCTGACCCAACCTGACCCAAACACTGACCAACCACGACCCAACCTGACACCAACTGACCCAACCTGACCCAACCTGAACCAAACCAACCTGACCAACCAACCTGACCCAACACCGACCCACGACCCAATACCAACCTGACCCAAACCGACCCACCCAACCTGACCACATACCCAACCTGACCACAACCTGACCAACCAACCTGACCCAACCTGACCCAAACCTGACCCAACCACCTGACCCAACCACCGACCCAACCTGACCCAACCCAACCTGACCCAAAACCTGACCCAACTGACCCACAACCAACCTGACCCAAACCACCTGACCCAACCAACCCTGACCCAAACCTGAACCCAACCTGACCCAAACCTGACCCAACCACCTGACCCAACACTGACCCAACCACCTGACCAACCTGACCCAACCTGACCCAAACCCAACTGACCCAAACCCAACCTGACCCAACACCGACCGACCCAAACCGACCAACCTGACCCAACCTGACCAACCTGACCCAACCGACCCAACCTGACCCAAACCAACTGACCCAACCTGACCCAACCTGACCCAACCAACCTGACCCAAACCAACCTGACCAAACCAACCTGACCCAAACAACGACCCAACTGACCCAACCTGACCCAACCTGACCCAACCTGAACCAACCTGACCCAAACCAAACTGACCCAAACCACCTGAAACACCAACCTGACCCAACCTGACCACAACCTGACCCAACTGACCAA
The DNA here is from genome assembly GCA_033032245.1 of Poecilia picta. Lineage (NCBI taxonomy): Eukaryota > Metazoa > Chordata > Actinopteri > Cyprinodontiformes > Poeciliidae > Poecilia > Poecilia picta. The sequence continues at coordinate 32,449,209 of CM065356.1, forward strand.
ACCAACTGACCCAAACAACCCGACCAACCAACCTGAAACCCAACCGACCCAACCTGACCACAACCTGACCCACAACCTGACCCAAACCAACCTGACCCAAACCAACGAACCCGACCCACCGACCCAACCTGACCCAACCACCTGACCCAAACCAACCGACCGCAAACTGACCCAACCAACCCTCCCAAACCGACCCAACCTGACCCAACTGACCAAACCGACCAACCGACCCACCAACCTGACCCAAACCCAACCTGACCCAACCACCTGACCAAACACCGACCCAAACCGACCAACCTGACCCAACTGACCCACCTGACCAACCGACCCACCTGACCCAACCCACCTGACCCAACCTACCAACCCAACCTGACCCAAACCACCGACCCAAACCAACCTGACCAACCACCTGACCCAAACAACCTGACCCAACTGACCCAACGACCCAACCTGACCCAAACCAACCTGACCCAAACCACCGACCAAACCAACCTGACCCAAACCAACCTGACCCAACCGACCGACCCAAACCGACCAACCTGACCAGACCCAACCTGACCCACCTGACCCAACCTGACCCAAACCAACTGACCCAACCACCTGACCCAACCCGACCCAAACCTGACCACTGACCAACCGACCGACCCAACCGACCAACCTACCGACCAACCGACCCAACCGCCTACCCCGACCCAACCTGAGCTGGATTAACCGGACAGCTGCAGCAGGATCGGCGCTCCGGTTCTGGGAACACGAAGGGAACCGGGTCGGCACTGCCTCTCCGTCTGGACTTCTCCCCATGAAGGTTTTGGGTCGGGTCAAAACGACCAAAACTCGGATTATCCTGACGTTTGGAACGGGATTCATGGAGCAAACCGGTGCTGAGACCCAAAGAAGCTTTCACCCGAGAAGCGCGAGAGAGTGTGTGAGTGTGTGAGTGTGTGTGTGTGTGTGTTGTGTTGAGTGAGTGTGTGTGTGAGTGAGTGGTGTGTGGTGTGTGTGTGTGTGTGTGTGTGTGTGTGGTGTAGTAGTGTGTGTGTGACATAACTCTGAGGTCGTCCCTTTAAACGGAGATCAGCGGACGGTTGAGTGGCTCCACTCTGCTGGATTATCACAGATTACAGCTCAGCCTTTTGTCCCAGAACTCGAGATGAAGAGGAGGAAGGAGAGCGGCGGAGGAGGAGCGCCTCACCTCCGCCTGCAGTAAGAAACCAGAACCAGAACCAGAGACTACAGAACCAGAACCAGAGACTCCAGAACCAGAACCAGAGACAGCAGAACCAGAGACTCCAGAACCAGAACCAGAGACTCCAGAACCAGAGACTCCAGAACCAGAGACAGCAGAACCAGAGACAGCAGAACCAGAGACTCCAGAACCAGAGACAGCAGAACCAGAGACAGCAGAACCAGAGACTCCAGAACCAGAGACTCCAGAACCAGAGACTCCAGAACCAGAGACAGCAGAACCAGAGACAGCAGAACCAGAGACTCCAGAACCAGAGACAGCAGAACCAGAGACAGCAGAACCAGAGACTCCAGAACCAGAGACTCCAGAACCAGAGACTCCAGAACCAGAGACAGCAGAACCAGAGACAGCAGAACCAGAGACTCCAGAACCAGAGACAGCAGAACCAGAGACTCCAGAACCAGAGACTCCAGAACCAGAGACTCCAGAACCAGAGACAGCAGAACCAGAGACTCCAGAACCAGAGACAGCAGAACCAGAGACTCCAGAACCAGAGACAGCAGAACCAGAGACAGCAGAACCAGAGACAGCAGAACCAGAGACAGCAGAACCAGAGACTCCAGAACCAGAGACTCCAGAACCAGAGACAGCGAAACCAGAGACTCCAGAACCAGAGACTCCAGAACCAGAGACTCCAGAACCAGAGACAGCAGAACCAGAGACAGCAGAACCAGAGACAGCAGAACCAGAGACTCCAGAACCAGAGACTCCAGAACCAGAGACTCCAGAACCAGAGACAGCAGAACCAGGAGCTGGATATCTTGAGTCTAGTGGGAAGTAGAACCAGAGTTTCGGTCCTCTAAACTCTGGTTCTGGTTCTGTCCGTCCATCTGTTCATTATGCATCCGTCCTGTTTTGGTTCCACATTTAATGAATTTCCCTTTTTCCTCTCACACTTTTGAGTTGCATAAATTCTTGAATTAATTAAATTGGCGTAAATCGACGGAGAGCTAGAAAGCTCAGCAGCTCTCTGGGGGAGCAGAGAGGACGACTCCAGACGGGTTGAGCTGGTTCCTTCTCACAGAGAAACGGGCCAGAACCGTCCACACAGCCGCTCTGGTTCCGGACGGGTCTGGATGCGTCACGGCGGATCCGGCTGAGTCGCTGAGGCTTTAATCAGACAGAATGTAGATCCTGTGGGAAGATGGCGGCGCTCGCTCGCATCATCACCACGAGCCAACCTGAGCTGGCGAACGTCTGGCAGACGGACGCTGACCCCTGACCCCAGGTCGGCGTGTCATCTGACAGAAACGTTTTATTCTGCCAGACTCTCAAACTCGTTGAGTTCATTAGTGCTGATCGACATACCTGGAGGTCAGCGAACGGCTAGAAGCTAAGACAACCCACAGGGCCCGAAACGCAGCCTGGAGGAACGCCACAGGAAACGAACCGGAGCCGTACAGGAAGTTTAATTAGTGACTAACCCACAGGGCCCGAAACGCAGCCTGGAGGAACGCCACAGGAAACGAACCGGAGCCGTACAGGAAGTTTAATTAGTGACTAACCCACAGGGCCCGAAACGCAGCCTGGAGGAACGCCACAGGAAACGAACCGGAGCCGTACAGGAAGTTTAATTAGTGACTAACCCACAGGGCCCGAAACGCAGCCTGGAGGAACGCCACAGGAAACGAACCGGAGCCGTACAGGAAGTTTAATTAGTGACTAACCCACAGGGCCCGAAACGCAGCCTGGAGGAACGCCACAGGAAACGAACCGGAGCCGTACAGGAAGTTTAATTAGTGACCAATCAGTGGCCTTCATCTCGTTCCTACGCTAAGATGGCGGGGAGCTAAAGACTGATAGCATTAGTTTGGTTGTTTAGCATAAGGGAATAAATGAAGCACCAATCAGGTTTTTAACAAGTTACTTATTCATTTGTTAATGTCAGTTCCAAACCCAGAAAGTAAATAATTTGCTTGCTAGCTGTGCAATTAATTTAGTAAGAAAATATCGAACTAATAAGTTTAGCATTTTGCTAGGAAGCTAAATATGTAGCGTTAGCACGGCACCTAAATACTGAGCTTTCCAGTTCAACATTTATCTTGCAGTTTACATATATAGCTTTAGATAATAAATAACTATATACATAACTTTAGCTAGCTAAATACGTTTAGCTAGCAAAATTGTGAGCTTGCAAGCTAAATATTTAGCTTCAGCAAGCAAGTGAGTATTTTGCAAGCTAAACATTTATTTTCTAAGCTAAATATTTAGCTAGTGAATTAGATATTTAGTTTGAAGCTGACATGTATAAATGAACAACATGGTGAAAATAATAAGGCCCAGATTGTTCCTGTTAATGTGACTGTTGGTGTGGAGAACCTCCCGAGCTGGACGTGGTTCTGACAGCATCACAGCAGCCGTCCGGTCAGAATCGGTTCTGGAGCTGAGTTTTCTGAGGGGAAGCGAACGCATCGTGATTTGTGTTAAATGTATTAACTTGAGGATTCTTTACGTCTCACATCTTCCGATTGAGTTTAGGATAATAAATCTAAATTCCAGCTGTGGAAACGGTGATCATGCAGCTGCAGTTCCCACCAGGCGCCACTAGGAGGCTCTTCATCCTCTCTTCCTCCTCCTCTCTCTCTCAGAATCTGGGCCCCGGCTCAGCTGTGTTGCCACGGCAACAGCAGCTTCCTGCTCCATCACCTGCTGTCCCCCCCCCCCGCCCCTCCCCTCCTCTCCCTCTTTCCCCTGCCACGGCCCTCTCTCCGCCCCTGCTTACCTGCGAGGAAACCCCTTCCTCTGGAGGTAAGCCCTGCCCCCCTCCCACCTGTAGCACTCCTGATTGGTCCAGAAGGAAGTGGACTACGGCGCAGGGCATTCTGGGTAACGCTAGCGGGAGAAACGACTGGTTTCGTTTCACCAGAATTGATCTCTTTCTGACGTCTCCGTTTCTGATTCCACCTGGTGAAGCAGGAAGTTGCTCTCGGCGCCTTCAGAGGTTTCTGTGTCGTTTCCTCCAGTGGTTGTTGGTGCAGCGCCGCCACAGGCCAGGAGGGGAACAGCTGGTTGGACCCAGGGCAGCTGGAGGAGGAGCAGATGTTCAGTCAGGAGGAGGAACGCTGCGATCGGTTCCTATTGGCTCTGGATTAACTCTGAGAAAACCTAATCCAGAACAGATGCCTGGGTAAATTTATGGGATCTGATCTGAACTCCTCCTCAGGACGACTCAACCGCATAAACACTAAACCCAAGAGGTTCCACGTTCTAAATATCCATCCATCCATCCATCCATCCATATTCTTTTCTCGCTTATCCAGGATGGGTCCGGGGGCAGCAGCTTCAGTAGGGAGGCCCAGACTTCCCTCCCCAGCCACGTCTTCCAGCTCCTCCAGGAACCCCAAGGCGTCCCAGGCCAGCCGAGAGACATCGTCCCTCCAGGTGTCCTGGTCTTCTCCACCTCCTCCCGGTGGGACCTGAACTCCTCACACTCCAGGAGGCTCCATCCTGACCAGATGCCCGAGCCTCAACTGGCTCCCCTCGACGTGGAGGAGCAGCGGCTCGTACTCTGAGTCCCTCCCGGATGACTGAGCTTCTCTCTCTAAGGGTCCAGCCACCCTGCGGAGGAAACCCATTTCGGCCGCTTGTATCCGTGATCTCGTTCTTTCGGTCATGACCCAAAGCTCATGACCATAGATGAGGGTGGGAACGTAGATCGACCGGTAAATCGAGAGCTTCGCCTTTTGACTCAGCTTCTCTTCACCATGACGGACCGGTACAGCGCCGCTTCACGGCAGACGCCGCCCCAATCCGCCTGTTTCGATCTCCCTTCTTCCCTCATTCGTGAACAAGATCCCCAGATACTTAAACTCCTCCACTTGAGGCAGGACGACCCCCCTGACCCGGAGAAGGACCTCTACCCTTTTCCGGCTCAAGACCATGGCCTCGGATTTGGAGGCACTGAGCCTCATCCCGGCCGCTTCACACTCGGCCGCGAACCGTTTCAGCGAGAGCCGCAGATCACGATCTGATGAAGCCATCAGGACCACATCATCCGCAAAAAGCAGAGATCGATCCTAAGGCCACCAAAACGGATCAACACCTCGGCTGGTCTAGAGATTCTGTCCATGAAAGTAATGAACAGAATCGGTGACAAAGGGCAGCAGCCTTGGGGAGTCCAACTCTCACCGGAAACGAGCCCGACTTACTGCCGGCAATGCGGACCAGACTCTGACACCGGTCATACAGGGACCTGACAGCCCGTATCAAAGGGCCGGTACCCCAGACTCCCGGAGAACCACCACAAGGCCCCCGAGGGACACGGTCGAACGCCTTCTCCAAGTCCACAAAACACATGTAGACTGGTTGGGCGAACTCCCAGACCCTCCAGGACCCTGCTGAGGGTATAGAGCTGGTCCAGTGTTCCACGACCAGACAAAACCACACTGCTCCTTCCTGAATCCGAGGTTCGACTATCCGACGGACCCTCCTCTCCAGGACCCCTGAATAGACCTTTCCAGGGAGGCTTAAGAGTGTGACCCCTCTGTAATTGGAGCTCACCCTCCGGTCCCCCTTTTTAAACAGGGGGACCACCACCCCGGTCTGCCAATCCAGAGGAACTGCCCCCGATGTCCATGCGATATTGCAGAGTCGTGTGAGCCAACACAACCCTACAACATCCAGAGCCTTGAGGAACTCCGGGCGGATCTCATCCACCCCCGGACCCTGAGGCCACCGAGGAGCTTCTTGACCCCTCGGTGACCTCGTCCCCAGAGATTGGAGAGCCCAACCCAGGGTCCACAGGCTCAGCTTCTTCAACAGAAGGCATGTTGGTGGGATTGAGGAGGTCTTCCAAGTATTCCGCCCACCGACCCACAACATCCCGAGTCGAGGTCAGCAGCCACCATCCCCACTATAAACAGTGTTGGTGCTGCACTGCTTCCCCCTCCTGAGACGCCGGATGGTGGACCAGATCGCCTCGAAGCCGTGCGGAAGTCTTTCTCCATGGCCTCTCCAAACTCCTCCCACGCCCGAGTTTTGGCCTCAGCGACCCGAGCCGCATGCCGCTTCGTACGTTGGGTAAACCCCAAAGTGCAGGCGCCAAGATGGGGGGCAACAAGTATGCCCACTCCTGCCCGGCGCCTCTCGCCGTGGGCAACTCCAGAGTGGAAGTACGTCCAGCCCGTCTCAAGGAGACGGTTCCAGAACCAGAGCCATGCGTCGAGGTGAGGCCGACTATTTCTAGCCGAAACCTCTCAGCCTCTCAACCAGCTCCGGCTCCTTCCCCACCAGAGAGGAGACGTTCCACGTCCCAAGAGCTTCTGCAGCCGAGGATCAGACCGCCAGGGTCCCTCGGCCGCCGCCCGTAACACACAGCACCCGACCCCTTTGGCCCCTCCGACAGGTGGTGGGACCATTGGGAGGGGAACCACGTCTCCTCTCCGGGCTCCGTGGTTAAAAGCCCGGCCACCAGGCGCTCGCCATCGTGCCCAAACCTCCAGGCCTGGCTCCAGAGTGGGACCCCGGTGACCCGCGTCCGGGCAAGGGAACGCGAGATTCAAAGTTCGTTTCCATCATAAGGGTCTTCAGGCTGCGCTTTGTCTGGTTCCTCACCTAGGACCTGTCTGCCTTGGGTGACCCGACCAGGGGCATAAAGCCCCAGACAGCAAAGCTCCCAGGATCATTGGGACCTATGATCCTGGGAGCTTTGCTGAGACAGTAATGTCTCAAAATCTATTTTCTGTTTGCTTAATACTTAATGTAATGATGGGTTTTAATTTATGGAAAATTTAATCCTTCGTCATGAAAAGACGGCCGAGAACTTATCAGTTAATCGATAAAATTAATAACTTCAGATTTTCTCATTAATGATCACATGCATCTGTAGTCAGAACCTGAAGGTGGCGCTGTTTCCTCTGGTGTGTGTGTGTGTGTGTTGACGTCATGTCGGGGGGGAGACGGTCGGCACGGCAGCAGCTTCTGCACGCGCTCAGTGCGGCTGCTGCCAGTCGCTGCTTTAGCTGTGCTGCGTTCAGGAACCCTGGTTTTTCTGAGCTTCTGCTGTCGATGCATCTAGAGGCTGCAGGAAACCTGAGTTCTGATCTGAAAGCATTGTTTGGGTTTAAGCCGTCCAGCCTGGCAGCAGCAGAAACCGTTGAACGGGTCAGTTCTGGTTCTGCTGCTCCCGGTCGGACCAGTCAGCAGAAACGTCGGTGCTTCAGGAGGCCATTTTGTTTCCATACTGGTGGTGGCAGCATCATGCTGTGGGCCTGCTGTGAAATACAAACCTGCTCCGGTAAAGTTTGGCTCAAATCAATTCATTTCAATCCTTTGGAAAGAAAAAAATTTATAAAAATAATTTGGGTTATTTATTTTTTTCCTATAATTTTCATGTTATTTATTCATTTCTAAATGTCAGTTTCAAACTAAACATCTAGTTTGGATCTCAGTTTGTGATAAAATGATTAAATGTCTGTTTCACTATAATCTTTGTTCATAAATGTAACAGCAGCTCAGTGTATGTAAATATCTGAGCCGTGTTGGAGCAGGAACAGAGTCCGGCTGGTTCTGGTTCTGGTTCTGGAGGCGTTGATGGGCCTGTAGTCGCCAACATGGAGGCTGTTCTTCCTGTCGGCTGATTACAGCGTTCAGACGGGTCCGGGTTCTGACCGGGTTCTGACTGTGACCGTCTGCCGGGTCTGCAATGTCTCCGTCAGGAACTCGGACCTGCTGGTGCTGCTGCCGTCACCAGGGAGGAGCTAGGAGCTCTGATTGGCTGGTTGTAAAGGTGGGGGGCGGAGCCACTCACCTGTGCTAACCTGAAGCTGTGTGTCTGTCCTCAGCTGCCGCTCCAGCAACAGGAAGAGTCTGATGGTGACGTCCAGCACCTCCCCGACTCTCCCTCGGCCGCAGTCGCCTCTGCACGGACACACAGGTAGAGGCCGCGCCGCCGCGCTCCGACCAGCAGGGGGCGGAGGCGTTTAGAGACCTGCAACTAGCAGCTCTGCTACAGCAATGGATGATTCTCAGGATTCAAATATTAATATTAACGGACACACAGGTAGAGGCCGCACCGCCGCCTCCGACCAGCAGGGGGCGGAGCCGTTTAGAGACCTGCAACTAGCAGCTCTGCTACAGCAATGGATGATTCTCAGGATTCAAATATTAATATTAACGGACACACAGGTAGAGGCCGCACCGCCGCCTCCGACCAGCAGGGGGCGGAGGCGTTTAGAGACCTGCAACTAGCAGCTCCGCTACAGCAATGGATGATTCTCAGCAGGGAGGAAGACTCTGGTTCTGAGGAGATGAAGATCAGTTGGACCCAGAATAGGTTCAACAGGAAGCAGCAGTGGTAATCTCCTGATGCTGCGTTGCCATGGTAACGCGGCTGTTCAGGTGACCTTCGGGTGACCTTGGTGGCTCTACCATTGACCTTGAGGCTCCTGAACATGGAGCGAGAAGGCAGAACCAGGACCTTCATGTCTGGTTTCCATGGTTACCCTCTGACCTCAGTGACCCTCTGATTGACCTCTACTAGTCAACTAATGACTACGGTGGTAGTTGAATAGTAATTAGTCAACCAGTTAACATCAGTGGCCCTGATGGTGACCTCAATTTGCCTGCTGACCTCTGATTGGTTCGACCCTTGACCTGGTTTCCAAGCAGGAGATTATTCTAATAATCTTTCATATTGATCAGATGGGTTGATCTGAGCTGGTTAGTATTGATCTGAGCTGGTTAGTATGATCTGAGCTGGTTATTGATCAATGGGTTGATCTGAGCTGGTTAGTATTGATCTGAGCTGGTGTATGGATCTGAGCTGGTTAGTATTGATCTGAGCTGGTGTATGATCAGATGGGTTGGATCTGAGCTGGTTAGTATTGATCAGAGTGGGTTTGATCTGAGCTGGTTAGTATGGATCTGAGCTGGTTAGTATTGATCTGAGCTGGTTAGTATTGATCTGAGTGGTTAGTATGATCTGAGCTGGTTAGTATGGATCTGAGCTGGTTAGTATGGATCTGATGGGTTGGTCTGAGCTGGTTAGTATTGATCTGAGCTGGTTGTATTGATCTGAGCTGGTTAGTATTGATCTGAGCTGGTTAGTATTGATCTGAGCTGGTTAGTATGATCTGAGTCTGGTTAGTATGGATCTGAGCTGGTTAGTATTGATCTGAGCTGGTTAGTATGATCTGAGCTGGTTAGTATTGATCTGAGCTGGTTAGTATTGATCAGATGGGTTGGTCTGAGCTGGTTAGTATTGATCTGAGCTGGTTAGTATGGATCTGATGGGTTGGTCTGAGCTGGTTCCAAGCCGTTTGGTTTTCATGGTTCTGCTGAATGAGGCCAACAGTCCAGGACTGAGTCTCTGGCTCCTCGCTGCTCTGCTGCTGTCCCAGTAAAGCTCTGCTGTCCTACTGGTCTCCAGCAGCTGGTCCTGGATCAGGTCCGATGATGACGGTTCTTTCTGTGTTTCCTTATCTCAGCTGGAACAGTTCTGAGGTTCTGCTAAGCAGGTCACCGTCTCTTCAGCACAAAACACTGAACGTGGAAAACAGCTTGGTGTGTTTCCATGGTTACGTCTATGCTCAGATAGAGGCTGCTTCACAGGATGACGTTTATTTCTGCTGCTAATGAGGCCGGTCTGACAGCTGGGGGGCTGATAGAGGTCACCACAGGTCACCACAGGTCACCACAGGTCACTACAGGTCACCGCAGGTCACCGCAGGTCACCACAGGTCACCACAGGTCACTACAGGTCACCGCAGGTCACCACAGGTCACTACAGGTCACCACAGGTCACTACAGGTCACTACAGGTCACCACAGGTCACCACAGGTCACTACAGGTCACCACAGGTCACCACAGGTCACCACAGGTCACTACAGGTCACCACAGGTCACACAGGTCACCTACAGGTCACTACAGGTCACCGCAGGTCACACAGGTCACTACAGGTCACCACAGGTCACCACAGGTCACTACAGGTCACCGCAGGTCACCACAGGTCACTACAGGTCACCACAGGTCACTACAGGTCACTACAGGTCACCACAGGTCACCACAGGTCACTACAGGTCACCACAGGTCACCACAGGTCACCACAGGTCACCGCAGGTCACTACAGGTCACTACAGGTCCCTACAGGTCACCACAGGTCACCACAGGTCATCGCAGTCACCACAGGTCACCACAGGTCATCGCAGGTCACCACAGGTCACTACAGGTCACTACAGGTCACCGCAGGTCACCACAGGTCACCACAGGTCACTACAGGTCACCACAGGTCACCACAGGTCACCACAGGTCACCACAGGTCACCGCAGGTCACCACAGGTCACTACAGGTCACTACAGGTCACTACAGGTCACCGCAGGTCACCACAGGTCACCACAGGTCACCGCAGGTCACCAAAGGTCACAGGTCACCACAGGTCACAGGTCACTGCTGGTCTCTGTTTCACTGTGTTGCTGATATCGGCAACAATCCTTCCAGGTTCTTTAAGGCTCAGGATCATCGGTGGATAAAACCCAACAGAACCAGATTCTCTGTTTTTCCTTTTACAAACTTTTGGTGAACAATAAACATTTTGACCTGCTGAAGGTTTTAAAGTCACTAATTTAATGCACATAATTCAGGTAAATCCGAAGAAACTACATTTAAAACTAAAATCTTCAGTTTTCTTAAAGAGAAATAAATCTGGATTTTTCACATTTAAAGTAAAATATTTTGCTTGTTTTTATCTAAATACTGTATAATCAATATTAAACATTCCCAGATATTATTTCACCAGCTGCTGTCACCTGGATCAGAAGAAGGAAACTCATGTTGCTCGTTGTTGTTGTTGTGAAACGTTTCAGGAGAAACTAGACAGACGATCATGTTGACTGAGGCAGCAGCAGGTTGAGGTTTTGCCCTTCTCTGTGTCTTGCAGGCGCCAGCCCCCTGGACAGCCCTCGTAACTTTTCCCCCAACACAGCGGCGCATTTCTCCTTTGTTCCGGCTCGCAGGTGAGGTGAACAGTTTGGTCATGACGGGAAGAAATGGAGTTTCACTTCATAAATATTACACTGTTATTCATTGTTTTTATAAATGTTTGCTTGAAAGCTAATTATTTAGCTTCAAACCAAATATGTTTTGGCAAACTGTCTAATTCAGCTCCATGCTTATTAGAAAACTAAGTATCTAGTTTAACTATTTATCTTGCTAACCAAATATCTTGCTTCAAATCTTCAAACTAAATAATTAGCCTGCCAGCTAACTGTTTAGCCTGCCAGCTAACTGTTTAGCCTGCCAGCTAACTGTTTAGCCTGCCAGCTAACTGTTTAGCCTGCCAGCTAACTGTTTAGCCTGCCAGCTAACTGTTTAGCCTGCAGTGACGGTCCTTGTTAACTCTGAGTTAACTAAATATTTAGTTTAAAAGATTTATAAATGAATAAGTAACACGTTAAACATCATTTTGACCCCCATTCTGTCTTGCAGGCTAAATAACCCAAATTATTTAAGCCATAATTGTTTTTAAAGATGGCTGCCCTGTTTGGATCTGCGGCCAAAGATCCAGACGACCGCCGGGAGGCGTCACTCTGTCTGGGATTAATGGCTCTAATCTCTCTGCTGGCAGCTTCCAAATCTCAAACGTTAAGATCAACTTTCCCCATGGAAACGCTGTCGTTTCCATGGAAACGGCGTCGTTTCCTGATCTAACCCACCCCGGGTGTTTCCATGACAACCCGTCAAACATTTCTGGCTGCAGCAGGTTGACGATGGAAATCCATGTCTGTCCCTCTGCTGAGCTGCTGGGCTGCAGCGCCGCCCTGTGGCGGAGCTGCACATGGCGCCTCAAACACTTTTATTAATATGATCTGTTTGGATCTGTCTGGATCGGGGTGAGATCCAGACAGGATCTGTCTGTCTGGATCTGTCCAGACAGACAGATCCAGACGGTCAGGATCCTGCAGAATCAGGAAGTAAACATGGTTTTTCCCTCACAGCCACAGACCCGACAGGTAGCTGACTCACCTGACCTCTGACCTCATGTCACAGCGTCACCAGAAAGTCACATTTAAATACATCCAGAGGAAACACGGCGGGCAGAAGCCCCAGGAGGCGGGGCTAGTTGCTCCTCCGCCTGAATCGTCTCCTCTGATTGGCTGGATTAGGAGCATCATTTTAGTGATTGATCTCAGGTGGTTTGATTGATCAGGACATAAAGGAAACCAGAGGATGAAGAACATCTGGTCTCCATCAGTCCAGCTGCTTCTCTGCTCTGATTGGCCGTTTAAATCCTGAATTCTGATTGGTGTTTCCTGCAGGACCGATGGCCGCCGCTGGTCTCTGGCGTCGCTGCCGTCGTCCGGATACGGAACCAACACGCCGAGCTCCACCGTCTCCGTGAGTAAACCGCCCGCAGGCAGGGAGGGGCAGTACAGCTGGGGGAGGGGGGGGGGGGGGAGGGGGGGAGGGAGGACACCATGGGGGGGGGAGGACACCATGGGGGGGGGGGGAGGACACCATGGGGGGGGGGGAGGACACCCTGTGGGGGGGAGGACACCCTGGGGGGGAGGGGGGAGGGGGGGGAGGACACTCTGGGGAGGGGGAGGGAGGAGGGGGAGGGAGGACACCATGGGGGGGGAGGGGGGGAGGAACACCATGGGGGGGAGGGAGGACACATGGGGGGGAGGACACCCTGTGGGGGGGAGGGAGGACACCATGGGGGGGAGGACACCCTGTGGGGGGGAGGGAGGAGGGGGGGAGGACACTCTGGGGAGGGGGAGGGAGGAGGGGGAGGGAGGACACCATGGGGGGGAGGGGGGGAGGACACCCCGCCTCTCCGTCCTGCTGCAGAACCGATCCGTTGGACTTTCTCCTGCTCTGGTTTCGTTGGATTTGATTCTGGATTTTGTCCGATTTTGGTTCTTTTTCAAACAAATTTTTCTCGGATTTTTTCTGCATTTCATTTGTTTTCTGCATTTCATTTGTTTTCTGCATTTCATTTGTTTTGCTGCATTTCATTTGTTTTGTGCATTTCATTTGTTTTCTGCATTTCATTTGTTTTCTGCATTTGGTTGCGTTTGATCGTTGATGTGGTTTTTCTGTCCACCCTGGTTTCACCCCAGTTTGAACTGGTGTCTGTTCTGTCGTGTGTCTTAGCTGCCGCTCCTCCTCCTTCTTCTTCTGTGGTTTCCCGCCCTCCCGCCTGTAGCTGCTGGTGGTAATCGGCTCCCTCTGTGCTCCTCCTCTCACAGTCCTCCTGTTCATCTCAGGAGAAGCTCCACCAGCTGCCCTTCCAGCCCACGCCGGACGAGCTGCACTTCCTCACCAAGCACTTCAGCTCCGAGAGCGTCACCGACGAGGACGGCCGCCGCTCGCCCGCCATGAGGCCGCGCTCCCGCAGCCTCAGGTACGCCGCGCCGCGGGGAGGGAGGGGTCAAAGGAGGACGCATGGCGAGGCGCTGGAGGGGCTGCTACGCTCTTTAGGCTGCTGGTTGCTTTCGTCACCAAAAGTCTCTAAACCAGAGGGTCTTAACCTTCTTGGAGGAACCGAACCCACCAGCTTCATGAACTGAACCTTCTGTAGTGATGAATAAAATATGATCCCCCACTGTGTTACCACCACCAGGCCACTAGAGGCAGCACCAACCCGAAAAGATGCCACTAAGGAGCAGATTTAGAAGAACACAGGAGATACAGAGTTTGGTAAAAACTGTGAGCTTTGCTGAAGTAAATAGACACAAGTTCAAATTCCTGCTGAGAGTGAAGCTCCTCCAATCAGGTTCCTCCTCAGCTCTGATTGGCTCAGCAATGTAACTGATCCTCTGATTGGCTAAACAATGTAATGTGATCCTCTGCAGTAGTGATGAAATCATCCACACACATTTTTTCAAATGTGTGTGGATGATTCATCCTGGATCTCCTGGAGCCATTTACTTTTGTTTAAGCTGCAGATGTTTTATTTTATTGATCATTTGCAGATTTTTTACCTTTTAAAGCCAAAAACTTAAATTATTATGAATCCAGAATCACCAGAATAAAAGAATAATTTGTCATTTTATTGTAAAATCTAATTTTCTTGTATTTTCCTGCTTATTTAGTGTTTAAGAAACAAACTTTCCCACTTAAATTTAAGCTAATGCTAAGCGCTAGCTTAAATTTAATTTATGTTAATTTGCTCCAACAGTCCAGATTAACTTGCAGATTATACTGTAATTAGCATGTTGTAAAACTTTGTCATATCTTGTTTATGTCTTGTTTTCTGTCCGTTTCATTTTGTTCTGCTCCGTTTCTTGATTCACATGAATGTGAATAAAGTCGATCAGCGTTTTGGAGGTGATTTAAAAACAAAAGGGTTGAACATTAGCGCTAAGCCGCCTAGCTAAACATTAGCTCTGCTATTAGCATCAGTGCTCTGACTGCTGATGTTAAATATCATTAAAATGGTGATTGACTATCAGTAATACCAGATTAAACCCATGAAGAAGAGAAGACCAGAAAGAGACCAAACGTTGATTCTTTGGGGTTTGTTGTCTCTCATTCCTCTCGATGTCTCGTGTGTCTGCAGCCCGGGTCGCTCGCCGGTTTCCTTCGACCACGAGATCATGATGATGAACCACGTCTACAAGGAGCGATTCCCCAAGGTCCGCCAAGCCTGAGGTCCTCCACGGCCAACAGGATGCAGACATGCTGCCTCAGATATTCGTAGTTCTGTAGTTGGATGAGCTGGAGTCATAAGCCCCGCCCCCTGTGTGTGACTCCGCCCCCAGGCCACGGCGCAGATGGAGGAGCGTCTGGCCGAGCTGCTGGCCTCGGCGGCGCCGGAGACGGTGCGTCCGCTGGCCGACGGGGTCCTGAGCTTCGTGTTCCACCAGCTGATGGAGCTGTCCAGGGACTGCCTGGACAAAAGCCGAGAGGACCTCATCACCTCCAGATATTTCTACGAGCTGCAGGAGAGTCTGGAGAAGCTGCTGCACGACGTGAGTCTGGAGTCTGGACCGGACTGGACCAGTTTGGACCGGTCTGGACCAGTTTGGACCGGTTTGGACCAGTCTGGACCGGTTTGGACCAGTCTGGACCGGTTTGGACCAGTCTGGACCGGTTTGGACCAGTCTGGACCGGTTTGGACCGGACTGGACCAGTCTGGACCACTCTGGAAAAGTTTGGACCAGTTCGGACCGGTTTGGACCAGTCTGGGACGGTTTGGACCAGTCTGGGACGGTTTGGACCAGTCTGGACCAGTTTGGACCGGTTTGGACCAGTCTGGGACGGTTTGGACCAGACTGGACCAATTTGGACCAGACTGGACCAGTTTGGACCGGTTTGGACCAGGCTGGACCAATTTGGACCAGACTGGACCAATTTGGACCGGACTGGACCAGTTTGGACCGGTCTGGACCAGTTTGGACCGGTTTGGACCAGTCTGGACCGGTTTGGACCAGTCTGGGACGGTTTGGACCAGTCTGGACCGGTTTGGACCAGTCTGGGACGGTTTGGACCAGTCTGGGACGGTTTGGACCAGTCTGGACCAGTTTGGACCGGTTTGGACCAGTCTGGGACGGTTTGGACCAGTCTGGGACGGTTTGGACCAGTCTGGACCAGACTGGACCAATTTGGACCAGACTGGACCAGTTTGGACCGGTTTGGACCAGGCTGGACCAATTTGGACCAGACTGGACCAATTTGGACCGGACTGGACCAGTTTGGACCGGTCTGGACCAGTTTGGACCGGTTTGGACCAGTCTGGACCGGTTTGGACCAGTCTGGGACGGTTTGGACCAGTCTGGGACGGTTTGGACCAGTCTGGACCGGTTTGGACCAGTCTGGGACGGTTTGGACCAGTCTGGGACGGTTTGGACCAGTCTGGACCAGACTGGACCAATTTGGACCAAACTGGACCAGTTTGGACCGGTTTGGACCAGGCTGGACCAATTTGGACCAGACTGGACCAATTTGGACCGGACTGGACCAGTTTGGACCGGTCTGGACCAGTTTGGACCGGTTTGGACCAGTCTGGACCGGTTTGGACCAGTCTGGGACGGTTTGGACCAGTCTGGGACGGTTTGGACCAGTCTGGACCGGTTTGGACCAGTCTGGGACGGTTTGGACCAGTCTGGGACGGTTTGGACCAGTCTGGACCAGACTGGACCAATTTGGACCAAACTGGACCAGTTTGGACCGGTTTGGACCAGGCTGGACCAATTTGGACCAGACTGGACCAATTTGGACCGGACTGGACCAGTTTGGACCGGTCTGGACCAGTTTGGACCGGTTTGGACCAGTCTGGACCGGTTTGGACCAGTCTGGGACGGTTTGGACCAGTCTGGGACGGTTTGGACCAGTCTCGACCGGTTTGGACCAGTCTGGGACGGTTTGGACCAGTCAGGGACGGTTCGGACCAGTCTGGACCAGTTTGGATCGGTTTGGACCAGTCTGGACCGGTTTGGACCAGTCTGGGACGGTTTGGACCAGTCTGGGACGGTTTGGACCAGTCTGGACCAGACTGGACCAATTTGGACCAGACTGGACCAGTTTGGACCGGTTTGGACCAGGCTGGACCAATTTGGACCAGACTGGACCAATTTGGACCGGTCTGGACCAGTTTGGACCGGTTTGGACCAGTCTGGACCGGTTTGGACCAGTCTGGGACGGTTTGGACCAGTCTGGGACGGTTTGGACCAGTCTGGACCGGTTTGGACCAGTCTGGGACATTTTGGACCAGTCTGGGACGGTTTGGACCAGTCTGGACCAGACTGGACCAATTTGGACCAAACTGGACCAGTTTGGACCGGTTTGGACCAGGCTGGACCAATTTGGACCAGACTGGACCAATTTGGACCGGACTGGACCAGTTTGGACCGGTTTGGACCAGTCTGGACCGGTTTGGACCAGTCTGGGACGGTTTGGACCAGTCTGGGACGGTTTGGACCAGTCTGGACCGGTTTGGACCAGTCTGGGACGGTTTGGACCAGTCAGGGACGGTTCGGACCAGTCTGGACCAGTTTGGATCGGTTTGGACCTGTTTGGACTGGTTTGGACCAGTCTGGACCAGTTTGGACCAGTCTGGACCACTCTGGAAAAGTTTGGACCAGTTCGGACCGGTTTGGATCATTTAAATCAGTGATAATATTCACTTAGACACATTCACACCTGTTTTAATATTTACATTTATTTTATCTTTGCCTCTAAGAAGCTGATTAAAACTCCTGATTGGTGCAGAATTAGATCAGAAATATTAAAAATCAGGTTTCAGCTGTAGAGTTTAGTAATAACCAAATATTTAACTATAAACACTGAATTAAAGTTTATCAAAACAACTGAGTAAATTTAACAAATAGAAAAGTTATTTAATTCTCCATCTGACGTTACTGTGAAAAGACATTCAAATATAACTAAAGAATCTAAAATAAAATTGTTTTTAAAGGAAATGAATCAGATTTTATCTGTAGCTGCAGTTTCTTATGAAAACAGTGAATTAAAATATAAATATTTCCTGTTTCCGTCTGAAGTGAGTTAATTATCTGTGACTCCATCTTGTTTTAGAAATTAAAATTGAATTGAATATTTAAATTTATAGCGTTTCTCCTAAATGGATCCACCAGAACCATCGGCTCAGATCGCGACGCCTGGTGTCACCGGCAGTCCGGTCCGTTTTCCTGTTCCTGAGCTGGGGGGTGTTTCCATGGCGACCGGGGGGAGACGTCGCTATTGGCTCAGTGTGTGTGTGTGTGTGTGTGTGGGCCTGGGACACACACACACACACACACACACACTCCTGGAGTTGATTTACCCCCCCGCCGGCGGGGGCGGGGCTTCAGGGATTCCTCCGGCCGTGATTGGCTGACTGGTCCACGACTTCATCCATCTGTCTGGATGACCTCAGCGTTGGGCTGTGACCCGAGACTTTTGCACGGTTCCGGACCGATTCTGCTGCATCGTCTCCCCCCTGCCTTCATCTCTCCTCCTCTTCCTCACCCGGCGTCCGAACCGGCGGTGGTTACCATGGCAACCCGCATCCAGGTCAACGCAGCATCAAACGGGGAGAAACACAGAATATGATTTAAACGATCCAAACTCATTTATAAGGTCCGGATGTTTAACTGGATCTGATTAATAATCTAAAATGAACCGATGTTTTATCTACAGTCCTGTAAGCTAAAGCCGCCGCCTCCTGAAGCATTCTGGGAGTTTCTGCTGCCCGGGTTAATTAAAAGACTAAATTTTAAGGCTGTAAACTAAATGTTTAAATAAAGGCGTCCGGGCAGAATGCCTGATGGGAATAAGGGACAGAAAGGGTCCGTTTGCCAAACTCTGGACAGGTTAGCTTACGGCTAGCTAAGTGCGCTAGCTTAAGTTTAAGCTTAAAGTTAGCTTAAGCTAAAACTAGCGCTGCTGTTAGCGCATTAGCTACAGCGACACCAAACGGATCGGGTCGATCAGAACCAGAACAGTTTCTGACTCTGAGTCGTGTCCATCCATCCTTGTGTTTTTCCATCTCTGACCTCTGACCTCCGCTGGGATCGGATCCGCTGACCCGGTTCTGTGCGTTTCAGGCCCATGAGCGCTCAGAGAGCGAGGAGGTGACCTTCGTCACCCAGCTGGTGAAGAAGCTGATGATCATCATCGCCCGGCCGGCCCGACTGCTGGAGTGCCTGGTAGGGACCGGACCGGGCCGGACCGGGCCGGTTCTGTCCAGAACCTTCCTCCTGACCCTCCTCTTCCTCCGCAGGAGTTTGACCCCGAGGAGTTTTACCACCTCCTGGAGGCGGCCGAGGGCCACGCCAAGGAGGGCCAGGGCATCAAGTCCGACATCCCGCGATACATCATCAGCCAGCTGGGCCTGACCCGCGACCCGCTGGAGGGTGAGCCAGAACCTCGGGCCCGGTCGGAACCGCCGCCCCTGGCCTCATTCGGGTCGTCTCTGCTTCCAGAAATGACCCAGCTCAGCAGCTACGACAGCGGGAACCCGGAGACGCCCGAGACCGACGACTCGGTCGACGTGAGTCGGCGCTCGGAACCGGGCCGGCTCCCGGGTCGGGTTCTGGTTCTGACGCCCCTCTGGTCCGTTTCAGAGCCAGAGCACGGCCATGGCTGCCGCGCCGCAGAGCAAACCCAGAACGCCCCGAGAGGAAGACTTCGAGAACATCAAGCTGATCAGCAACGGGGCGTACGGGTACGGCGCCGCCGGGTCGGACCGGACCGGGTCGGACCGGACCGGGTCGGACCGGACCGGACCAGGCCAAACAGGACCAGGCCAAACCGGCCGCTGTGTTCTGACTCTGGGCTCTCCTGTCTCCAGGGCCGTGTACCTGGTGCGGCACCGGGAGACCCGGCAGCGCTTCGCCATGAAGAAGATCAACAAGCAGAACCTGGTCCTGCGGAACCAGGTCCAGCAGGCCTTCGTGGAGCGAGACATCCTGACCTTCGCTGAGAACCCGTTCGTCGTCTCCATGTTCTGCTCCTTCCAGAGCCGGCGCCACCTCTGCATGGTCATGGAGTACGTGGAGGGTAAGACGCACGCTGGTTCTGGTTCGGTCCAAACCTGAGGTACTGAACAGAGTATTCAGCTGGATAACATGTCCAATTTGGAGTGAAATCTTTGGCTTCCAAACTCGGCATTTAACAAGAACCAAATATTTACCCAAAGCGAGTAGCTAAGTGATGAGCTACTTCAGGCCAGACTCATTAGTTTGCATTTAAATAGTTAGATGGCTAAGTAGATATTTAGTTGGTAAACTAGATATTTAGTTTAACCTCCAGATGTCCAGTTTAACCTCCAGATGTCCAGTTTAACCTCCAGATGTCCAGTTTAGCCTCCAGATGTCCAGTTTAACCTCCAGATGTCCAGTTTAACCTCCAGATGTCCAGTTTAGCCTCCAGATGTCCAGTTTAACCTCCAGATGTCCAGTTTAACCTCCAGATGTCCAGTTTAACCTCCAGATGTCCAGTTTAACCTCCAGATGTCCAGTTTAACCTCCAGATGTCCAGTTTAACCTCCAGATGTCCAGTTTAACCTCCAGATGTCCAGTTTAACCTCCAGATGTCCAGTTTAACCTCCAGATGTCCAGTTTAACCTCCAGATGTCCAGTTTAACCTCCAGATGTCCAGTTTAACCTCCAGATGTCCAGTTTAACCTCCAGATGTCCAGTTTAACCTCCAGATGTCCAGTTTAACCTCCAGATGTCCAGTTTAACCTCCAGATGTCCAGCCCCTGTCCTGCGCTCCTGTCCTCCAGGTGGCGACTGCGCCACGCTGCTGAAGAACATCGGCGCTTTGCCCGTTGACTTGACCCGGATGTACTTTGCTGAGACGGTTCTGGCTCTGGAATATCTGCACAACTACGGCATTGTGCACCGAGACCTCAAACCCGACAAGTAAGACCCCCAGAACCTCCCAGAACCTTGTGGACCGGCTCAGGCTCATGTCGTCTCCGTCCTCCTCAGTCTCCTCATCACGTCTCTGGGACACATCAAGCTCACGGACTTCGGCTGTCCAAGATCGGCCTGATGAGCCTGACCACCAACCTGTACGAAGGCCACATCGAGAAGGACACCAGGGAGTTCCTGGACAAGCAGGTGGCGCCCGGCCCGGTTCTGGTCCCGGCCCGGTTCTGGTCCCGGCCCGGCCCGGTCCTGGTCCCGGCCCGGTTCTGGTCCCGGCCCGGTCCGGTTCTGGTCCCGGCCCGGCCCGGTTCTGGTCCCGGCCCGGCCCGGTCCTGGTCCCGGCCCGGTTCTGGTCCCGGCCCGGTCCGGTTCTGGTCCCGGCCCGGTTCTGGTCCCGGTCCCGGCCCGGTCCTGGTCCCAGCCCGGTTCTGGTCCCGGCCCGGTCCTGGTCCCGGCCCGGTCCTGGTCCCGGCCCGGTTCTGGTCCCGGCCCGGTTCTGGTCCCGGCCCGGTTCTGGTCCACGGCCCGGTTCTGGTCCCGGCCCGGCCCGGTCCTGGTCCCAGCCCGGTTCTGGTCCCGGCCCGGCCCGGTTCTGGTCCCGGCCCGGTTCTGGTCCCGGTCCCGGCCCGGTCCTGGTCCCGGCCCGGTCCTGGTCCGGCCCGGTTCTGGTCCCGGCCCGGCCCGGTCCTGGTCCCGGTCCGGTTCTGGTCCCGGCCCGGTCCAGCTGACTCCGTGTTCCCGTGTCCAGGTGTGCGGCACGCCGGAGTACATCGCCCCGGAGGTGATCCTGCGGCGCGGCTACGGGAAGCCGGTGGACTGGTGGGCGATGGGCGTGATCCTGTTCGAGTTCCTGGTGGGCTGCGCGCCGTTCTTCGGGGACACGCCGGAGGACCTGTTCGGACAGGTCATCAGCGGTGAGCCGCCGCCGCCGCCGCCGCCGCATCGCGCTCGGGTGGAGCCTCCCTCTAACGCCCCGTCTGCTCCGCTCCAGACCGCATCGCCTGGCCACAGGGCGACGACGCGCTGCCTCCGGACGCACAGGGCCTGATCGCCGAGCTGCTCCGCCAGAACCCGCTGGAGCGGCTGGGCACAGGTACGGAACCGCCGTCCGGAACCGCCGTCCGGAACCGCCGTCCGGAACCGCCGTCCGGAACCGCCGTCCGGAACCGCCGTCCCTCCACAGGAACCGAACCGCCGTCCCTCCACAGGAACCGAACCGCCGTCCCTCCACAGGTCCGGAACCGCCGTCCGGAACCGCCGTCCGGAACCGCCGTCCCTCCACAGGTCCGGAACCGCCGTCCGGAACCGCCGTCCCTCCACAGGTCCGGAACCGCCGTCCCTCCACAGGAACCGAACCGCCGTCCGGAACCGCCGTCCGGAACCGCCGTCCGGAACCGCCGTCCCTCCACAGGAACCGAACCGCCGTCCCTCCACAGGAACCGAACCGCCGTCCCTCCACAGGTCCGGAACCGCCGTCCGGAACCGCCGTCCCTCCACAGGAACCGAACCGCCGTCCCTCCACAGGAACCGAACCGCCGTCCGGAACCGCCGTCCCTCCAGCAGCAAACCGGGTCAGGAGCAACTTGGATTCAGGCCACATCGTTACGCAGCCCGACCACTAGGGGGCGGCACCGCACTGCTACGTGACCAGCCAGCGTTCAGAACAAGGCGGTTGTGATTGGTTCTGACCCTGGTTCTGGTCCCGGTTCTGACCCTGGTTCTGGTCCCGGTTCTGACCCTGGTCCCGGTTCTGGTTCTGGGCAGGAGGAGCCTTCGAGGTGAAGCGGAACCCGTTCTTCACGGATCTGGACTGGACCGGGCTGCTGAGGCAGAAAGCCGAGTTCATCCCTCAGCTGGAGTCCGAGGACGACACCAGCTACTTCGACAGTAGGTCCGGGTTCCGCCGGCCCGGTTCTGTTCCGGTTCCGTGGTTCTGACGCTGCGTTTGCCCGTCAGCCCGTTCGGACCGGTACCACCACCTGGACTCGGAGGAGGACGACACCAACGACGACGAACACGAGGAGCTGCGGCAGTTCTCCTCCTGCTCCCCGCGCTTCAGCAAGGTACCGACCCGATACCCGGTTACCTGGACACCTGGATACTAGGTTACCTGGTTACCTGGATACTTGGTTACCTGGTTACCTAGACACCTGGATACTAGGTTACTTGGTTACCTGGATACTTGGTTACCTGGTTACCTGGATACTTGGTTACCTGGTTACCTAGACACCTGGATACTAGGTTACTTGGTTACCCGGTTACCTGGACACCTGGATACTAGGTTACCTGGTTACCTGGATACTTGGTTACCTGGTTACCTGGATACTTGGTTACCTGGTTACCTAGACACCTGGATACTAGGTTACCTGGTTACCTGGATACTTGGTTACCTGGTTACCTGGATACTTGGTTACCTGGTTACCTAGACACCTGGATACTAGGTTACTTGGTTACCTGGATACTTGGTTACCTGGTTACCTAGACACCTGGATACTAGGTTACTTGGTTACCCGGTTACCTGGACACCTGGATACTAGGTTACCTGGTTACCTGGATACTTGGTTACCTGGTTACCTGGATACTTGGTTACCTGGTTACCTAGACACCTGGATACTAGGTTACTTGGTTACCCGGTTACCTGGACACCTGGATACTAGGTTACCTGGTTACCTGGATACTTGGTTACCTGGTTACCTGGATACTTGGTTACCTGGTTACCTAGACACCTGGATACTAGGTTACCTGGTTACCTGGATACTTGGTTACCTGGTTACCTGGATACTTGGTTACCTGGTTACCTAGACACCTGGATACTAGGTTACTTGGTTACCTGGATACTTGGTTACCTGGTTACCTAGACACCTGGATACTAGGTTACTTGGTTACCTGGATACTAGGTTACTTGGTTATTAGGTCACCTGGTAACCTGGATACTTGGTTACCCGGTTACCTGGTTACCTGGACACCTGGATACTAGGTTACCTGGATACCTGGACACCTGGTTACCTGGATACTAAGCTACCTGGTCACCTGGTTACCTGGTCACCTGGTTACCTGGTCACCTGGTTACCTGGTCATCTGGTTACCTGGACACCTGGTTACTTGGTTATTAGGTCACCTGGTTACCTGGATACTTGGTTACCCGGTTACCTTGTTACCTGGACACCCGGTTACCTGGTTACCTGGACACCTGGATACTTGGTTACCTGGATACTTGGTCACCTGGATACCTGGAAAAATGAGTTTTTAAATTTGATCTGTTTGCGTTTGTCGTGTTTTAGTAAATATTCTGTGGCAGAAAACAAAAACATTTCCATTAATTTCTGTAGAAATGTTGATAATCTGTCAATCATGACATCATCGATCGCTGACCAGGTGTCTCCAGGTAGCATTGCTGTAAAAATCCCAACTTCCTGATTTAAAAGTCCGGTTCTGTTCCAGGAGTCCAGTGATTCTGGTTCTGGTCAGAATATAGTGAATAATTGATTATCAATAGGCATTTACTGCTTTGCCGTGAGATTTGGGCCGGTTCTTCTTCGGTTCTTCGGCGTTTGTTTGTGCTGGAAACTGTCGTTGGGACCCGTTTCCATGGCGATGTCCCTGCAGGTGTACAGCAGCATGGAGCGCCTGTCCCTCCAGGAGGACAAGCGGACGCCGCCGCCGGCCAAGCGCAGCCTCAGCGAGGAGGGAGGCGAGCGGGTCGACGGTCTGAGTGGACCGAGGGACCGGGACCAGGACCGAGACCGAGACCAGGACCGGGACCGGGACCAGAACCGGACCGGGACCGGGACCGAACCGGGACCGGGACGAAAACCGGGAACCGGGACCAGGACCGGGACCGGGACCGGACCGGGACCGGACCGGGACCGGGACCGGGACCGGGACCGGGACCGGACCGGACCGGGACCGGGACCAGGACCGGGACCGGGACCGGGACCGGGGACCAGAACCGGGCCTGGCTGCTCGGGTCGCCGGACATGTGAGTGACCCACCAGGTGAACCAGAGGCTTTATTCCGGCCCAGGTCTCAGGGTCCGTCTCCTGTCCCTCCAGCCTGCGGAAGCGTCTCTCCGTCTCAGAGTCGTCCCACACGGAGAGCGACTCCAGTCCGCCGCTGCTGCTCCGCCGCCGCTGCTGCTCCGCCGTCATCGACACGCCGCGCTTCGCCGGCTCCGCCGAGGACGAGGGGCGTCCAGGTGAGCGCAGGCGGTCCGTCGGGTCGGCCGCAGAACCTCGGAGGCTCTTCGCTGCGTCTCCGCGGCCGGACCTTAAAAAGTCCTAGATCCATGTGTCTGGAAGCAAAACGTCTCAAATGCATCGTACAAATGTCAGTTGGCCTTAAAGACGCACGTTTTGCTGAAACATTTCATGTACTTGATTTGTCTCCTGGGATTTTTCTGTAGCCCAGGCTACCGCTAATAGCTGCTAACATAGCCGCACTAGCTAGTTAGCCAAGTGTTTAGCATCTCATGGAGCCACAGCCATGTTGCCAGGCTACTGCTAATAGCTGCTAAATGCCGCACTAGCTAGTTAGCCAAGTGTTTAGCATCTCATGGAGCACAGCCGGGTTATCAGGCTACCGCTAATAGCTGCTAACATAGCCGCACTAGCTAGTTAGCCAAGTGTTGAGCCTCTCATGGAGCCACAGCCATGTTGCCAGGCTACTGCTAATAGCTGCTAACATAGCCGCACTAGCTAGTTAGCCAAGTGTTGAGCCTCTCATGGAGC
Organism: Poecilia picta; assembly: GCA_033032245.1. Classification (NCBI taxonomy): domain Eukaryota; kingdom Metazoa; phylum Chordata; class Actinopteri; order Cyprinodontiformes; family Poeciliidae; genus Poecilia; species Poecilia picta. The sequence goes on from CM065356.1 coordinate 32,474,495, forward strand.
CACAGCCATGTTGCCAGGCTACTGCTAATAGCTGCTAACATAGCTGCACTAGCTAGTTAGCTAAGTGTTTAGCCTCTGATGGAGCCACAGCCGGGTTGCCAGGCTACCGCTAATAGCAGCTAATACACCGTGGCTAGCTAGCATTTCATGGGGAAGCACATATTTATCGCCAGTTGGCTGGACGAAGTTCAGACTTTTCTATAGATTCAGGTATTAAACTTTAAGTATTTGGTGAAACCTGAGAGACCCTGAAGTCCAGCTGGGGGTCAGAGGTCAGTCTGACAGATCCTAACCCGCTGCCGTGTCTGGTCGGTCCAGCAGGACACAGGTCAGGACAGGGACAGGGGGACAGAGACACAGGGACAGAGACACAGAGACACTCACACGAGTCACGTGACAGTTGGAGCTAATAAATGTTAAATTTAGCATATTAGCAGCTATTTAGCTTAAACTGCTACGCCTGTTGGTTTGACAGCCATGGCGGCCATTTTGAAAATGTCCACCAGAAAAGGGAGATAAAGAAAATCTATTTTATTTTAGGCTGTGATTTGTCCCGATACTTTAATCTAGTTGATTCTGTTGGTTTAATTATCTTTGATTTCATCCACCTGTGACAGATATTGGAACATTTAGTGAACCGCAGTTTTCACGGCGGCCATCTTTGATAAATATCGGCACTAACGTGGCTCCTAGTGAAGACGCCGCCCTGCCAGCTGAGCTGTCAGTGTCGCCACGGTGACCCTGATCCTCTTAAAGATGGCCGACTCTTTGCAGCAGGAAGCTGTGGAGACGGCGGCTCTGCGTCCACATCGAGGGCCATCAGCGACCTGGCGGCCCGCCGCGCGCGCCACCGCCTGCTGTCCGGAGACGCAGACCAACACGCGGCGAGCGGCGGCGGCGGCCGGCCGTTCGCCAAGGTCATCAGGTCGGCGTCGGCCAACACGCTGTCACTGGTCATCCCAGGAGGTGGGTGGGACTCAGGAGCCGCCGCCGCAGGACCTTCCTCTGCTCCTCCTCCTCTGACGCTCCTCCTCCTCTGTCTGTCCCCAGATGCCCACGGAGCGTCCCCATTGGCCAGCCCCATATCTCCGCTCTCGCAGTCGTCCAGCCCGTCGCCCAGCGTCCAGCCGGCCATCGTCATCCGCCGAGCCGGGAGGAAGTACGGCTTCACGCTGAGAGCCATCCGGGTTTACATGGGGGCCTCCAGCGTCTACAGCGTCCAGCACATGGTCTGGGTCAGTACCGGGTCGGAACCGGGTCAGAACCGCCGGGTCAGAACCGCCGGGTCAGAACCGCCGGGTCAGAACCGGGTCAGAACCGCCGGGTCAGAACCGGGCCGACCGGAACCGGCCCACGGCTGCTCCTCCAGGGTTCTGCCTCCTAACCCAGTAAACCTTCCCAGGATGCGCGTCCACAAGGCTGATTGGCAGCGCTAAGACCCGCCTCCTGGCTCTGATTGGCTGTTTCCATGGAAATCAGATTCTGTTCTCCTGGAAGTGAAACGAGTTTTCATTTTAACTCTTTAAGTGCCTTGAAAGCAGCCAGTAGGTCTGAGGGTCGGTGCTTTGAGTAGGACGTTTTGTGAAACCGACAGCAGTGTGACCTTTGACCCTGACCTCCGCCCTCAGCACGTGGAGGAGGGCGGCCCTGCGCACGCCGCCGGCCTCAGGGAGGGCGACCTGATCACCCAGGTGAACGGCGAGCCGGTCCACGGCCTGGTCCACACCGAGGTGGTGGAGCTCATCCTGAAGGTAGGGACGGCCAATCAGGGCCCTGCGTCTGCAGCCAATCAGGGCCCTGCGTCTGCAGCCAATCAGGGCCCTGCTTGATCCTGCGCTGTTTCCTCAGAGCGGAGCCTCGGTGTCCATTTCTGCCACGCCGTTTGAAAACACGTCCATCATAGTCGGTCCGGCCCGCAAGACCCACAACAAGCCCAAGATGGCGAGACGCAGCAAGAAGACGAGGAGCAAGGAGGGACAGGACAGGTGGGTCAACCTGGGGTCAGTCTGGGGTCAACCTGGGGTCAGTCTGGGGTCAACCTGGGGTCAGTCTGGGGTCAACCTGGGGTCAGTCTGGGGTCAACCTGGGGTCAGTCTGGGGTCAGTCTGAGGTCAACCTGGGGTCAGTCTGAGGTCAGTCTGAGGTCAACCTGGGGTCAGTCTGGGGTCAACCTGGGGTCAACCTGGGGTCAGTCTGAGGTCAACCTGGGGTCAGTCTGAGGTCAACCTGGGGTCAGTCTGGGGTCAGTCTGGGGTCAACCTGGGGTCAGTCTGGGGTCAACCTGGGGTCAGTCTGAGGTCAGTCTGGGGTCAGTCTGAGGTCAACCTGGGGTCAGTCTGAGGTCAGTCTGGGGTCAGTCTGGGGTCAACCTGGGGTCAACCTGGGGTCAGTCTGGGGTCAACCTGGGGTCAGTCTGGGGTCAACCTGGGGTCAGTCTGAGGTCAGTCTGGGGTCAGTCTGAGGTCAACCTGGGGTCAGTCTGAGGTCAGTCTGGGGTCAGTCTGGGGTCAACCTGGGGTCAGTCTGGGGTCAACCTGGGGTCAGTCTGGGGTCAGTCTGGGGTCAACCTGGGGTCAACCTGGGGTCAGTCTGGGGTCAACCTGGGGTCAGTCTGGGGTCAACCTGGGGTCAACCTGGGGTCAGTCTGGGGTCAACCTGGGGTCAACCTGGGGTCAGTCTGAGGTCAGTCTGGGGTCAGTCTGAGGTCAACCTGGGGTCAGTCTGAGGTCAGTCTGGGGTCAGTCTGGGGTCAACCTGGGGTCAGTCTGGGGTCAACCTGGGGTCAGTCTGGGGTCAGTCTGGGGTCAACCTGGGGTCAACCTGGGGTCAGTCTGGGGTCAACCTGGGGTCAGTCTGGGGTCAACCTGGGGTCAGTCTGAGGTTAGTCTGGGGTCAGTCTGAGGTCAGTCTGGGGTCAACCTGGGGTCAGTCTGGGGTCAACCTGGGGTCAACCTGGGGTCAGTCTGGGGTCAACCTGGGGTCAGTCTGGGGTCAACCTGGGGTCAGTCTGGGGTCAACCTGGGGTCAGTCTGAGGTTAGTCTGGGGTCAGTCTGAGGTCAACCTGGGGTCAGTCTGAGGTCAGTCTGGGGTCAACCTGGGGTCAACCTGGGGTCAGTCTGGGGTCAGTCTGGGGTCAACCTGGGGTCAACCTGGGGTCAGTCTGGGGTCAACCTGGGGTCAGTCTGGGGTCAACCTGGGGTCAACCTGGGGTCAGTCTGGGGTCAACCTGGGGTCAGTCTGGGGTCAACCTGGGGTCAGTCTGAGGTCAGTCTGGGGTCAGTCTGAGGTCAACCTGGGGTCAGTCTGGGGTCAACCTGGGGTCAGTCTGAGGTCAACCTGGGGTCAGTCTGAGGTCAGTGTGGGGGTCAACCTGGGGTCAGTCTGGGGTCAACCTGGGGTCAGTCTGAGGTCAACCTGGGGTCAGTCTGAGGTCAGTGTGGGGGTCAACCTGGGGTCAGTCTGGGGTCAACCTGGGGTCAGTCTGGGGTCAACCTGGGGTCAGTCTGGGGTCAACCTGGGGTCAGTCTGGGGTCAACCTGGGGTCAGTCTGGGGTCAACCTGGGGTCAACCTGGGGTCAGTCTGGGGTCAACCTGGGGTCAGTCTGGGGTCAACCTGGGGTCAGTCTGGGGTCAACCTGGGGTCAGTCTGAGGTCAGTCTGGGGTCAGTCTGAGGTCAACCTGGGGTCAGTCTGAGGTCAGTCTGGGGTCAGTCTGGGGTCAACCTGGGGTCAGTCTGAGGTCAGTCTGGGGTCAGTCTGGGGTCAACCTGGGGTCAGTCTGAGGTCAGTCTGGGGTCAGTCTGAGGTCAACCTGGGGTCAGTCTGAGGTCAGTCTGGGGTCAGTCTGGGGTCAACCTGGGGTCAGTCTGGGGTCAACCTGGGGTCAGTCTGGGGTCAACCTGGGGTCAGTCTGAGGTCAGTCTGGGGTCAGTCTGAGGTCAACCTGGGGTCAGTCTGAGGTCAGTCTGGGGTCAGTCTGGGGTCAACCTGGGGTCAGTCTGAGGTCACAGCAGCTTTAGAAGCTTCCACCATGACGATACATCAAGGTTTCTATTTATTCATTTGTAAAGTTAAATTAATTGGTTTCAGTCCAGTTTCAGTTTTTCACTCATAAAGTGTCCGACCCGGTTCTGACCCGGTTCTGATCCGGTTCTGACCCGGTTCTGCCCGGCTGTGTCTGCAGCAGGAAGCGTCCGTCTCTGTTCCGGCGACTGGCCCACCAGGCGTCTCTGCTGCCCCCCAGCCGCTCGCTGTCGTCAGGCGAGAGCGGCGCCGGCTCTCCGGCTCCGACCGGGTCCAACTCGCCCCAGAGCAGCTCGCCCGGCTCCAGCGGGCCCGACTCGCCGGCCGGGTCCGCCCGCGTCCGGCCCAGTTCGCTGCACGGCCTGGCGCCCAAGCTGCAGCGCCAGTACCGCTCCCCCCGCCGCAAGTCGGCCGGCGCCAGCATCCCGCTGTCGCCGCTGGCGCGCACGCCGTCCCCGACGCCGCAGGGCAGCTCGCCGCCGCGCTCGCCGCCGCCGCTGCCGGGCCGCGGCGCCGCCAGGCTGCGCTGCTCGCCGCCGCGCTCGCCGCTGCTCAAGAGGGTCCAGTCGGCCGAGAAGCTGGCCGCCTCGCCGCCGAGGAAACACAGCCGGGACGTCACGCAGTCCGAGTTCAAGAAGGAGATTCTGCAAAGGGAGCCGAGTCTGCAGGGCCTCCAGGTCAGAGGTCACCGGGGTCGCCGGGATCGACACAGATATAAACATTGATTCGTCATTGTAACTTTCTGGCCAGCAGGACTCGGGCGGCGATCCGAAGCTCGGCGGCCTCCACAAACGCGGCGCCGCCTCCAGGAAACTGGGCCGCCAGGAGGGCGACGGCGCCGTCGGCATGGCGACCGGGTCGCTGAAGGACAAGCTGTCGGCCATCCGGCAGGACCGGGCCGAGCGCCGCGAGTCGCTGCAGAAGCAGGACGCCATCCGCGAGGTCGACTCCTCCGAGGACGAGACGGACGACGGCTCCGAGGACAGCCAAGATGGCCGCCGCGCCGCCGCCCCCCTGTGCCACCGGGGCCGGGCGGCGCCGGCCGCCGAGGAGCCGAGCGGACCGGCCGGCCCGGCTCCCTCCGGCGGCGCCGTGGGGGGGCGGCCGGCGGCGCGCGGCGTTCCCAAGGAGCAGAAAGAGGCCGACAACCGGCGGCTCTGCGCCGCCCCGGCTCCGCCCCCCGAGTCCGGAATGGACCGGGTCGTGGCTCAGATCGCCACCGTAGCTAAGAGCGTTCTGGGTCCGGCCAGAACCGCCTCCACAAGCCCCGCCCAGTCCGACCGGGCCGGACCGGAACCGGCCCGCGCCCCGGCCACCGGCAGGAAGACGTAGCAGCAGAACCGTGCTGACCCGGTAGATCCGTCCGGCCCGGTTCTGGTTCCTGCTGCAGGCCGGACCCGACGGACCCGACGGGTTCAATCCGGTTCCTGAGACGTCGAGGCCCCCTGCTGGTGAGTCTGAGCTGCTGCAGCCAATTCTCAGACGCCCAGGAAATAAAAAACATTTTTAATAAATATTAAAGTTTAAAATGTCAACGTAAACATGCAGCACCTCCATTGGCCACCAGGGGGGAGTAGATAAGCGATAAAATGGCTTCCTGGTTCTGGTTTTGGTTCTGGTTCGTTTGGATCAAGCAGGAAGTTTCCAGACGTGATCACCAGGAAGCTGCTCAGCAAACTGTCATCTGTTAGCATGCTAGCATGTTAGCATGCTACGCTAACCGAGGTTATCACTAACAAAACCCAGCAGGACGATGGAGATCCGACTCGCCGCGGCGCCACCTGCTGGGGAAAGTCCACTGCTACCGTCGGTTCTGATGCGGTCCAGTCAGAACCCGGACCGCCCCCTGCAGGCCGGACCTCCGCTGGGTCTCCGGCGCCGTCCGCAGGTTCTTTTGGACCAACTCGCTGTGTTGCTGCCTCCAGTCCTGTGACGTCACTTCCTGTGTGTGTATGTGTGTATTTAAGCGGTTTTTACTCTGTGTGTTTCCGGGTCAACGTGTTCTGTTCGGACCGGCGCCGGTTCCGAGTCGCTCTGCTTTTCCTGGCGTTCCGACCCGGCAGTCCGATGTTTACATGTCCTTCATTTCTTCCAGCGGGTTCTTTACGGCCCGTTTGGCGCCCCCTGCGGTCCGGTTCTGCTCCAGACCCGGTTCTGCTCCAGACCCGGTTCTGCTCCAGACCCGGTTCTGCTCCAGACCCGGTTCTGACAGGCTGCAGGAAACGGGACGACACTGGACCTGTTTTTATTTTCTTTGTCACGTTTGCCTCTCTGTGTGGAAGGTTCTGCTCAGAGACAGAACCGAACCAGAGATCCAGTTCCAGAGTCCAGACTGCTAACCGGTTCCGTCCGACCCAATCAGCTGCAGAGAATCTCGCCTTCACCTCCAGAACTTTCATTCTGATCAGAATAAAAACTTGAATAAAAAAATTCATCCAACCTGCAAAGAAGAAATAACAGATTTTAGATCTTTTGCTTCCTCCAGAATCACTGGGTCGGGTCGGGTCGGACCTTCCTGACCAGATCAGGTTTTTTTACAGAGGAAAGCAGGAAATGGAACCAGTTTGAGTGTTTTCACCTCGCAGCCGGGCCTGGTTCTGGTTCTGGTCCTGATTCTGGTCTCGGTTCCGGGTCTGGTTCTGGTCCCAGAGTGTCCAGGAGCCAATCATCCGATCCGCTGAGGTTCTGGGAATGAGAAGAACCGGAACCTTACCCAGGGCTGCTACCGACCGGGTCCGAGCCAACCCGGTTCCGACCCGGTAGAGGAGTGAACCCAGTCCAATACGTTTCATTTTCTGACGTGGTGAAAAGCTTGTCGTTGTCCGCCGAACCTTGCAGTAATAAAGTTTTTTTATCAACATGGCGGCTCCTCCTCCTTCGTCTCTTTATGGCTCCGGTCGGCTGTTGCTGTGCGTAACCATGGTAACAAGGTGCTGCCAGTTAGCATCCCAGAAGCTTGAACTATGACCCCAAACCCAGAGGACAGAAAAAGGAGGAAGTTCCTTCCATCGTGACGCCAATAGAAGATCTTTGGCAAACAAGATGGATAAACTTCGAACTTGAAGCAGCTTTAGGTTTATTGATGGTGTTTTAATGGCTGCAGATCCCCTACTCTGTAGATCCCCTACTCTGTAGATCCCCTACTCTCTGAATCCTACTCGTAGATCCCCTACTCTGTCTTTAGATCCCCTACTCTGTAGATCCCCTACTCTCTGTAGATCCCCTACTCTCTGTAGATCCCCTACTCTGTAGATCCCCTACTCTGTAGATCCCCTACTCTCTGTAAATCCCCTACTCTGTAGATCCCCTACTCTGCAGATCCCTACTCTCTGTAGATCCCCTACTCTCTGTAGATCCCCTACTCTCTGTAGATCCCCTATCTCTGTAGATCCCCTACTCTGTAGATCCCCTACTCTCTGTAGATCCCCTACTCTGTAGATCCCCTACTCTGTAGATCCCCTACTCTGTAGATCCCCTACTCTGTAGATCCCCTACTCTGTAGATCCCCTACTCTGTAGATCCCCTACTCTGTAGATCCCCTACTCTCTGTAGATCCCCTACCTCTGTAGATCCCCTACTCTGTAGATCCCCTCTCTGTAGATCCCCTACTCTTGTAGATCCCCTACTCTGTAGATCCCCTACTCTCTGTAGATCCCCTACTCTCTGTAGATCCCCTACTCTGTAGATCCCCTACTCTCTGTAGATCCCCTACTCTGTAGATCCCCTACTCTGTAGATCCCCTACTCTCTGTAGATCCCCTACTCTCTGTAGATCCCCTACTCTCTGTAGATCCCCTACTCTGTAGATCCCCTACTCTCTGTAGATCCCCTACTCTGTAGATCCCCTACTCTCTGTAGATCCCCTACTCTCTGTAGATCCCCTACTCTGTAGATCCCCTACTCTGTAGATCCCCTACTCTCTGTAGATCCCCTACTCTCTGTAGATCCCCTACTCTGTAGATCCCCTACTCTCTGTAGATCCCCTACTCTGTAGATCCCCTACTCTGTAGATCCCCTACTCTCTGTAGATCCCCTACTCTCTGTAGATCCCCTACTCTGTATGAATCCCCTACTCTGTAGATCCCTACTCTCTGTAGATCCCCTACTCTGTAGATCCCCTACTCTGTAGATCCCCTACTCTCTGTAGATCCCTCTAACTCTCTGTAGATCCCCTACTCTCGTAGATCCCCTACTCTCTGTAGATCCCCTACTCTTTGTAGATCCCCTACTCTATCCTACTTGTAGATCCCCTACTCTCTGTAGATCCCACTCTATCCCTCTTGTAGATCCCTACTCTGTAATCTATCTCTTAATCCTTCTAATTCTCTGTGTCCAGATCCCTGCCTTCGACCCTAGCGAGACCACTCGCCACTCGAATCTAGTCATGTGCTGCGCTGTCAAACTGTATGAGTCTCTGAGCCTCCAGCTGAAACACTTTCTGTCTGAGCGCCACTCGAAAAGTAAAGTCAGGAGTAAAAACACCATTTCTAACGAAGTTAATGAGCTTCAGCTTATTCTCCATCTTTCCTGAAGCAAAGTACGGCGGCGCTAACCAACCAATTGGGGAGGTTGTAGCCTGATGACCTGACTCCTCATTTGCATTTAGTCTTTTCCAAGTTTTGCGGGGAAATAGGATGTGATAATAAGGAAATACTAAATGAATAAGGGATATTAGAAAATGGGGATATTAACAATTATTAAACACGTTAAATAAAAAATAAAGGAAAAATGGGTAAATAACGGGATATTTGAGAAATTGATTAATGAAACAAGGAAATAGGAAATCGGGTTAATAGAAAAAGGAAATTGAAAAATGGTTATAAATAGATTGATGAAAAATGGGTAAATAGATAAAAGGGATAAATGAAAAATGGACAAATAAAAAATAATTAAATGAAAAAGACAAATTGAGAAATATAAATGAAAAATTGGGTTAATGAAAAAGCTAAATTATTAGCAATTATTTATTTCACTCATCTTCATTTTTTTATTTATTTTACTCATTTTTTTATTTCACCCATTTATTTATTTTATTTTGGCTGAAATGGCTCTCCATAGAAATGAGCCATAAAATAATTCAGACATTCATTAAGAAAACAAATATTTTCTCTGTTATATTTGCATATAATCCAAACTTTCACGTAGTTTCATGTAACATTTGCTGCGTCAGTTCAGAGTCTGGCCAGCAGGAGGAGCTGCTGCTGTTCCTGTCTGCTGTCATGATTCTCCAGCTTCACAAACCAACAAACTAAATCTACTGACGTTTCATGTTTGAAATAAAGTTATTAAAAAAAATTTAAATGTTATAGATGCAACACAAAGAGATCATCTGGTTTCCTGCTGTTGCCATGGTAACTAAATTAGAAAAGACAATATTTTTCCAGTTTTCTTGAGGCAAATCTGATGATGTATTTAAATAACTAGTTTGTTGTAGAAAGAAACTCGCAGTTATTTTATGATTTTTGGTTTTAAACATTTAGAGTGAACAATGTTGGCCCATGTGACAAACTGTTTGGAAACCCAGATTTACATAGAAGAAAAAATGAGGGTGAATTTCCACCTTAAAAATTCAGAAAATTAAAATTAATTTCACAAATTTTCACTTGACTTGGTGCATTCTGGGAAAAGGGGCGGAGCTCAAAAGCAGTCAGAGGTAACTGGTTAAAATCTCAGACACCAAAGAGATTAAACAGGTAGCATCGTTACTATGGCAACATAAAACTCGGACAGTTCTTTGCTTCCTGTAAATATTAAAATGGGAGATGCTCCCCGCTGCCCCCTGGTGGCTGCTGCCCCCTGGTGGCTGCTGTTGCTGCCCCCTGGTGGCTGCTGCCCCTGCTGCTGGCTGCTGTTGCTGCCCTCCTGCTGGGCTGCTGCCCCCTGCTGGCTGCTGTGTGTTTGTCTCTCCGTCACTTTAGTTTGGACTTTTTTAAACATTCTTTCCGTTTCTGGCAGAATTAGAAAAATATTCCAGGCTTTGGAAGCCGGAGCTTCTTATCCATCTCTATTCGTTCACCTCCATCAGATCGGATTGGACCGTTGGCAGCAGCAGCAGGTGGGGGCAGCACCATGGGACGGGCCTGGCTCGGTGGTTCTGGTTTAAACTGGGCCTACAGCCACCAGCCTGTTGTGGTTCTGCGTCCCTCTGTGGTCTAATCAAAGCCCGACTTCTGGGTTCGTCAAGAGGCTGCAGATATTTTTAGACTCAACTTTTCAACTCGACCCGATTCAGGAAGCAGAACTTCGGCCCGTTTCCTCCACCCGCTGCTAGAAACCGCCAGTTATCACGGTACCGCCTGCGTTCAGCAGCAGAACCCGACCGGAACCGGTCCGGTTGAAAAGATCCTTTACGGGTTTCCTAATGTTCTGACTGGAACCAAGTCGACCCGGTTCTGGTCCTGAAACGGCTAAAAACGGCCGAGGAGGAAAAACCAGATTCACTTTTTTAAACTGAGCTAATGATCGACAACCGCAGCTTCTACCAACGAGGAAGAGCAGGACAGGAAGTAGGAGCGTCATGGCGGCGCATGTTTGACAACGCAAACAAACTTATTTCAGTTCAGTCGATGGAAGCGGCCATTTTGTTTTTAGAAATCAGAGGAAAAGGAACAAAGTTTTACAGACATTTAACCAAAACACAGCAAAAAGCAGCAGGTGGATTGATGCTTCACCTGCTGCTGCTTCACCTGCTGCTGCTTCACCTGCTGCTGCTTCACCTGCTGCTGTCACTGCTGCTGCTTCACCTGCTGCTGCTTCACCTGCTGCTGCTTGTTGGACTTCCTCCTCTTTAAGACGGAGGATCAGAAGTTTCTGCAGCATAAAGAGCAGCTCCTCTTCCTCGTCTCGTTATCTCGGTGGCCTCCAGATGAACCTTCCTCCTCCTCCTCCTCCTCCATCACACCAACATGTTTCAGTTTCTCTGTGAGATGAATCAGATTTGCTCTGCTGTCCCTCCCCCACCTGCTGCTGACCGGAGTTTGACTCCTACATTCAAACCCGGAGACGAAGAGGCGCCAACGATCATCTGCTGGTTGTTTGGAGGCTTTGAAGCTCTTTTGTTGGTTGACGTGACGATGAAGCAAACATGGCGGAGGAACCGGGTCGAACCGGGTCGCTCTGCAGAACAGAAATCAGACCCAGACGGAGTGAGAGAGAAAAATATTACAGCAGGAAGAATCTCAGGAGCAGAGACTGGAGAAAACAGGAAGAAATAAAAACACGTCTAACGAAAAACGGCAGCAAATAAATAAAAACATCTAGAAACGTTTAAAATGTTTAAAACATCTAGAAACATTTAAAACATCTAGAAACACTTAAAACATCTAGAAACGTTTAAAACATTTAAAAACATCTAGAAACATTTAAAACATCTAGAAACGTTTTAAAACATCTAGAAACGTTTAAAACATGTAAAAAACATCTAGAGACGTTTAAAACATCTAGAGACGTTTAAAATGTTTAAAACATCTAGAAACATTTAAAACATCTAGAAACACTTAAAACATCTAGAAACGTTTAAAACATGTAAAAACATCTAGAGACGTTTAAAACATCTAGAGACGTTTAAAATGTTTAAAACATCTAGAAACATTTAAAACATCTAGAAACGTTTAAAACATCTAGAAACGTTTAAAACATGTAAAAACATCTAGAGACGTTTAAAACATCTAGAGACGTTTAAAATGTTTAAAACATCTAGAAACATTTAAAACATCTAGAAACACTTAAAACATCTAGAAACGTTTAAAACGAGTAAAAACATCTGGAAACATTTAAAACATCTAAAAACATTTAAGACATCTAGAAACGTTTAAACATCTAGAAACGTTTAAACATCTAGAAACGTTTAAAACATGTAAAAACATCTAGAAACATTTAAAACATCTAGAAACACTTAAAACATCTAGAAACGTTTAAAACATTTAAAAACATCTAGAAACATTTAAAACATCTAGAAACGTTTAAAACATCTAGAAACGTTTAAAACATGTAAAAACATCTAGAGACGTTTAAAACATCTAGAGACGTTTAAAATGTTTAAAACATCTAGAAACATTTAAAACATCTAGAAACACTTAAAACATCTAGAAACGTTTAAAACATGTAAAAACATCTAGAGACGTTTAAAACATTAGAGACGTTTAAAATGTTTAAAACATCTAGAAACATTTAAAACATCTAGAAACGTTTAAAACATCTAGAAACGTTTAAAACATGTAAAAACATCTAGAGACGTTTAAAACATCTAGAGACGTTTAAAATGTTTAAAACATCTAGAAACATTTAAAACATCTAGAAACACTTAAAACATCTAGAAACGTTTAAAACGAGTAAAAACATCTGGAAACATTTAAAACATCTAAAAACATTTAAGACATCTAGAAACGTTTAAACATCTAGAAACGTTTAAACATCTAGAAACGTTTAAAACATGTAAAAACATCTAGAAACATTTAAAACATCTAGAAACGTTTAAACATCTAGAAACGTTTAAAACATCTAGAAACGTTTAAACATCTAGAAACGTTTAAACATCTAGAAACGTTTAAAACATCTAGAAACGTTTAAACATCTAGAAACGTTTAAAACATGTAAAAACATCTAGAAACGTTTAAACATCTAAAACGTTTAAACATCTAGAAACGTTTAAACATCTAGAAACGTTTAAAACATTTAAAAACATCTAGAAACATTTAAAACATCTAGAAACGTTTAAAACATCTAGAAACGTTTAAAACATGTAAAAACATCTAGAGACGTTTAAAATGTTTAAAACATCTAGAAACATTTAAAACATCTAGAAACACTTAAAAACATCTAGAAACGTTTAAAACATGTAAAAACATCTAGAGACGTTTAAAACATCTAGAGACGTTTAAAATGTTTAAAACATCTAGAAACATTTAAAACATCTAGAAACGTTTAAAACATCTAGAAACGTTTAAAACATGTAAAAACATCTAGAGACGTTTAAAACATCTAGAGACGTTTAAAATGTTTAAAACATCTAGAAACATTTAAAACATCTAGAAACACTTAAAACATCTAGAAACGTTTAAAACGAGTAAAAACATCTGGAAACATTTAAAACATCTAAAAACATTTAAGACATCTAGAAACGTTTAAACATCTAGAAACGTTTTAAACATCTAGAAACGTTTTAAAACATGTAAAAACATCTAGAAACATTTAAAACATCTAGAAACACTTAAAACATCTAGAAACGTTTAAAACATTTAAAAACATCTAGAAACATTTAAAACATCTAAGAAACGTTTTAAAACATCTAGAAACGTTTAAAACATGTAAAAACATCTAGAGACGTTTAAAACATCTAGAGACGTTTAAAATGTTTAAAACATCTAGAAACATTTAAAACATCTAGAAACACTTAAAACATCTAGAAACGTTTAAAACATGTAAAAACATCTAGAGACGTTTAAAACATCTAGAGACGTTTAAAATGTTTAAAACATCTAGAAACATTTAAAACATCTAGAAACGTTTAAAACATCTAGAAACGTTTAAAACATGTAAAAACATCTAGAGACGTTTAAAACATCTAGAGACGTTTAAAATGTTTAAAACATCTAGAAACATTTAAAACATCTAGAAACACTTAAAACATCTAGAAACGTTTAAAACGAGTAAAAACATCTGGAAACATTTAAAACATCTAAAAACATTTAAGACATCTAGAAACGTTTAAACATCTAGAAACGTTTAAACATCTAGAAACGTTTAAAACATGTAAAAACATCTAGAAACATTTAAAACATCTAGAAACGTTTAAACATCTAGAAACGTTTAAAACATCTAGAAACGTTTAAACATCTAGAAACGTTTAAACATCTAGAAACGTTTAAAACATCTAGAAACGTTTAAAACATGTAAAAACATCTAGAAACATTTAAAACATCTAGAAACGTTTAAACATCTAGAAACGTTTAAACATCTAGAAACGTTTAAACATCTAGAAACGTTTAAAACATGTAAAAACATCTAGAAACATTTAAAACATCTAGAAACGTTTAAACATCTAGAAACGTTTAAAACATCTAGAAACGTTTAAAAGATCTAGAGACGTTTAAAACTGTAGAGGCGTCAGACGGACAACCGTCTGGTTTCGGGTCGTTTTATCGCCTCGTTAGAAACTGAACTTAACGAGTTTCACACATTTTCCATTTTTCATTTGAAGTAGAAATGAATAAATCATTTTCTCTTCCAGCTCATATTAAAGCTACATGGAGATGAATGAATGAATGAATGAATGAATGAATGAATGAATGAATGAATGAATGAATGAATGAATGGATGGAACTGATCAGGTGAACTGAAAGGAAATGATTCAGTTCAGAAGGAATTTCAATAAATCCCACAAGAATAAAATATTTAATGAAAAATAAATCAATTCACATAAAACCGAAAAATAACCAAGTATATTAATTATTAGTGATTCAATTAAATGTTTTGATCAGGTCTTTAAAGGTATTTTATTCAGTTTCCTCTAAATTATCATATTTCTGTTACAATGTCTGACGTGTGTATAAATGTTTTAAAAATAAAATTTGTATCAATGTTAATATATAAGGAGGAGATTCTCTGAATGATCCGTTTCCCTTTTGGACATTTAGGCTTTTTATTTTAGTTTTTCATTTATATGTCCAGCTTGGTGGCCCCTGGTGGCCTCTGGTGATCTCTGGAGGCCCCTGGGATCCCTGGAGGCCCTGGATCCCTGGAGGCCCTGGGATCCCTGGAGGCCCTGGGATCCCCTGGAGGCCCCTGGGATCCCCTGGAGGCCCCTGGGATCCCCTGGAGGCCTCTGGGATCCCTGGAGGCCCCTGGGATCCCCTGGAGGCCCCTGGGATCCCTGGAGGCCCCTGGGATCCCCTGGAGGCCCCTGGGATCCCTGGAGGCCCCGGGCTGTAATCAGGACGCCGGCGCCTCCCAGTGGAGCCGCTCTAACGCTCTGATGGAAGCAGAATAAAATATTTAGAGACTCACACGCTGGCAGCTGCAGAGACATTCAGATTGACATGAAACTCGTCTCCATGGTTTCCTTTTCCGTCGCTGACCTGAATTTGAACTGCAGCTCATTTGCAGCTTCTGCTTTGGGGCCAAACTGGAAAGTTTAGAGGCGAGGAGGTGAACTTTAGATAAACTCTGAGAAATGAAACATGGAGCCAGAAAGTCCAGCTGAGATTCTGTTTCTGCTCCCGTTGCTTCTGATCAAATATTCAGCCAACATCTATTTTGATCTGTTAACTGATCAGGTCGTCAGCCAGAGGTTTCAAACCGCGGCTCGTTAAATTGGACCCCATCGACCGTTTCCATGGAAACGTCCCGAGCAGTTGCTGCTTCCTTTGTTTTCAACCACAGGAATAATTTCAGAAAACATGAAGAGAAAAAACTAGTTTAACTGGCAGAAGGACCAGAATCGACGGTTTAATAATCACCTGCTTTCTGTTCCAACCAGCCCACATGAACTAAGACAAACTTTTATAGATATATTGTTGGTTTTCATGTTTATCAATCTATTTATTAACCTTTAAAACTTATGTGTAATTAATTTTTCCCCCTCAAGTAGTTTAGGTCAAATTACAGCACTGCATAAAACTCCTCTCTGCAACAATATGCTACGCTATGCTAAGCTAACCTCTCATATGCTACGATACGCTAAGTTATGCTAAACTATAATATGCTAAGCTACACTAACCTCTGACATGCTACAATATGCTAAGCTATGCTAACCTCTGACATGCTACAATACGCTAAGCTACACTAAACAATATGCTAAGCTACTAACCTCTGACATGCTACAATACGCTAAGCTACACTAAACAATATGCTAAGCTATGCTAACCTCTGACATGCTACAATACGCTAAGCTACACTAAACTATAATATGCTAAGCTACACTAACCTCTGACATGCTACAATATGCTAAGCTATGCTAACCTCTGACATGCTACAATACGCTAAGCTACACTAAACAATATGCTAAGCTACTAACCTCTGACATGCTACAATATGCTAAGCTATGCTAACTTCTGATATGCTATGATACACTAAGCTACGCTAGCCTACAATATGTTATATGATAAGCTACGCTAACCTCTGACATGCTACGATATGCTAAGCTACGCTTAGCTAGCATCCCGCCCACAGATCTTACTTTCTTTAATCTTTCCTTCCAAGTGACGCTAAAAGGTGGACGAAGCTCCACCGTCTGTGAAACGAAGCGCTGCTGATTTTACATGTCGCCATATTGATTTATGCCGCTATTACCATTAGACATCTTCTCCTGCTCAGAGGAAACCACTGCGCATGTGCGAGTAAAGGTGGAGGCGATGGGTGACAACAGACACGAAGTCACGATATTGAATGGATTTTACGGCGCCACCTTAAATCCCTGAACTTCACATTCTAATGGACAAAAAGCTCAACGAGACTTGGAATTAACGAGTAACGCGAGACTTTAGTAAAAATGTAGTGAAGTAGAAAGTACAGATACTTACTGTGAAATGTAGTGGAGTAAAAGTAGAAAGTATCCATTATTAAACTACTAAACTACAGATACTTCCTGGGTCCCTTTAAGGTCACCTGGAGGTCAGCAACAGAAACGCTCCAAACGTCCAGACCCAGGTCAGGCGTCATGTTGGGTCCATCAGAACCGTTGGCGCCTCCTGTTGGTCGCTGACGTCATCCCGCCTCCTGCTTCGTCTCATCGACTCGGTAGAAATAAACCCGGCCGGCTGTCAGGTGGTTCCGGTGCCGAACCGGCTGCCGGACCTCAGGGTGAGAACCGAGTCACACAAAATGGAGGCGAAACTCTGGAATCAACTGGGAACTTTATCAAACTGCAGTTTGATATACCTTCCAATGGTCCCACCACCTGTCGGAGGGGCCAAAGGGGTCGGGTGCTGTGTGTTACGGGCGGCGGCCGAGGGACCCTGGAGGTCTGATCCTCGGCTGCAGAAGCTCTTGGGACGTGGAACGTCTCCTCTCTGGTGGGGAAGGAGCCGGAGCTGGTTGAGAGGCTGAGAGGTTTCGGCTAGAAATAGTCGGCCTCACCTCGACACATGGCTCTGGTTCCGGAACCAGTCTCCTTGAGACGGGCTGGACGTACTTCCACTCTGGAGTTGCCCACGGCGAGAGGCGCCGGGCAGGAGTGGGCATACTTGTTGCCCCCCATCTTGGCGCCTGCACTTTGGGGTTTACCCCGGTGAACGAGAGGGTCGCCTCCCTCCGCCTACGGGTGGGGGGACGGGTTCTGACTGTTGTCTGTGCTTACGGGCCGAACAGCAGTTCAGATTACCCCCCTTCTTGGAGTCCTTAGAGGGGGACTGGAGATGCCCCTCCTGGGGTCTCCCTTGTTCTGCTGGGGGACTTCAACGCTCACGTGGGCAATGACAGTGAGACCTGGAGGGGCGTGGTTGGGAGGAACGGCCCCCCTGATCTGAACTCGAGTCGTGTTCTGTTGTTGGACTTCTGTGCTCGTCACGGTCTGTCCATCACGAACACCATGTTCAAGCATAAGGGTGTCCATATGTCCACTTGGCACCAGGACACCCTAGGCCGCAGTTCAATGATCGATTTTGTCGTCGTTTCATCGGATCTGCGGCCGTATGTCTTGGACACTCGGGTGAAGAGAGGGGCGGAGCTGTCCACTGACCACTACCTGGTGGTGAGTTGGCTCCGGTGGTGGGGGAGGAAGCCGGTCAGACCTGGCAACCCAAACGTGTAGTGAGGGTCTGCTGGGAACGTCTGGCGGAGTCTGTGAGACGGAGCTTTAACTCCCACCTCCGGCAGAACTTCGAACACGTTCCGGGGGAGGTGGGGGACATTGAGTCTGAATGGACCATGTTCCGTGCCTCCATGGCCGAAGCGGCTTATCGGAGCTGTGGCCGCAAGGTCGTTGGTGCCTGTCGCCGTGGCAACCCCCGAACCCGTTGGTGGACACCTTCGGTGAGGGATGCTGTCCAGCTGAAGGTCCTATGGGGTCTTTTTGGCCTGTGGGACTCCAGAAGCAGCTGATGGTACCAGCGGGCGAAGCGGCATGCGGCTCGGGTCGCTGAGGCCAAAACTCGGGCGTGGGAGGAGTTTGGAGAGGCCATGGAGAAAGACTTCCGCACGGCTTCGAGGCGATTCTGGTCCACCATCCGGCGTCTCAGGAGGGGGAAGCAGTGCAGCACCAACACTGTTTACAGTGGGGATGGTGGCTGCTGACCTCGACTCGGGATGTTGTGGGTCGGTGGGCGGAATACTTGGAAGACCTCCTCAATCCCACCAACATGCCTTCTGTTGAAGAAGCTGAGCCTGTGGACCCTGGGTTGGGCTCTCCAATCTCTGGGGACGAGGTCACCGAGGGGTCAAGAAGCTCCTCGGTGGCCTCAGGGCCCCGGGGGTGGATGAGATCCGCCCGGAGTTCCTTAAGGCTCTGGATGTTGTAGGGTTGTGTTGGCTCACGCGACTCTGCAATATCGCATGGACATCGGGGGCAGTTCCTCTGGATTGGCAGACCGGGGTGGTGGTCCCCCTGTTTAAAAAGGGGGACCGGAGGGTGAGCTCCAATTACAGAGGGGTCACACTCTTAAGCCTCCCTGGAAAGGTCTATTCAGGGGTCCTGGAGAGGAGGGTCCGTCGGATAGTCGAACCTCGGATTCAGGAAGAGCAGTGTGGTTCTGGTTCTGGAACCAGAACCACACTGGTGTAGAACCCTCCAGGACCTGCTGAGGGTGTAGAGCTGGACCAGCTCTACACCCTCAGCAGGTCCTGGAGGGTTCTGGGAGTTCGCCCAACCAGTCTACATGTGTTTTGTGGACTTGGAGAAGGCGTTCGACCGTGTCCCTCGGGGGCCTTGTGGTGGTTCTCCGGGAGTATGGGGTACCGGGCCCTTTGATACGGGCTGTCAGGTCCCTGTATGACCGGTGTCAGAGTCTGGTCCGCATTGCCGGCAGTAAGTCGGGCTCGTTTCCGGTGAGAGTTGGACTCCAAGGCTGCTGCCCTTTGTCACCGATTCTGTTCATTACTTTCATGGACAGAATCTCTAGACCAGCCGAGGTGTTGATCCGTTTTGGTGGCCTTAGGATCATCTCTGCTTTTTGCGGATGATCTGGTCCTGATGGCTTCATCAGATCGTGATCTGCGGCTCTCGCTGAAACGGTTCGCGGCCGAGTGTGAAGCGGCCGGGATGAGGCTCAGTGCCTCCAAATCCGAGGCCATGGTCTTGAGCCGGAAAAGGGTAGAGGTCCTTCTCCGGGTCAGGGGGGTCGTCCTGCCTCAAGTGGAGGAGTTTAAGTATCTGGGGATCTTGTTCACGAATGAAGGAAGAAGGGAGCGGGAGATCGACAGGCGGATTGGGGCGGCGTCTGCCGTGAAGCGGCGCTGTACCGATCCGTCGTGGTGAAGAGAAGCTGAGTCAAAAGGCGAAGCTCTCGATTTACCGGTCGATCTACGTTCCCACCCTCATCTATGGTCATGAGCTTTGGGTCATGACCGAAAGAACGAGATCACGGATACAAGCGGCCGAAATGGGTTTCCTCCGCAGGGTGGCTGGGCTCTCCCTTAGAGATAGGGTGAGAAGCTCGGTCATCCGGGAGGGACTCAAAGTAGAGCCCCTGCTCCTCCACGTTGAGAGGAGCCAGTTGAGGCTCGGGCATCTGGTCAGGATGCCTCCTGGACGCCTCCCTGGTGAGGAGTTCCGGGCACGTCCCACCGGGAGGAGGCCCCGAGGAAGACCCAGGACACCCTGGAGGGACTATGTCTCTCGGCTGGCCTGGGACGCCTTGGGGTTCCTGGAGGAGCTGGAAGACGTGGCTGGGGAGAGGGAAGTCTGGGCCTCCCTTCTGAAGCTGCTGCCCCCGCGACCCGATCCCGGATAAGCGGAAGAAAATGGATGGATGGATGGACAGTTTGATATATATAAATATACATCATGGCGCCCAACAGTCCCTACATGAAAAACTGTTATTACACGTTTCTGAGCAGGTTGATACCAGAACCTGAAGATAAAGGAACTTTTCATCAGTTCCTGGACTAGAGAACATAAAACACCAACACAGATGTTTGCATTTCATCAAAATATCGTCTTTATTCTGCAACAGAAGCCAAGATGGCGGCGCTGCCCGAGTTTAAACCAAGTCAGAATTTACAACCAACAAAGTTCTGCAGCCGAAACGTGAAACCAAAGTGAAACTGGAGGAAACGCCGAGAAACGTCCAGGAATAAAAACAGATAAATAACAAACAGCTCATTTTTAACCGGCTGCTAAATTAGCTCATAATTCAGATCAGAAAACACCAACAACAGACAAATAACAGTTGTTTTCCAAAGACATCTTTTAAACATTTTCTTTTATTTTACACATAAAACAACAGTCAAATACCAAAGATGCATGCTGGACCTGTAAAAGGGCAAAGAGCTGGACGGTCATGTCCACATTTAAAACCTTTTTATGGTTTTTCTCTTACAATGTGACGTTTCTGAGCGACGCGTCCGAAGAAAATCAAACCACCGCTGCAAATACAACTGGTTGGTTCTGCTGATGAAACAGTAACGGTCCTACAGTGAGGGAAACGGTAACAGTCCAGTGATGAAACGGTAACAGTCCAGTGAGGAAACGGTAACAGTCCACGTGATGAAACGGTAACAGTCCAGTGATGAAACGGTAACAGTCCAGTGATGGCGGAACGTCCCGTTTCCAAACGGTGGAACCAAACGGTAAGTAAACAAGGTTAAACTTATTGTTTTGGTTTGATGCACAAACTTCATGTTTGCTTTTGGCGCCAAAAGCCGTCATGTGGGCGGAGCCTCATGCACGAAGCCCCGCCCCCTAACGGAGGAACGTCGGGAAAATCATCCGGTAGAAACAAGTTAAACTGGATCTCAGCTAAAATTCAAAGTTTAAACTGAATTTACACATTTTCAGAAAATCGTTTATAAACTGATGTTTAGTCTGAATTTATTGGAGCCGATTGATGGAGGTTAAAATATACCAAAATAAAATCAATGCCAGAATAAAATGAATTAATTTGTAATATTGTGAGAAATTATACTAATAAAAAGTCGTAGTAATGCAACAAACTTGAAATAAGTTTGAAATACCAGAATGAATCGTCTTATTCTGAAAAGTTAAACTGAGTAAAATTGTGGCAAACATGAAATAAGAACATTTGAAAATAGTACAAAAATAGTGAAAATTAAGTTGTAAATAATGTGCAAAAGTCAAACTACCAGAGTAAAACAGTATTTAGAAAGACGTCACAATGAGTTAACATGTAATAACATAAAGTCGTAATACTTTACCACATATTTTCTCTTAATTACTTTTTCTTCACCTGGCTGCAATGCAATGCTGTGCATGAATTACAGGCAAGTTTTAAAACAAAATTAAAAAACTAAAAAGAATCGGACATTAGACGGACACACTCAGGTTTTATTTATGTAAAATATCTGAAGATTGTTTCCATCAGTTTCTGCTCAGCAGTTGAACCAGATTCTGGACTTGAAACTTGTTTTTTTGCAGATGATTTTCCCAAACGGTTTCCTGCGTTGGTGGCGCCAGACGGATCCGCTGGTTTAGATTCTGCCTGATGCAACAGAAAATCTTTCCAAGTGGCAAAAGCAAATAAAATCTTTGGTTCAAATGTTCCGGGGATGAAGATGGAGCTTCCAGCTAAATATAGATCTATATCTGTAGATCCGGCGGCTCCATCAGGGGAACCAGAAACTCTGCTTAGAACTTTAATAAACTCTCAGAAACACATTCAACACTTCAAGTAGTTCCCATGGAGACGGTGAAGAGGTCAGAGGTCACAACAAACTGACCGGATCAGAACCGGACACAGAAACAAAAAACCCTGATTTGCTTCGTTTTCCTACTGCTGGCTCGAAAACACCTGAGGGGGCGACGACCCGGTCCGGCCGGTCCGGTCCGACCCGGTCCGACCCGGTCCGGTGGCACCTGCAGAGGTCAGTCAGTGTGTGGAGGGTAAACACGGATCAGAACCCGTCTCTCTACATTCAAACGGGTTCAGAGAACCGGAGTGGAGGGAAAAGGTGCAGCAGAACCGGGTCGGTACTTTGTGCTGCTGGAGTTCGGTCCGGTCCGGTCCGGTCCGGAGTTCTGTCAGCTTCACTCAGCATGAAATAAATAAACGCTCACAGTTCAGCTCCTTTGCTGTGGTTCTGAAGGGGCGGGGCGGCCCGACCCGGTTCTGACCCGCCTGCCGGGTCCAAACAGGAACAGTGTCACCATGGATGGCTTTCAGCTCCAGACGGGTCCAAACACACACACACACACACACACACACACACACACACACACACAGGCTGCAGACGGGGGCGGAGCCAGCAGAACCAGTATTCAGCCAATCAGAGAGCCAGAAGCTCCACAGGAAGGAGGCGCCGACCAATCAGCTGCAACGGCCCGTTTAGAGTTTAAAACGCTAAATCAGAACTTTAAACATGCAGAAAATATTTTAACCATAAACAGAAAAATGTCACTTAATATTAAAAATGAGTTTTTTAGGATAAACTTCCTGCCGTTTGTTGCAGTTTTTAACTGAAACACTAGATGTCAGTAAAGTCCTATGGAAACATCAGGTTGGACATGAATTCAGCAGCAGAATCTATTACATTTATATCTAGACTCAAACTGAACAAAGGCTGGAAAACAATAAAACAAGTTCAGCACATTTTAATAAGGAATTCAACTCATTTTGCTAAACGAGGTCAAATCGTTTAAAACCTTTTCTGGTTTCTTCAACATCCTGGATTCATTTCCAGCTCTTTGGTTCTGATCGTTTTGGTAAATCCAACTTCATGTTGGATCAAAACGGTTCTGGTTCTGGTTCAGGATCCAGAACCAGAACCGTTTCAGCTGCTGCTGTTTGAATTCATCTGAAATCAGGTGGATGAAAACTGTGAATGTAAGAACCGAACCAGAACTGGAGCCGGTCCCAGAACCAGAACCAGAACCAGAACCGAATGACCGGAGCCGGACAGACCATAAACCGGAGCGGAACCGGACCCAGACCCAGAATCACCAGCTGAAGAACTTTCTGAATGGTTTTAATGGTGAATAAATTTCTGTCAGGCTTCCGGTCGGACGCCTCCTGTGGACCTGCTGAAGCCCCGCCCCCAACATGGCGGGTCGGCGTAGAACCTGAAACGTTTCTTCTGTTCACATTCACTTCCTGTGCAAATCAAGCAGTGCTGCTGTAGCCGTAGCTCCGCCCCCGGCTCACCTGCAGAGGGGCGGGGCTAATGCTGCAGAGGGGCGGGGCTAATGCTGCTGCAGAGCGTCTGGTGGAGCCGTAGCTCCGCCCCCGGCTCACCTGCAGAGGGGCGGGGCTATGCGTGCAGGGTGGCGGGCTAATGCTGCGCAGAGCGTCTGGTGGAGCGTCAGCTCCCCCCCGGCTCCTGCAGAGGGCGCGAGCTAAGCTGCAGAGGGCGGGCTAATGCTGCTGCAGAGCGTCTGGTGGAGCCGTAGCTCCGCCCCCGGCTCACCTGCAGAGGGGCGGGGCTAATGCTGCAGAGGGGCGGGGCTAATGCTGCTGCAGAGCGTCTGGTGGAGCCGTAGCTCCGCCCCCGGCTCACCTGCAGAGGGGCGGGGCTAATGCTGCAGAGGGGCGGGGCTAATGCTGCTGCAGAGCGTCTGGTGGAGCCGTAGCTCCGCCCCCGGCTCACCTGCAGAGGGGCGGGCTAATGCTGCAGAGGGGCGGGGCTAATGCTGCTGCAGAGCGTCTGGTGGAGCCGTAGCTCCGCCCCCGGCTCACCTGCAGAGGGGCGGGGCTAATGCTGCAGAGGGGCGGGGCTAATGCTGCTGCAGAGCGTCTGGTGGAGCCGTAGCTCCGCCCCCGGCTCACCTGCAGAGGGGCGGGGCTAATGCTGCAGAGGGGCGGGGCTAATGCTGCTGCAGAGCGTCTGGTGGAGCCGTAGCTCCGCCCCCGGCTCACCTGCAGAGGGGCGGGGCTAATGCTGCAGAGGGGCGGGGCTAATGCTGCTGCAGAGCGTCTGGTGGAGCCGTAGCTCCGCCCCCGGCTCACCTGCAGAGGGGCGGGGCTAATGCTGCAGAGGGGCGGGGCTAATGCTGCTGCAGAGCGTCTGGTGGAGCCGTAGCTCCGCCCCCGGCTCACCTGCAGAGGGGCGGGGCGCGGACGGGGTGTGCCAGGCGCACGTCCAGCGCGTGGTTGTGCTGCGCCAGCGACGCGCGGCGGGTAGTGGAGGACCAGCTCCTTCAGGCTGCCGAACAGGAAGTACGGCTCTGCGAAGCCGAAGCCGCGCGGCGAGCTGTGGATGACGCAGTGCTTCACGGCGCCCGACGCCCTGCGGGGACAGGAGGACAGAGGTCGGGTTCTGGACCATCTGGGGCTTCACATTCTGCACTGGGAAGGTCTGGACTTTGACTAGGCCATTGCAGCGCCTTGGTTTCAGGTTTCAGGCCGAAACAAGTTGAATGATTTGGATTCCTGGTAACTAACTATCGTCCATCTGCTCTGCGCTCTGGGACAGAAGGTTGCTAGGCAACACTGCCACTTTGTCATTTTGTTTAGATGTTAGCGCTAAAATTCTTAACAAAATTAAAAACTGTGCTCATTTTCTTTAGTTTCCCCTTTGAAGGTTCCAGAGTTGCATGTTTCCGGTACGCCCATAAATCTGACGCGCGGCGAAGCTGCTGCTAAACGATCTGATTGGACAACAAGACTGTTGTTGTGTCCAAGTTGTGCTAAAAGAAGCTAGCTTATCAGCAAAGCTATGCTAGCCTGAAATAGCATCTCGATGCTAATCATGTAGCAGCTAATGCTAACGTCCTGAAACTCTCATCCATCAGGATGAGGAACAGACAGATTCGACCCTCGGCTGTAGTTTAGCTCCCTCTCTGCTCCAGGCCGGACCCTCCCTGGCTGGTGGGCGGCGCCCTGGGTGTGTGGCGTACTCACACCACAGAGCAGGCGTAGCAGCCCTTCCTGCTGCTCTCCCGGATCAGGAAGGCGCCGTCCGGCTTCCCGCCCAGCAGCTCCTCCGCCTGCGTCCGGCTCACGGCTCCGACGAACCAGCTCCTCTCGTCGTAGTGAGGCAGGCTCTCCTCTTCCTCGCCGCCTCTGCAGCCACAGAAACTCACAGTGAGAACGCCGCGCCGCCAACATGGCCGCTGCCGGCCGAGGCGGACACTCACTCGTCGGCGCTCTGTATGCCGAGCCAGTCGTTGATCCGTTTCTGCCGGACTCCCTTCTGGCTCAGCCAGCTGGAGGAGGAGAAGGAAAGTCACACTGACGTCATGAACTGGTAGCCGGACGTTTGTGGACTAGTGTGTTGACACAACCGAGTATCTTTGAATAATTAGAGATGGTATTGAATATAATGGCCATCATATCATGTGGTTCACCAGAATCCAAAGAGGACATGCTGGTCGAACTGGAGCAGAAACCTGAACATCTCTATTTGGTCTCCACTGCCACCAACAAAACGCTTTTAAATGTCCAAGGAGGGTGCCGGTTTGCTACGTTGCTAAACTTTGCGGACTTCCAGTCACAAAGCTCAGTAGTTTTCCAGACAGGAAGCAGCTGCGTCTCCTCCTACTTACACCAGGTGCTGGTCGCGGATCCTGCGCAGCTGGATGAGGTCGGGCTTCAGGCTGTTCATCCTCTGGTCCGTCTGGCGGTTCTCCGTGGCCTGAGTCTTCAGGTCCTGCTCCAGACGCACCTTGCTGTCGTGGATCTCCCCCAGGCGGGACTTGAGCTTCTCGAAGGTGACCAGGATGCTCTCCGTGTCCCTGTCGCCGCTGCAGCGGCCGCAGGGCTCCTGCGTCTGGCACTGCTCCTCGAAGATCTTGATGGTCTCGTTGAAGGCCTCGATGGCCGTGCGCTTCATCTGGATCTCCTGGGGGGTCAGGAGGAGGAGCAGGAGGTTGGGGGCAGCAGAACAAGGTGAAGCCATGACCTGCTGGAGGGAAAGCAGGACGTTTACCTGTGAGGTCTTGGTGAATCCCTCGTACAGCCGGTCGTACTCTCTGCTCTTCTCCTGGTACTGGCTGTGGTATTCCTGCAGCTTCTTCCCCACAGCGTCAATGTTGTCCTCCTTCACCAGCTGGTCCTGGTCAGGACAAGAGATGAGTGGAAGATGGAGGGACAAGTTTAAAGGTCAGACATTTTACTTCAAGGTTTACAGAGAAACACAAAACTCAAAGCTGGAAACCAGGCAGAACAGAACCAAACCAGATAAAGACGCTCAGAGAGCCCCTGGAAGGCAGGGTGGGAAACCCTGGGCCTTCACTGCCCTGCTGTAGCTACAGCCCCTGGAAGGCAGGGTGGGAAACCCCGGGCCTTCACTGCCCTGCTGTAGCCACAAGAGACAGGAAACAAAAACTGCCACTAGGGGGAGACTCTTAGAACAGCAGGGGACCATTTGATCCCAAATTAGTCCAGTAACGCTGACGTGTCCATTCTGTCCTCCTGCGTCCTCAGACAGAAAGTCCATCTGCAATAACGGCTCAGTCTGAATCATCCCTCTGTGGCAGCAGGTTCAGACTGGCTCCACTTCCTGGTTGTCACCTTTCTGCCGCCACCAGCAGTTTCAGACAGATAATCGTCATCAACTGCAACATGTCCAAAAGACCCAGACGTAAAACCGGAGCGGTCTCAGGTATGTTGTCCCAGAACAAAAGAGAAATCCACCTGCTGCAGTCTGTTACCCAGCATGCACCTCACCTGCTGGAAGCGGGACACCGGGTGTGTGAGGCGAACGTCCAGCTTGGCGTTGTACTGGGCCAGGGACTGGTGCCGGTGATGGCCGACGAGCTCCGCCACCGAGCCGAAGGTCAGCGGCTCCGAGAAGCCGAACTTCCCGTCTCGGTGGTAGATCTTGATCAGCTTGTTGCTGCCTCCCTTCCTGGACGGAACCAGAACCAGAGCGGAGGGTGAGCCGGGCCTGAAGCAGAACCAGAACCCGCCCGGCGGGTCTGGGCGGCGCCGGCGTACCTCAGGGTCAGGGTGTAGTCCCCCTGCATCTTGGTGGAGGCGTCCCGCACCAGGAAGGTCCCGTCCGGCGTGTCCCGCAGCTTCTCGCTCACCTCCTCCCTGTAACCATGGCAACAGGCCCATCAGAACCACAGGAAGCTAACCAGCCGCTCACAGACGCCCCCTGCTGGCCGAACCGCCAGACGGATCCGTCCATGAAGATATTGGCAGCACAAATTCACCTAATTTAATTTGACTTGGTTGATTTTTCATCAGTAATATGTTTCCTTTCTCTTCATGACGTTTCCTCAGTTATTCAACTTTTAATGCATCTAATTATTCATATATTATTTCTGATGATTTTTATGTTGATATTAATCTGGAATAAAACTATTTTAATTTAAAATCCAAATAATTTAATGCGTTTACAAGTGAAATCAGGTTAAAACTTGGATTGTTTCACTGTCGTTTTAAACTGAATTAACTATTAATCTGGACCAGACAGAACAATTTTATTATTTAAAATATATTAAAGTTTCTGAATTAAATATTCATCCCAGATTTAACCACTTATTTTTAATAGTTAATTATGAACAGAATCAGTTGGGCTTCATTAATTAACTCCAATATGATGAGCATTATTAGCCATGAATAGTTGGATTATTGGAGGCCTGTTGTGATTATTATGGGATGTTGTGAGACATCAGCAGACATGATGAATCGGCCGGGATCCCTGAGGTGTACGGAGTGCCGAGAGGGACAAAATTAAACAAGTACGCAAATGTGCCAGTAAATGTCTCACACATTACGTACAGTAACAGGGTTTCCCCCAGTGTACTATAAGCCTGGCTGCCCGCCATGCTTTATTAGCCCCCCACCAGGCTAAGTGCTGCTTGTTTATGTTTTTAGGGACATAATTTAAGAAAAAGTTTGTCTTTCTTTTTGCATTTAATCCGGATTGGAAGCATCTTTGCTGCTCTGAGCGTTTCACTGCAAACTGCGCAAACTTATTCCTAAATTAGAAGTTTATGCATTTAAAGCCAGAGGCGCGGACCAATCAGACGGCTGCCTCGCACTGCTGCTTGATCTCTACAGTTTACCTCAGCATGGATCGCGCTCGCCTCCTGTCACTCTAACTGGACCCAGGCTTGTTATTTACATCAACCTCCTCTGAGGAATCATGTTTCTTTCCAAAACTCTGCATTGAGGTACGAGTCTAAACCCGCCGTGTTGCTCTAGTTGTGCAGCTCTATGTGAACCGCAGGAATAACTTGTTGCCTTCAGAGGAGCGTTGAGGGCGATTTATCTTTGTGAACAAAGAATTATGCAGCGTTTCCATCCAGCGTGTGGCGCTGTCTTATTATAACTGATAGTTTTTAGGTTGGCCAGTTAATCTCCTCCTCGTCTCCCAGATTAAATCCAACACAGAAGCTGTTAGAGCTGCTGATGGGGCCCTCAGTCAGATTCTGCCCCAGGCCCCATCAGCCTTTAACCGGCCCTGCAGGATCAGTTAAACCTGCTGCACTGAGAAGAGATGAGCAACAAACAGGAGATTTAGTTCAATGCTACTAATGTAGCTTTAGCAGCTCTAACATTTAGTGTCTGTTGAGTTTTTAGTAAGAATCATGGGAACTATCAGTTATTTTGTTCCCATGATTCAGAGCTGAGAGAAACCAGAACATTGTTCCAGATGTGAGTGCTGAGGCGGATCTACCTGGAAATGTCTCCCCAGTACCACTCTGCTTCCTGCAGCGAGTCGCCATCGTCACCTCTGACCCCGGAAGAAGAAGAAGAAGGAGAAGAAGAAGAAGGAGAAGAAGAAGAAGGAGAAGAAGAAGAAGAAGAAGAAGAAGACGGCGGTTTGACTGGCTTTGGAGGAAGAGCTGAAAGAGAGAGAGGGGCGAGCGATGAGACAGCTGGGAGCAACATGGGAGGAAACCAGCAACTTCATCACAATATCTTACATTGATTTGCTTTGATGACAGTTCAGTGTTATGTCAGGAGATGATTTTGATTCCATCTGCCTTCAATATGGTGCAATAATCAACTTATAGAAACAACTCAAATGATCTGATAAATGCTTGTAGCTCTGCTCCCTTTTCCTGAACTTTGACTGAATTTATCTCATTTAGAGCTTTTACTTTCCAACTAAACGTTCTTGAAATTAAAAATACAAAAAATTAAAAATGTGATATTCAGTATTTGGATTTTTAGTATCTGAAAAACAAATAATCTATTCATTTGCTTTAGTCTTGAGAAAATATAAGTTAAATAAAAAAGTAAATGGTAAAAAGATTCTTCCTACTGAATAGTAAATAGATCACAAGTTCCATATTGTCTCACATCCGTCGTGTTTAAGTGAATTTTAAATCAGGGTTTAACTGATCAGAAACAAAAACTTGTCACTTTTTAGACATCAGAGCAGAATTTAAGCTTTCAACCTTTTCTCTGGAGTTCAAAGTTCAAACCTGGTTTTATCTTCTGCTTCGCCTTAAAGATGATGTGGATCGATTTTCTGCTTTTATACGATTAATAATCGATATTGTTGCATCTCAAAGCAACATGGCTGCAGACGAGGAAAGGAAGCATACAGTGACTGCTTCCTTTCAATTTGGCCTGTCGTAATAATCAATAAATCAATTAATAGCGCAATAAATTAAAACACTCAATAACTTCTATTTGCATGATTTATTGGTTTTTCTTTCTACCAAAAACTGGATGATAAAAGTTTCATTCTGCTGCTTTGGCCTTATTTTGAAGGATCATTTTGTTTACAGAAATTTCATGATTTATTTTATTTATTTTGAATATTTAAAATGTCCTCTGGTTCCATTGTTAAATATTCATTAGAATTAAAAGCTCATTGATATTTGAGAATGTGTTCATTATTATTATTATGATGCCAGAAGCATCAAATAACTGGAAAACAGTCTGAAAACACCAATATTATGGTTTATGGTCCAGAAACGGGCTGGAGCCACACAAAGCGTGATGTCATCAGATGCTGACGCTCAGAGACGCTACAGGAAGTAGAGGTTGCTAAGTGACATGGACCAGAGACGAGCTCCTGCGGACCCAGAGGTCTGGTTCCTCCACCAGTGGATGGAAACGTTCAGCAGCAGCTTTTGCTCCAGAAAAGACAAAAGTCTCATCATTGAGGAAGCCGTTCTGGATCTTTGCCGTTTCCGTCAACCTCTTCTAAAGCGACGCCTCAAAATAAAAAGACGCTGATGGAAACAACCCGGTTTGTTGTGCATCTCAAAGTCCCATTGGTTGCCTAGCAACAGCCTGTTGAGTAACTGGCGCAGCAGCAGTTTCAGGTTTTACCACCTGGGCAAACTTTGACTCCTAAAATGATTCTGTAATTGTCTGAACTCATCCACCAAAGAGCAGGAGACTCACTGGCTGAAGCTTTGATAAGTAATAAATATTAATATTTCCTCTTCCTGCTGAGTTTTCTCCAGTTTCTTTGTCTGCAGCCGACAGAAAATCTGACGAGTTAAAAAAACAACTGAAGAATGAAAATGTTCAGGAAAATCAGCAGCTTGTAAACTTCAGAGGAAAACAAACTGGAGTGAATGAATGAATGAATGAATGAATGAGGTGAAGCTCGTTGACCGGAGGATCCGTCCTGCTGCTCTGATGGAGCGCAGACCAGACCTCTGATTGGCTGCAGCTACTGGAACATTTTGTCTCTTCCACAAACAATAGTTCAGAGTCACAAAGTAAGACGCAGCATCAGGAGCTGCAGCATCAGGAGCTGCAGCATCAGGAGCTGCAGCATCAGGAGCTGCAGCATCAGGAGCTGCAGCTCAGCTTAACATTTAAACTCTAACGGGTTTAGAAAGTTTACTGCAGTCAGGAACACGTGGATCACACACCCTATAGACACACACACCCCTATAGACACACACACCCCTATAGACACACACACCCCTATAGACACACACACACACTATGACACACACCACCCTATAGACACACACACACCCTATAGACACACACACACACCTATAGACACACCACCCTATACACACACACACACACACACACACACACACACACACAAACCCTATAGAACACAAACCCTATAGACACACACACCCTATAGACACACACACACACCTATACACACACACACAACACACACCTATAGACACACACACACCCATATAGACACACACACACCTATAGACACACACACCCCTATAGCACACACACACACACACCCTATACACACACACACCTATAGACACACACACCCCTATACACACACACACACACCCCTATAGACACACACACACACCTATAGACACACACACCCCTATAGACACACACACACACACACACCTATAGACACACACACACCTATAGACACACACACCCCTATAGACACACACACACCCTAGACACACACACCCCTATAGACACACACACACCTATAGACACACACACCCCTATAGACACACACACCCTATAGACACACACACACACCCCTATACACACACACACCTATAGCACACACACACCCCTATACACACACACACACCCCTATACACACACACCCCTATAGACACACAACACCCCCTATAGACACCACACACATACACACACCCTATAACACACACACACCTATAGACACACACACACCCCTATAGACACACACACACACCCACCTAACACAACACACACCCCTATACACACACACCCCTATAGACACCACACACACCCCTATAGACACACACACACACACACACCTATAGACACCCACACACACACACCCTATAGACACACACACACACCTATAGACACACACACCAACCACACACCCTATACACACACACCCCCTATAGACACACACACACACCTATACACACACCACCATAGACACACAACACCCTATACACACACACACACCTATAGACACACACACACCCTATAGACACACACACACCCCTATACACACACACACACCTTACTACACAAACACACACACCCCTATACACACACACACACCTATAGACACACACACCCTATAGACACACACACACCCCTATAGAACACACACACCACACACTACACACACTACACACCCTTAACACACACACACCCTATACCACACCTACACACCCCTATAGACACACACACACCCCTATACACACACTACACACACCCCTATAGACACACACACCTATAGACACACACACACACCCTATAGACACACACACACACCCCTATAGACACACACACACCCCTATAACACACAACCCCTATACACACACACACCTATAGACACACACACACCCCTATAGACAACACACACCCCTATAGACACACACACACCCTATACACACACACACACACCTATAGACACACACACACCTATAGACACACACACACCCTATAGACACACACACACCCCTATAGACACACACACACCCCCATAACACACACACACCTATAGACACACACACACCCCTATACACACACACACACACTATAGACACACACATCACACCCATAGACACACACACACACCCTATAGACACACACACACCTATAGACACACACACACACCTATAGACAACACACTACACACACACCACTATAGACACACACACACCTATAGACACACACACACCATAGACACACACACACACCTATAGACACACAACACACCCTATAACACACACACACCTATAGACACACACACACCCTATACACACACACACCCTATAGACACACACACACCCTATAACACACACAACACCTATAGACACACACCTAGACACACACACACACCTATAGACACACACACACCCCTATACACACACACACACCTTAGACACACACACACACTATAGACACACACACACACCCTATACACACACACACACCTATAGACACACACACACACCTATAGACACACACACACCCTATAGACACACACACCCCTATAGACACACACACACACACCTATAGACACACACACACCCTATAACACACACACACCTAGACACACCAACACCTATAGCACACACACACCCTATACACACACACACACCTATAGACACAAAACCTAGCACACACACACACCTATAGACACACAACACCACCTATACACACACACCACTTAGACACACACACACACCTATAGACACCACACACCCTATACACACACACACACCTATAGACACACACACACCTATAGACACACACACACCCTATGACACACACACACCTATATACACACAACACACACCTATACACACACACACACACTATAGACACACAACACCTAACACACACACACCCTATAGACACACACACACCCTATAACACACACACACACCTATAGACACACACACACCCTATACACACACACACACCTATAGACACACACACACCCCTATACACACACACACACCTATAGCACACACACACCCTATAGACACACACACACACCCATAGACACACACACACCCCTATAGACACACACACACCTATAGACACACACACACCCATAGACACACACACACACCCTATAGACACACACACACCCCTATAGACCACACCACACACACCTATAGACACACACACCCCTATAGACACACACCAACACACACAAACACTATAGACACAACAACACCTGACACACACCACCCTATAGACACACACACCCTATAGACACACACACACCTATACACACACACCTAAGACACACACACACACCTATAGACACACACACACACCATACAGACACACACACACACCCTATAGACACACACACACACCTATAGACACACACACACACCCCTATAGACACACACACACCTAAGACACACACACACACCTACAGACACACACACACCCTACAGACAACACACACCACCTATAGACACACACACACACACACACACACACTATAGACACACACACACACCTATAGCACACACACACCCTATAGACACACACACACACCTATAACACACACAACCTATAGATATAAACAGTAATTATAGTTGAATAAAGTGAAAATCTGTAAACTAATCTGATTTGATCAGGAGCAGAAAACAGATGAACCAGAACCTGAACCCATGTTTCTGTTAGATCAGGTCCAGAACCAGAACCAGAACCTGAACCAGGTCATCCTGCATCCGGACCAGAACCACCCAAACAAAGAACCACTGAGGAGCTGGAACTAGCTGTCCAAACCGGACCAGACCGAGCCGAGGGGAACAAAGGGCCGACAGGCGGCAGAACAAAGAGCAGACCCACCACAACCACCAACAAGAACACACACACACCACACACCAGACACAGGACACCAACACACACACAGACACAGAGACACACACACACACACACACACACACACACACAGACACAGAGACACACACACACACACAGACACAGAGACACACACACACACACACACAGACACAGAGACACACACAGAGACACACACACACACACACACACACACACAGAGACACACACAGAGACACAGAGACACACACACACACACAGACACAGAGACACACACACACACACACACAAGACACAGAGACACACACACAACACACACACACACACACACAGAGACACACACACACACACACACACAGACACACCAAAGAGACACACACACAGACACAGAGACACACACACACACACACACACACAGAGACACACACCCCCAAACGACAGAGACACACACACACACACACACGAACACACACAGAGACACAAGACACACACACACACACACACAGACACACAAGCCACACACACACACGACACACAAACACGACACACGACACACACACACACACACACACACAACACACAGCCACCAGCGTCCACTAGTGGGACCCAGCAGAGCAGCTGATCAGAACCAGAACCAGTTCAGGCTGCAGCTGATCAGTCTATCGGGTCAAAGCCATCAGAACCTTGCTGGTTCTGCAGCAGCTGGAGGAACTGGACCCGGTTCTGCTGGATTGAAGCTTCAAACTGTCCTGAGTCCAGAAACACACAAAGTTCTGGAAGAATCTGGATCCCGTGACTCTGGACCAGAACCAGAGCCGCTGGAGGACTGAAGGTCCGAGTCCTACCGTCCATCAGCTGCATGTTGCCGAGCAACCGGACCTCAGCCGCTCCTCCTGGAGGACCGGACCGGACCGGACCGGGCCGCTCCTCAGTCCGAAGCCTCGGCCAATCAGGACGCAGCCTGGCAGCAGGGGGCGGGGCTCCGAGGAGGAAGAACCAACGGAGGAGGAGACCCAACAGGTGGGAGCAGAACCGGACCGGTCCGAGCTGTGGAGGGGAACCGGACCGGACCTGGAGCAGAACCGGACCTGCAGCACCACGTCCTCCTCCGACCCGATCGCAGAGGTTCTGTCTGAAACCACCAAACCCACCAGAACCATCAGGAGGATCAACCTGCGGCTCACAGGTCCAGGAACCGACCCGGTTCTGCCCGGACCTCAGCGGGTCGGCGTGACTCCGACACAACCAGGAAGGAGCAGGAAGACGCAGCGATCCGGTTTCACTCCGTCTGAATCCCCATCAGCCCTGAAGGCGGCGCCGACTCAGAAAGATCCAGAAATACAGAACCGGAGCTGCTGATCCACAGGAGCTGAACCGTTTCACCTCCAGAGGTTACAGATTATTACGGCACCAGGTCCAGTTGGAGCTGAAACCAGAACCATCAGTGGCCTCAACAGGAGAAGCTGCTTCACTGATGTAACAAAGACCAGGCAGAAATAGAAACACGGTTATGGAAACCATGTAGCTTTAATCTGTGGATGGAATTAGAATAAACTTTAGGGTTTTAAAGCCTCTACCACCTTAACTCAGGTCCAAATTACCACATTCTTCCACCAAATGGTTTTTTCCACTGCTGAAACCTGCAGGCTGTTGGGAAACTTCAGCTAACAGATATTTTTACCTTTTCCTTCACCTCAGAATCTGTAGACAAACCTGGGCTGATTTACAGATTATTCAATAAAATGTAGGATTTAGGGCAACTAACGTTTTAAAAAAGCTCCGACATAATAATAGTCAGTTTGTATAAATTCACTCCAGGTTTCCTAATCTGATATAAAGCTCTTAAAATGTGAAATATTCCTTTAAATGTCCGATTCAGAGCCACATCCAGCATTAATGGAGCCGTTAAAACCTTCCGCTGATTCCAGGGGAACCAGAGCGAACACAACACCACCACCACGGCCCGACCCGGTGTCCCCCCACCTCCCCCCGGTCCCCCACTCCCCCCCGCCTCCCCCTGAGCCCCCACCTTCCCCCGGTGCCCCCCACCTCCCCGGTCCCCCCCCCCCTCCCCCCCACCTCCCCCCGGTCCCCCGTGCCCCCCACCTCCCCGTGCCCCCCCCCTCCCCCGGTCCCCCTGCCTCCCCCCCGCCTCCCTGCCGGTCCCCCCCCGTCCCCCCCTCCCCCCACCTCCCCCCGGTCCCCCTGATGCCCCCCCCTTCCCCCGGTGCCCCCCCACCTCCCCCCGGTCCCCCCCCCCTCCCCCCCACCTCCCCCCGGTCCCCCCTGCCTCCCCCCCCGCCCCCTCCCCTCCGGTCCCCCCCACCTCCCCCCGGTCCCCCCCACCTCCCCCCGCGTCCCCCACCTCCCCCTCCCCCCGCCTCCCCCGGTCCCCCCCTCCCCCGTCCCCCCCCCTCCCCCCGGTCTCCCCCCCGCCTCCCCCGTCCCCCCACCTCCCCCCGGTCCCCCCCACCTCCCCCCGGTCCCCCCTGCCTCCCCCCCGCCTCCCTCCGGTCCCCCCGCGCCTCCCCCCGGTCCCCCCCACCTCCCCCCCACCTCCCCCCGGTCCCCCCTGCCTCCCCCCCACCTCCCCCCGGTCCCCCCTGCCTCCCCCCCACCTCCCCCCCGTCCCCCCTGCCTCCCCCCCACCTCCCCCCACCTGCAGGCTGGTCCATCTCCAGGTAGAAGATCAGCTCGGTGGAGCAGGACATCCTGACGTCCCGCCGGTCTCCGTCCCCTCCGGGTTTCTCTGCCGTCCAGTCCGTGTTGTACATCGCTTTCAGCAGGACGGGTGAAAATAACGAACCGACGTGTTTAATTATGATAAAGTCAGTTTAACGCATAAGTTAGTCTATATAAAGCTGCTGGTCTGAATTCCTGCTTCAGAGTCAAATAAATAGATAAAAATGAAAAACGAGCTCCGGCTGTTCTCTCACACATGCTAGCAGCTCGGGGCTCGTCATGGAGGCCCGCGCTGTGCCTGAACAAAAGTCCGCTCCGTTAACTGAAACCGGGCCGGTGGCTCCGGGTCTATCGGCGGGTCTATCCGCGGTCTCCTTTCCGTCTCCTCCACACAAACCTCCGTCCCATCGGCTCCATTTTCATACGCGTATGGAGCGATGGAGGCTGGCCTGGCGGAGTCAGGCAGCAGGCGGACCGCACCACTCCACCGGGATGGACGGGCTGTTTTAAACTGAGAATCTGGCTGAAACAAGACCGCAGCCAGTAAATTATATTATTTTAAGACTTTAAAAGCAATGAGAAGTGAAGCTATGCATTTATTTGTCCATAAAATTGAGGTGTTAGCTGAATAATTGTTTTTAAAATCAATCCATCACCCCTGGTTTACAAATCAGAGTGGGAAACCCCGTATCCTCCCGCCTCCTGACATACCAGCCACTGCGCATGCTCAGAGCTGCAGGCTCAGAGGAGAATGGCTTCAGCCGTTAACCTGCAGTTCTAAGAAATACATCTATTAATGGATCATGATGAGTGAGTTTAACTGGTTTTACAGTCAGAAATTAAAACACATCTGGTCTTAGGTTATTTCCAAACTGTGGAGTCTATTAATTCACAGAGAGAAAGTTTATTCCCAAGAGGAAAACGTCTCAGGCAGAGCCAATCTTAACATGGGTGAAGATCCCAGCAGATTCAGCCCAAGTGCAGAGGATGAAGTCCAAAAATGACCAGAACCCCTCAAGAGCTCCTGGACTCCTAGGATGGAGTCTAGGAGTCTAGGAGTCTATCATAGGACTATCGGCATCAGTTAGCAGGTTAGCAGCAGATAATCTACAGCAGAATGGCAATGGCCTAGTTAAAGTCCAGACCCCAACCTGATTGAAATACAATTCAAAAACCTGAGCAGAAACAAAACTCAACAAACCATAATGAAATAAAGCAACACTGAATTTGTCTAAACACAATGAAACAAGATTCAAACTAAATTATCAACAAGTCACATCAAAACAGAGAGAACATGCTAATGCTAGGCTAACATAGCTCCTGAAAATACAAAGGTCTGTTTGGATGTGGAGTGTTGGGATGTGATGTGTTCACTGACTCAGACTGTTTTCATCACTCGGACATAATCATCATTTTCAGCCGTTGTTTACGTCCAGATTTACCGTCGGACATCTTCTGACATCAGCAGAACCAGGTGCTCCTGCTGGACCCAGTGATGGATAAGATGCAACCTGGTTCAGATGCTTGGAAATTTACTGGATGTGATTCAGTTCTACATGTGGAAGTGGCACCAATTGGATTTATTTCTGGGTGAAAACATCGGAATCGGGGGATCAGGCTGCCATGACAGTCAGTTCACGACAGTCTGAACGGCCTCAAACTAAATTAAATCATTTAGTTTGAGTCGTATTTCCTCCTGAACACAGCCAGAGTTTGTTGATATGAAACATTTTGGTTTGATAAAACTAAAATAAATCTGCGAGGGGGTTGATTTTACTACATGTATGAAGAATTGGACCTAATTCAGATGAGCAGGTTTCCCACATGTCGACATGCGTGGCGCTGCGCTTCAAACGGTCACATTTCCGTGTGAATCAGAAATAAAAGGTTAACATGAGTTCTCTGTGTGCTTCACAAAACATTAAGGAGAGAAATTAAAGGGTATTTTCTAGAAAAATAATCTAATTTTGCATAAAAATCCAGACCAGCATCTATTTCTTTCATCTATTAGAAGAGGAACTGGACCGACCCAGTTGGTGGAGAACAACAGACCCAGACGCCCCACATGCTAATCTGCAGCTGATGGTACAACATCAATAAAATATCAGCCGGCATCAGTAATTACAGCTGCTCAGCGCGTCTGTGGCGTCTAACGTCAGGATGAACAAAAGGCTGCTGGTCCGTCCATCTGAGGAGGAGGAGTGATGAGCTTAAAGCTGCTGGGTTACGTTTTCTCCCAGATGGTTGGTGTCGGACCCTGAGGTGCTGCTCAGATGGAGCCCAACAATGACACAGGAACTGACTCGGGGCTTCGTCACACAAAGAGCAGTGGGGGAATTAATCTGCCCGTCTGCAGCCGTTTAGCTGCCCCCACAACAGCAGACCACCCCGCTCTAATTACCCCCCAGACACCTGGGTCGCTGCCTTCTGAATGAGATGCAAACACAGCATGACCCAGCCTGAGGAACTGGATAAATTCATAACTTTAATCTTCTGAGGTCAATAGCATTAGCTTCTGCTAAATACCATGTTGGTGTGGAGCGATAGCATCACATTTAGCTGCATTTCATCTTTAGCTTAGCTTAAAGTTTCACTAAATATCATGTCAGAAAAAAATGTTTAGCATTAGCTTCTGCTAAGCATGTTAGCATAGCATTTAGCACAATTTTCTGCTCTGAACTCTCAAAGTGTCGCCTTAACAACAAGCGAGAGGTCAGCTGTCCGCCAGCAGGTCCTGAAGAAACACTACAGATAATTGGTTCCAGGTTTACGCATCAATAATTCAACACATTTTGCATTTTTAAGCTCATCTAAGTGATGAAGATTTCGCACTAGTGACAGAAATTAATATGCAGATGACGGCACACAAGAGCATGGAGAAGAGCTGAGATCCTGCTTGAGCTGCACCTGTTAGCCTATCAGCTCGCTCTGTTCCACCTGTTAGCCTATCAGCTCGCTCTTTTCCACCTGTTAGCCTATCAGCTCGCTCTGTTCCACCTGTTAGCCTATCAGCTCTCCCCGCTGCACCTGTTAGCCTATCAGCTCGCTCTGTTCACCTGTTAGCCTATCTCAGCACCCGCTCTGTTCCACCTGTTAGCCTATCAGCTCGCTCTGTTCCACCTGTTAGCCTATCAGCTCGCTCTGTTCCACCTGTTAGCCTATCAGTCTCGCCTGCACCTGTTAGCCTATCAGCTCGCTCTGTTCCACCTGTTAGCCTATCAGCTCTCCCCGCTGCACCTGTTAGCCTATCAGCTTTGCTCACGTTTCTGTTCAAACTGGGAGAAGCAGACGGATTCCCACAGCACCGCTGTCCCTAGAAAAGTAGCTTTGTTCCTGAAAAACCTCAAACCTCTGCCGTTGTCCCAGCAGAACGAGCCGTTCTGCTGTAATCAGGCCGTTATCTCTCTGAGGTCAAGCACCACCTGCAAGCCGAAGCTACAAGCCGACGGTTCGTCCAACAGAAACGTCTTACGTTTATCCAGAGATAAAGGCCGACCGATACGGCGGCGCTGATGACCCGCCGACACCTGGCGACTGCCGGCTTATCGGCTGCAGCTCCCAGTCTGTGACATCGACTCCGCCTGGAACCAGCTGATTAACCAGGATTCGTCGGACGACCTGTGACCTCAGTGACTCCAGAAGACCCTGCAGGATTAGGGAGCATCTGAGCAGGAGGTGAAGGCAGCAGGCAGCCGCCGGCTAACAGCTGATGGCTGCTCAGAAGAAACCCAAAACTCATGAAAACCAAAAGTTTCCAAACTTTGTCCGACTTCTGAAGGTCAAACCAACGACCTTCCTCTGGCGCCTGCAACATCACCAAACACTGCAGCGTCTCCATGATCCTCTCTAAACTAGCCAGCATCTTCAAACAGACTCGGGTCTGGCCACATATTCCCAATTGGATTTAGGTCTGGACTTTGACTAGGCCATTCTAACCCCTGGTTGTGTTTTGATCTAATCCAGAGGTTAGATCAAAACGTGTCCTGGAACGTCACGACCTTCACGTTTCAGGACACGTCAAGGTCACGACTGTCCTCAAAATGGTAAAACAGAGGATGAAGAAACTGTCAAGACATAATAAATATCTGTTTTCATTTCATGATAAATTAATATCTGCTCATGTTGGTCTGCTCTGCATCCAGAACCAAACATGGAGACCTTCAGCTTCTATGCACCTCAAATCTGGAATGAACTTCAAGAAAACTGCAAAACAGTCGAAACACTGAGATCCTTTAAATCTGGGCTGCAGACCTGCAGCTGGTAAGAGCTAAACCATAATACATGGAATATTGATCGACACATTTGATGATTTTGACAAAATGTAATGCTTGTTTTCAAACTGGTGATTATACTGTATGATGGTGTAATAACTTTGTGTTTTTATGAAGTAGAGCGATTTGAACTGCCTCGTTTCTGAAATGTGCTGAACCAATCAATTGACTGATGATGTAGCTTGGTGGTGATACTGCGACCTAGAAAACTACAGTAAAACGTTTCATCAGTCCATCTTCTAACACTCTGGTCCCTCAGGAGGAGCTGCTGCCTCTCCAGCTGACGGTCCGGGCGAGAGGGGGGGTCACCGGGGTCACCGGGGTCACCGGGGTCGCCTGGACATCGGCCTGTTTCATTTATCCATTTATTAATTATAGATTTGGCTCTTTGATAACAATAACAGAAATATTTATGTCAAAAATAACCAAACTGAGTTTAAGGTCTGAGCTGGACCAGATGTTTCACAGTAAGCGCCTGGTATTCACAGGGGTCAGAGGTCACAGCCGCCACCGAATAACTACCGTCTGAAAATCCTGGAGACAACAGAGTCAGAGGCTGAGGATGATTTTAAAATGAGGAGAATAAAGTCGGAACAATGGGAGGAAAACACTGAATAACGTCGTCTGTTGTCTCAACCTGCAGATCTCACTCCATATGGATTGACCGTGTTAGCGCTGGAAGCTAACAGCTACGGTCATCCTGCGAGTGGTTTGGGTCGTCAACAGAACCGGACCGGTCCAGACTGAGGGGAACCATCAGAGCTGACCCTCCCTCCATCCAGGACCTGAGCAGGTCAAGGGTCAGGAGGTCTGCAGACCCCACATATCCTGGACATGAACTGTTTTGATTTTACCTGCAGGGCGGCGCTACAGAGACGGATTCTTCCTTCAGCTCCGGATCCGGATCGTTCATCCTTCTCTTCCTGAACTCACAGCGAGATCAAAGTCAAATTCTAGTTGACTCCAGCTGCTGGCTCCGCCTCCAGCTACAGGCTCCGCCTCCAGCCACCAGGCTCCGCCTCCAGCCACCAGGCTCCGCCTCCAGCCAACAGGCTCCGCCTCCAGCTAACTGGCTCCGCCTCCAGAAATCAGGCTCCGCCTCCAGCTACAGGCTCCGCCTCCAGCTACCAGGCTCCGCCTCCAGCCACCAGGCTCCGCCTCCAGCTAACTGGCTCCGCCTCCAGCTACCAGGCTCCGCCTCCAGCCACCAGGCTCCGCCTCCAGCTAACTGGCTCCGCCTCCAGAAATCAGGCTCCGCCTCCAGCTGCAGCTCCGCTCCAGCTGCAGGCTCCGCCTCCAGCCACCAGGCTCCGCCTCCAGCTACAGGCTCCGCCTCCAGCTACCAGGCTCCGCCTCCAGCCACCAGGCTCCGCCTCCAGCTAACTGGCTCCGCCTCCAGCCACCAGGCTCCGCCTCCAGCTAACTGGCTCCGCCTCCAGAAATCAGGCTCCGCCTCCAACTACCAGGCTCCGCCTCCAGCCACCAGGCTCCGCCTCCAGCTAACTGGCTCCGCCTCCAGCCACCAGGCTCCGCCTCCAGCTAACTGGCTCCGCCTCCAGAAATCAGGCTCCGCCTCCAGCTGCAGGCTCCGCCTCCAGCTGCAGGCTCCGCCTCCAGCCACCAGGCTCCGCCTCCAGCTACAGGCTCCGCCTCCAGCTACAGGCTCCGCCTCCAGCTACCAGGCTCCGCCTCCAGCCACCAGGCTCCGCCTCCAGCTAACTGGCTCCGCCTCCAGCCACCAGGCTCCGCCTCCAGCTAACTGGCTCCGCCTCCAGAAATCAGGCTCCGCCTCCAGCTACCAGGCTCCGCCTCCAGCCACCAGGCTCCGCCTCCAGCTAACTGGCTCCGCCTCCAGCCACCAGGCTCCGCCTCCAGCTAACTGGCTCCGCCTCCAGAAATCAGGCTCCGCCTCCAGCTACCAGGCTCCGCCTCCAGCTACCAGGCTCCGCCTCCAGCTACAGGCTCCGCCTCCAGCTGCTGGCTCCGCCTCCAGCTACCAGGCTCCGCCTCCAGCCACCAGGCT
The DNA here is from genome assembly GCA_033032245.1 of Poecilia picta. Lineage (NCBI taxonomy): Eukaryota > Metazoa > Chordata > Actinopteri > Cyprinodontiformes > Poeciliidae > Poecilia > Poecilia picta. The sequence goes on from CM065356.1 coordinate 32,517,724, forward strand.
CCGCCTCCAGCTACCAGGCTCCGCCTCCAGCCACCAGGCTCCGCCTCCAGCTAACTGGCTCCGCCTCCAGCTACCAGGCTCCGCCTCCAGAAATCAGGCTCCGCCTCCAGCTACAGGCTCCGCCTCCAGCCACCAGGCTCCGCCTCCAGCTAACTGGCTCCGCCTCCAGCCACCAGGCTCCGCCTCCAGCTTCTGGCTCCGCCTCCAGCTACCAGGCTCCGCCTCCAGCTGCTGGCTCCGCCTCCAGCTACCAGGCTCCGCCTCCAGCCACCAGGCTCCGCCTCCAGCTACAGGCTCCGCCTCCAGCTGCTGGCTCCGCCTCCAGCCACCAGGCTCCGCCTCCAACTGGCTGCAGCCTCTTTGTTTCTGGTGACTCTCCAGGTTGGTCCCCCCTCCTCCCCCCCCTCCCCCCTCCTCCCTCTCGCTGCTATATTTGCTCTCACTCGCCGCCCTCCCTCCGGTTGCCATGGCAGCACCAGGCTCAGCATTATCCGCCAGCAGCAGCTGGAGGACCTGCAGGTCCTGGAAGGGTCCAAACAAAGCTCAGCGGGGCGTCCAGAGCCTTTATTGGCTCTGCACCAATATTTTATGTTGAAATTAAAGATTTTCACTCAAACTGAACTGATTCTAGTGGCGCAAATTTAGTTTTTAGTTAAAAAGATTAGAAAGATTCTTGATCAGTCCATCAGTAGATTTTATTTCCTGTAAAACTGGAGGTAGTCAAAATGTTTTCAATGTTAGTTGAATATTTCTCTAAGTTTAAAATCAATAAATCTGTTTACTGTAGAACTACAGCAATGCATTCTGGGTACAGAATAATCATAATCTGCTGCAACATGGGAGGAGAAATTGAGGAAGGAAATGGTTTTAAATTTAGCAAAGATGCTAAAGCGCTAAAGGAAAAATTAGCTCCTCTATTAGCGCATTAGCTCGGCTCACATCTGGTTCTGAAGCTTTAAATTCAGAAATGGGAACATTTTCATTTAGACGTTATCTAGTAAATATTGAGATTTTGCTTTGTAGACTTTTTCTAACCAACGACTCAAACTCAACTGGATCACGGCGTTCCTCAGGGACGGGGAATCGGTCCTGTGACGATTTACTCCTGTCCTTTAATGAAAAAACAGATTCATGAGGAGCATTAAACTCCATAACATCATGGCTGGGAGCAAAAACAACACAAGTTTAAGACTAGAATTTATTTTCACTTCATCCTGGAGTTTTCCTGGAGTTTATCCTGGAATTCATCCTGGAATCCTGGAGTTTATCCTGGAGTTTATCCTGGAGTTTTCCTGGAGTTTTATCCTGGATGTTTTCCTGGAGTTTATTCTGGAGTTTGATCCTGGAGTTTATCCTGGAGTTTTTCCTGGAATCCTGGAGTTTTTCTGGAGTTTTCCTGGAGTTATCCTGGAGTTTATCCTGGAGTTTTCCTGGAGTTTTATCCTGGAGTTTTCCTGGAGTTTATCCTGGAGTTGATCCGTTGAATAAAACGTCGTTTTGAGGAGCGCTGCGTCGTTTTGGAGTTTACTTTGCTGCTCCTCGGTTCCTTGCTGAGCTTCATGGAGCCGCTTGACGTCCTGCAGCTTTAATCAGATTCAGGAGCAGCATAAATGTTGCTTCATGACATAAATGCCTGTTCCTGTCATCTGAGCCGCTTAAGGCCGGATTGTTTATTCTAAGTTTTGATCTAATTGGAATGAAGAGCGTCTGAACTGAGCCGGTTCCTCTGCTGGCTTTATTCTGCACAAACACGAAGATATCATCTTGATGATGTAAATCATCTTTGATCGTTTCCAATTTTGCTCAGGAGAAAATTAAAGCAGCAGATCTGTGATCAGCAGCTGGTTAAGGGTTGGAAAACAACTCGGAACCAAACCGTTCTGAAATCTGTGATAGTGAAGGGAGGAGCTGCTCACGTAGCATCGTTTTATCCTTCCATCACGTTTTAATGTTTCTCATTAAAACAAACCTGCAGAGCTACTTTGACATGTTTGACAAATCTCCATGGCAACCATTCAGCTGTTAAAATGCCTGGATGGGCCTAGCCCCGCCTTCGAGGTCAAGCCCCGCCTTCGAGGCTTAGCTCCTCCCACTCAGCTCCTCCAGACTAGCCAGCAGCAATTAGCAAACAGCTGCTGAGCTCGTTAAGGAGCTGCTGCTCAGAGCGACGCTGGTAGAAACGTTAAAGGGTTAATAGAGGAGCCATTACTTCCTGGAGGCGGAGCTTCAGGAACAGCAGGAGATTTAAAGAGACAGAGACACAATTTAAAAGTGTTAAACCAGGAAGTAACATTTTTTAAGTCAGATTTTTAAATCAACTGACTGACACAGTGACCTGATTGTTCTCTAAAATGGAACCATGGAAACACACAATATCTCTGCTTTGAGGAGAGAGTTTGGACCCCGAAGTCCTTCTGGCCTCTAAATAACAGAGAAACTCCTAACATGTTCAGCCTGGATGATCCAGATGTTTGGAACCTGCAGGTTCTGGATCAGAACATCAGAGACGATGAGCTCAGTGTGAGCTGAGGGATGTAATCCCCTAACAGGATGACGGCAGATTGGACCCAGAGATGGAGGATTTAGCTAACAAGCTAATGAACGCTCCAATTACAGACCATCCCAGAGTCCTGGAGCCACTCATGTATGAACAGAACCAAGTTCTACCGGATCCGTCAGAACATCAGATTCATATCAACCTTTTTCTTCCAGGATGAGATGATCCACAGAACAGGGAGCATGACGTCACATTTAGGACCAGAAGGACACGCATGAACAGCGAAACCCGAGAGCATCACAGAACCGAGCGGTTCTGGTGAGTGACGATGACGGGTCCACACTGAGCAGAACCTCATGGAAACGCCCAAAACACACCCTCAACATCTACAGGTTGGGATAGCCATGAACTCAAACTGTCCTCCTCAGAGGACAGGAAACCAGGAACCACCGCGGTCCGGATCAGGAATGATGTGGAATAATAATCAGGAAGGCCTAAAACTGTGTGACTGGAAACTACAGGCGTCGTTCAGACTCCCTGCAAACGAAGCTGCTTGGTGTTTCTCAGAGAGGCTGAGGCCGAGGCCGGCCGGGTCAGAGGTCAAATGCTGCTGAGGAGGAACCCGACACAGTCCTGAAATATAAGCCTGGAAAAGCCCAGATCCGTGTCACATCGTCAGCTTCTGCTGCCAATCTGAGTCACAGCCATGAGAGAGCGGCGCCGCCAAGACGAGACGCTGACCGCGTCGATCGATCGATCAATCGATCAATCAATGTTTAAAAGCCTCATGCTAAAGTGGCATCTCAAAGATGAGACTCTGTCCTGTTGGTAGCATTAGCATTAGCATGCAGAAACCTCTGGGTGCTAGAACCATGCTAGCATCATGCTAAAGCTAACCCAATCAAACTCTGGGTAGACCTGAGATAGTTCTGGTTTTGTAAATATGCTAAAGTCCTGGCCGGAACCTTCGTGTTGCGTTTCCGATACGCCTGTAAATCTGACGCACAGCTACATCGGCTAACAGCAGCGATGATGAAGCTGCTTCTTTTAGACCACTAAGGGTTAATTTCTAAATGATTTGATTGGACACTGGAGGAGACTACTGTTGTGTTCAAGTTGTGCAAATAGGAGCTAGCATATCAGCGAAGCTATGCTAGACTACAATAGCATCTCAGTGCTAACATGTAGCAGCTAATGCTACATGTTAGCCACAGTCCAGATTGTAAAGAAGCTGAACAAATGATCAGAACTTTCTGAAACTCTGAAAACTGTAAACATCTTTGTTGTGTTTATTCAATAATTTATGAATGTCCGAAAATAAATCAATGATAGTTTGAAAAGATAATAAATAGATAAAAACACGAAACCCAAGGATCTGTACTTTCAGGTTTGTTAGTTAGCTTTATAAACGGAAAATATAATTCATAGTTCGTTTTTCCCCAATAGTTTTTACTGCAGCTAACATTTTTTCTCAATTTCAGTTTTTGCTATTTTGGTAGTTTTAGTTAAAAATAATTACCTCTGTGTGTGTGTGTGTGTGTGTGTGTGTGTGGTGTGTGGTGTTGCTCATCCTCATCCATGTATCCTAATCTAACTCGACAGAGTTTCTGTTTCTCCAGGAATCTTTATTTTCCATCATTTGTTGATTGTTTTATTTTAATCTCTCGTTTTATGGACCCAGAATTCGACCCGTCTGACTCCATGTCGTCTTCGGTTTGCAGCTGACAAACTGACTAAATACCGTCGATGTTAAGGGAACTTAAAACTTACATAATTTAGATTATTAAGTCTAAGTTACAGGCCTGCAGGCTGGAAGCCAAACCTTCATAAAACCTTCATGTCCAGCTGTCAGTGGCTGCAGATTAAGGAAGAGGAGTTTTGATAATCTGTCGTCAGGTTTTGCCAAACATTTGATGAGATGAAGTTAAAAACACCTGATTAAATCATGAACCTGCAGATTCTGTCCATCAGAATCAAATCTGATCAGAAACCTGAGATGAACCAACAAATGTCACCTGAATAAACTTCTAAAGAGTTAAAAACATCTCCACTAACATTACATTTCTCAGAATCGTGGATCTAAAAGTGCCTCAGAATAAGTCGGTGCCATTTATTCTGATTCTGTCCTGAAATATGGATCAAATCTGCTGAAGCAACCAAATCCTTCATCATTCCTGAGTTTTAAAACCCTGCAGGGATTTTAAACACTTTGGCTCAGATTAAAGTTTTACTGCTGATCTTCAGCTAAAATAATCAGCAGGAAAGTTTCCCACAGGGTGATTACGCCTCCGCCGTGCTGAACATGTAGAGCTGGAAATAAATATCTGATCCAGAACGAAACACAAGAAACAACCAGAACATCAGCACCGGGTCCAGAACCGGGTCCAGAACCGGGTCCTGGTTCAGTTTGGACGTCTGAAGGGAGAAGGTTGGTTAAGAGCAAACGGCTCCGTCTGATTAAACTTTATTCATTCATTCATTCAGACCGTCTCAGTCCTGCTTTCTTCTGATTTACCTGTCAATGTTTTTACCTTTCTTGGCTCTAATAATATTATGGGATGTCGCCGATCGTCTCCTGTCTACAGCAGACGGTAAAAAGCTAAAAGCTTTTAGCTACTGCTAAAGGTTAGCTAGAGCTTTAGCAGTAGCTAAAAGCTTTAGCTACTGCTAAAGGTTAGCTTTGGCTAACCCCTCCACTGGAACATGATTAAAACGTCTTTCATGGTTTCAGCCAATCAGCTCACATTAGCGTGGCGCTAAAGGTTTCCGAGCAACGATTGGAGGAAGGATTGTGAAGCAGAGGAAGCTCCGACCAATCGCTGTTTCTGTCAGTGTTCCTGCTGTCGCCTCCGCCTCTCGTTGGCTTTAATATTCCTCCCCCCACGCCGCTGCTGCCCTGGGCTTATCGCCGGGACACAGGGAAGCCTTTCAGCAGCTCGGTGTCAGCGATCCTCACCAGACAGTCGGCTGCAGATAGGGAGGGGTCGGAGGTCGGAGGTCGACGGCGAGGCCACAGATTTATGTCCGCTCTGGGTTGACCTCGTGACCTCTGCAGGGGGGGGGGGGTCACATATGGAGCTGCGATGGTGGTGGGGGTCAGTGCCGGGATGCAGACAGTTCCTCGTTTAAATTAATCCAAGGATCAGATTTTAGGACTTTCGATTTGCTCTCTGACCTCAGAGCGTCATGATGACGTCTGCAGCTCTGATGGCGGCGAGTCGCAGCCTGCTGATTGGTTCCTCCAGAACGTCCGAATGCCACATCATCACAGATCTGCAGTTAACAGAACCTTATCCAGGACAGAGCCGGAGAGTCCAGATCTGCTCTGGTGAAACGTGCCATGAACCCAACCCTGAGGAACGCCTCCGTCCAGCAGGGGGCAGCACTCTGCTCCTCCAGGTCAGAACCAACCAGGACTCACCAAGGAAACAGGTTTCCAGACTGTCTGGGTTCAGACCATTTCACTCCTGACTTCACGAGTCCGATGGTGGAACAGGTTCTGTCCCGGAACCGTCAAACTGGGATTGGACAGAAATCTGGTCCACAGCTTCCCCAGGAAAAACTAGACCTTACAGAAACCATCGTGAAAGTTTAACTTCAAATGAAAGAAAGTAAAACTCGACCCGGTTCTACTGGACCCAGAACATCTGCTCCACCTCCAGCTGCTCTGAGTCAAACCAACCTGTTCCCCTCCCGGCCTGTGGGGGCGCTGCACAGGATTTCTCTTTAAGACCAGGAGACATTTCTGCTGCTAGCGCTTGGCTAAAACATTAGCTTTGGTTGGATTTACCCAGAATGCTCTGCGCTGTAGACCACTTCCTGCTTTTGGAGCGGTTTCCGGTCCTAACTCAAGCGGATTCCTTAATAATAAGTTAGAAAGAAACAGGTCCTATGTTTCTCATTAAAAATAGAGAAATGTGGTGAAGCTTTCTGATCCAACCAAACACTGTAGATGAAAACTGGATTCTGTTTCCTCTGATTAATTAAAAATCTCATTTCATCAGCTGGTGATTTAAATATAACTAAATATAGTTTATTATCACCTGACCAGGTGAAGCTTCTCATTTTCCTGCAACTTCCCTAAAATCCCTAATTTTGCCAATATTGTTCAGACAGGAAGGAAATCCTGGAAACCGGATTAATATGGGATTTAATTGTGTGTTTGAGTGAAACTGATGGGAGCGCATATTTCTGTGAAACAAACAATAACTTTTCACATCTGAAACATCTGACGGTCCTTTCTCATGTATGGAACACCAACAAGGCCAAAAAGCTGTGACATTTCATACGCAAAGCAGGCTCAACTGAAAGCTAATTTAAAAGAAGCACCAAAGATGACACATCGTCTTCATCCAATCAGATCCTTAGACAACAAAGCTCAGTTTCTGAATTGAGTTGAAACCATGAAAAAAATCACAGACCTGTCATTAATAGTGTCAACAACAAAGACCTTATATGTGTTTTATCAAGTTATCAACTTCAAAAGGTTTAATTAAAAGGAAAACATGAAGTTTGATCCTATTTATGGATTAATTTCATGTTTGTCAGTTTCAGTCCAGATGGAGAGCAGAGGGTGGAGACCTCCTCCAGACCGACCATTGTACTAGAGGTCAGAGGTCAAACAGGAAATAATCAACCTGTTCTGCTTTCCACAGTGACGCAGCATCACTGCTGACAGAATCAGAAAATGGGAAACCAGCAAAGAGCAGCCGCTAGTTTACAGGTACCACAAGCTAAAGCTACAAAACACAGAGAAAATGCTAGGCTACCTTCCTGCTACCACAAGCTAAAGCTACAAAACACAGAGAAAATGCTAGGCTACCTTCCTGCTAACACAAGCTAAAGCTACAAAACACAGAGGACATGCTAGGCTACCTTCCTGCTACCACAAGCTAAAGCTACAAAACACATAGGAAATGCTAACATGCTAGGCTACCTTCCTGCTACCACAAGCTAAAGCTACAAAACACATAGGAAATGCTAACATGCTAGGCTACCTTCCTGCTACCACAAGCTAAAGCTACAAAACACAGAGAAAATGCTAGGCTACCTTCCTGCTACCACAAGCTAAAGCTACAAAACACAGAGGACATGCTAGGCTACCTTCCTGCTACCACAAGCTAAAGCTACAAAACACAGAGAAAATGCTAGGCTACCTTCCTGCTACCACAAGCTAAAGCTACAAAACACAGAGGACATGCTAGGCTACCTTCCTGCTACCACAAGCTAAAGCTACAAAACACAGAGAAAATGCTAGGCTACCTTCCTGCTACCACAAGCTAAAGCTACAAAACACAGAGAAAATGCTAGGCTACCTTCCTGCTACCACAAGCTAAAGCTACAAAACACAGAGGACATGCTAGGCTACCTTCCTGCTACTAAACACACACAAAGTGTTTAGTAGCAGGAAGTTCTGGTTCTGATATCGAGACAGAGACACACAAACACACCAGCTAAAATCAGTTACATTCATATTTCAAATTCAGTTTTTGGTAGAAAATAAAAAACCAAAGTTGAGGGATTTATCTGTAAGGGAGTCTGGAGTCAAATATTCTGCAGAATTTCACAAAAAATATATTTTTATCAAAGCTGTTTAACTTTTGAAGGAAATATTTTGACCAACATACAAAGAGAATTAAGATCATGTTTAATATAAAGTGACAAATTGTGACAGTGAGATGTTTTAGTGTTTCTGACCAGGCTGGGTTTCGCTGTGTTGTCAGCGCTGGACCGTCGTTAGGCTGAGTTTTAATTATTAATCCATTCATCAGAGGACAGATCCACGTTATTACCAATTCTCTTTTTCACATATTTCATCCCCACTTCTCAGATTTATTAAAAGGATTTTTTAAGTACTTTAACATAAATCTATGTGTGAAGCTGAATAAATTATTCAGCAAGTTTTTAAAGTGTTTGAGTTTTAAAGTTTGGCTCTGAACCTGCAGCTCAGGGAGGAAGGCTGTGATGAAGAGGAGGAGGAAGGCTGGAGGTTTTCCATGACCTCTGACCCCTGCAAAGCGTGACGTCCCCCCTGGTTGGTTGAGCAGGAGGCTCTACTTATGCTTTTCACAGATGTACAGTTGTGCAACTGCTCATCTGTTTGCAGCCATTTCCTAGTGTAGAGCTGGGGGCGTGGCCAGCAGCAGCTAGGGGCGTGGCCAGCAGCAGCAGCTGGGGGCGTGGCCAGCAGCAGCAGCTGGGGGCGTGGCCAGCAGCAGCTAGGGGCGTGGCCAGCAGCAGCAGCTGGGGGCGGTGGGCCAGCAGCAGCTGGGGGCGTGGCCAGCAGCAGCAGCTGGGGGCGTGGCCAGCAGCAGCAGCTGGGGGCGTGGCCAGCAGCAGCTAGGGGCGTGGCCAGCAGCAGCAGCTGGGGGCGTGGCCAGCAGCAGCTGGGGGCGTGGCCAGCTGAAGCTGTTTAGATTGGGGGCGTGGCCAGAAGCAGCTGTTTAGATTGGGGGCGTGGCCAGCTGCAGCTGTTTAGATTGGGGGCCTGGCCAGCTGTTTATATTTAAAGTGACAGACACCCTAAAACATCTTCACCTCAGAATGAGCTTGTATGTTTTGATCTATTCTATCCTAACTTAGCATGCTAAGTAGATATTTAGCTAAATATTTAAGCTGGGGATCGCGGATGCAGAGGAGCGGAGCAGACGTGTTTCCGTGAGCTCTCGGTGGTGAACTCCAGTAGCTAATTTATCCTGAAATTTTCTCATGACTTCTGTTTATATATAGATATAAAGAACACTGGAGATATATATATATATAGTTTCATATGGCAAGCTATAATTTCCGACAAGAAAAACGAAAGAAAACCACGGCTCAGACCTCCCGACTAGCTACAACCACAAAAAGCATGGCGGACGGAGAAAAAGAGACGAGGCTTTCCACGCTACTGCAGGCTATCCAGGAAACTAAGGACGAGCTCACAATACACATTGACAAGAAAACAACCGATATACAAGCAACCCTAACGAAAATAGAGACATCTTTATCTACATTGGCAGAACAGGTCGAAGAGATTGAATCACGGTTTGGCGCAAATGAGGACGACATGAAAGAGGCGCGAGATCCTGTTGGAAAAATGGAAAAGCTCGTAACAGGCCTCAAAGACAAGGTGGACGAACTGGAAAATCGCAGTAGGAGATCGAACATCAGAGTTTTAAACATACCGGAGCTGAAGGCCAAGACGCGGTTGGATTTCTGGAGAAGGTTATACCTCAGATCCTGGGGCCGAAAACTTCTGTTCGCCTATCATCCTGGAGAGACGCGGCATCGGTAAGAGATCCGACAGACCTCAACCCATCATCTAAGCTCCTGAACTACAGAGATAAAGAAAAAATCCTCCGACTGGCCAGAAGCAACGGTGAGATGATGGTCCAGAATAAGAAAATTGCTTCTACCCGGATTACAGCGCTGAGCTGCAACGTAGGAGAGATCATTCCGAGACGTGAAACGGATTCTGCGAGAAAAAGAGATGGATTATGAGCTGATTTACCAGCTCAACTTCGCATAAAGCTCAAGGGATCTACTAAGTTTTTCTCTACTCCGGCCGAAGCTCAAAAATTTCTGACAGAAATACCAAGTGAGTAAATTTCCAGTGGTTGAAATGACTGTGACTCTTATTATAATTGGACATTAATGAAAAGGATGGTGATTCACGTTTCTCAAGATATTAAGGATATTAAGGATTTTGTTGTTTTTGTTGTTGTTGCATGGATGACCCTTCAGTTCCTTGTGAGTCAACCTATTCTTGGATAAGCCATAATATGTTAGTGGTAAATTTTGGAGACATATGTAGAATGTCATGAGTAGTGAATTTAACTAAGTTGCTGGAGCCACCAGAGATGTAAAGGTCGTTTAGGAGAATGTTCTACCCATCCTTACTCTGCTATGGGTTCTTTATGGGACAGAGTTCTGGGGGGAGGGGGAGGTTTGTGTGTATATTTTGGGGAATGTACGATCTCTCAATGAAAACCAAAGGCTTACTTACACAAAAATCCAAATTAACTACCAATGTAAATATGGTACGTAATCAAGTATGTCCCAGATGGGAAACCGGAGCCGCCATTCTGAACAGACACCTAAACAAAGAGCTTAACCAATGGATCATTTAACATGTATTTCATGGAATATTAGGGGTATTAATTCGCCAATTAAAAGGAAGAAAATGCTGACATATTTAAAGAGGCAAAAAACAGATATTGCATTTATTCAAGAAAGTCATCTTACAGACATGGAACATTTAAAACTGCGTACAGATTGGGTGGGGGATATTTTTTATTCATCTTATTCATCAAAAGCAAGAGGTGTTGCGCTACTTATAAGAAAGCACTTGAACTTTAAATTAAACTCACTTGAGAAGGATAAAAATGGCAGATTCCTACTGGTGGATTGTGAAATAAATAGAGAAAAAATAACACTGATAAATATATATGGTCCAAATTATGACGACCCACTATTTTATAATAATTTGATCATGAAACTGGCCACAATTAAAACCCAGTGCATTATAGGGGGAGACTTTAACTTGGTACTGGACCCAATTCTGGACCGATCATCTCCTAAAACAACTTCATTGTCAAAGGCTGCAGCAACATTAAAACAGGGTATGAGGGAATTAGGTATTATTGATGTATGGTGCAGCCAGCATGCACAGCAGAAAGATTTTTCCTATTTTTCAACAACACATAATACACACTCTAGAATTGATATGTTCCTAATGTCTCAAGAGATGATTCCCAAAGTGACAATATGCTCCTATCTTGCAGCTACATTCTCAGACCATAACCCTATTAAACTTACATGGATGATCGACAGTCAGCAGGTAACAGATTATAGGTGGAGATTTAAAAATTTCATGTTAAAGGATCCTGAATTTGTTGCATATATGACCAATAACATTGAAATATTTTTAGAAGCCAATTTATAATACTTCAACGCATGCCAATATATGGGAGGCCCTCAAAGCCTTTATGAGAGGACATATTTTGTCATATAGCGCTCATAAGGTTAAAAAAATAGAGAGACGTTGATTAAATTGGAAAAGGATATTAAAAAATTAGAGCAAGAGTACATTGATACAAAAAAGGAGGAACACCTTAATACATTAATTAAAACAAAAATGGAATATGATAATCTATGTACCAAAAAAGAAGAAGCAATCATGGCCAGAACTAGATATCACTATTATGAATTTGGAAATAAAACAAGCAAACTCTTGGCATGGCAAATTAAGAAGGAAAATGCAGAAAGGTTTATACAAACAATAGAAACTGATGATGACAGGGTTCTTGACAGTCCAACTATGATTAATGCAGAATTCAAACAGTTTTATGAAAAATTATATAGATCCGAGCAAGATAAAACAAATAATGAGGCAGAAAGATTTATTGGAGGAATAACACTTCCCATGCTACAAGAACAGGACAAAGAATCACTTGAAGCAGATATATCAGAAGCTGAAGTTTTTCAAGCTTTGAATTCCTTACAAAACAATAAGACTCCTGGGCCAGACGGATTTCCTGTCGAATATTATAAAACCTTTTCAAGGCAATTGCTGACTCCTCTCACAAACATGATTAAAGAAGCTGTGGAAAATACAAAACTACCAGAATCATTGGAAACTGCAACAATTATTCTACTTCCAAAACCAGACAAGGATAAAAAGAAATGTGACTCGTATTGACCCCTCAGCCTCCTAAATGCTGACTACAAGATACTATCAAAATTAATTGCTCTTAGACTTGAGTATGTAATACCAAAATTGATACATGCTGATCAAACTGGATTTGTTAAAAATAGACATGGAGCAGATAATGTACAACGTTTGATCCATATAATGAACACAGCTAAAAAAAAAACAAATTCCAATGTTAATAATCTCTATGGACGCCAACAAAGCATTTGATAGGATTGAACCAAATTTTCTACTTCAAACGTTAGAAGCTATGGGCTTTGGAAAGAAATTTATTCAATATATTAAAACACTATTTAATAATCCCAAAGCTAGTATACTAACCAATAATGTTCTATCTGCTACATTTTCCTTGTCAAGAGGTTGTAGGCAGGGCTGTCCCAGCTCCCCACTGCTCTTTGCGCTTGCAATTGAACCTCTAGCTGTTGCTATCCGATCCAACACTTCTGTAACTGGAATCAAATTTGGGGCAAATGATCATAAACTTTCATTATACGCAGATGACCTTTTGTTATATATAACCAATCCATACAGGTCAATCCCCCCTCTGTTAGAATGCCTTGAAGCATACAGTGCAGCCTCAGGATACAAATTAAATTACACTAAAAGTGAGATTCTGCCATTAAACATAGAGGATGATAATATTAAAACTCTTACTAACCCATTAAAATGGTGCAATAACGGCTTTAAATACCTGGGTGTCCAAGTGGGTAAATCGGAAGATTACATGTTTAAACAAAATTATACAAAGTTAATGGAAAAAACTAAACTTAACTTCCAAAGACTGATGGATCTGCCTCTTTCGCTTATAGGCAGAATCAATACTATTAAAATGAATACTTTACCTAAATATTTATATCTGTTTCAATGCCTTCCAGTAACTATTCCCAATAAGTTTTTCAGAGAGCTTAACAAAATTATGAATTTCTTCATATGGCAAAAGAAGAACCCGAGGGTCAAGATAACCTCTCTACAGGCTCAGTACTCAAGGGGTGGTTTGAATCTTCCAAATTTTAGTAATTATTACATCGCCTCGCAGTACAGACCTATTTGGATCTGGTTACATGCAGAAAAAGCGAAGCCAGATGGATCTCAATAGAACAACATGAGATGAAGCATCTGCCCCTAAAGGATATTCCATTTATAGGCGATAGAAAAAGCCTGGCGTCACTGACTGACAACACAATAATTCTGCACACATTTGCTGCCTGGCAGAAGTCTCACTCACTTTTAGATGTAAATATTAATTTCCTTAGAAGAACACCCTTATGGGGCAACCCTAATCTTTCAAAACATATTGCTGATTCAACATTGCGGGGATGGAAAAATAGGAAAATTCAAGTAGTAGCCGATCTGTATATTGATGATACACTAGCTAACTTTCAACAATTGAGTAAGAAGTTTGATCTTCCTAAAAACAATTTTTTTAAATTTTTACAAATCAGAGATTGGATTAAAGAGAAGTCTAGTGAGTCATTTCCAGCAATCCCAGTTGAAACCTGCCTTGAATCATATTTATGTCACAAGCTAGACAGTTCAACAAAAGGATTGACGTCCTCTATATACTGCATACTTAATGGAACGCTACAAATATATCAAGTGGCTAAAAAGCAAAAATGGGAAATGGAAATTGGTTGTGTATATGAGGAAGAGGATTGGAATCGACTATTAGAACAGACACAAACCATGTTAATTTCTACAAAACATAGGCAAATTCAATTTAATATATTCCATAGGACATATTACACTCCGTATAGATTGAATAAAATGGACAAAAAAATTTCTTCCAAATGCCAGAGATGCAAGGTGACTGATGGGGACCTTCTGCATATGCTATGGTACTGCCCAATAATAGGAAACTTTTTGAAACACGTGATAGATATCACATCAAAAATTGTGAAATATCAGATTGTACAAGAACCCAAGGTGTGGATTTTAGGAGATTTGACAACTATTAGATTGAATTATTATAAGAAATACTTTATTCTTCTTGCAAGCACAGCAGCTAAAAAATGTATTTTAAAAAATTGGAAATCTGAAAAATCGTCATCAATAAGACAATGGATGGATGAGTTGGTGTCTTATTGTAAACCGGAAAAGATACTTTATAATGTGAGAGGGAAACAAGCAGCATTTGGGGCAATATGGGGCCCCTTCATGGAAATGTTATCATCTATGGATATGACGGGCCGGGATTCGGAATGACTTTTTTGGATTAGCTCAAACATAAGCAGGCAGTACTATGGTTGTGTAATCATGCTAATTGGACATGTACTATCTTGTAAGTGAGAGACGTAGGGGGTGGGGGGTTTAAGACGGGTGGGTGGGGGAGGAGGCAGGGGGGAAAATAATAATGACTGATTTATTGACATTTTAATAGGCATGACCAGTTGTGGTGAACAGTTGCCAGGTTATTTTGAAGTCTTGCTATTGTGTTTGTTTTTGTCACCCACTGTTTTTTTTTTGTTTGTTTTTTTGTACCACATATAACTGTTTGTCATGTATATAAAAATGAACAAAAATAAAGCTGTTTAAAAAAAAATATTTAAGCTAAATGTTTAGCTCATGTAGTTTTTAAGCTACATATTCAACTTAATGCCTGTTTAGTTTGATACTATGACATTTATAAAATAATTTAAAAAAAATAGAAAGAAGCTCTTCTGACTAAACAACCCAAATTATCGCTGCTAATTGTTTAGTGTTAAACTGTAAAAAAGCATCTGTAGATCCAGACCATGAAATACATATTTCGGATTTATGTCCATATTTCTTTTTTATGTTTCTTTACTCAGACTGTCTCTAAAACCGATCATTTTGTCTCTGGTGATTCACTGAATGTTTGCTGTAACTTTAGAGGTTTATTTTCTTCCTGGTGGTAATAATCGATCTGATTGTCTTTCCTCATCACATCTGACGGTTTTCAGTGTTGATAAAGTTGGACTAACATCTGCTGCCACTCAGAAAACCTCCTGCCGTTCTGACATCTGAAGTCGCTGACCTCTGACCTCTCCTCGTTTGTGCGTGCAGACACAGCTGGAAATCTGCAGCTCTGACACGCAAACATCGATGTCAGGAGCCGCCGCTCCCCCCGCCTGACACGGAAAGGGACGAGAGCGAGGCGTAGCGTGACAGGAAGAGGACACGCAACCCCGTCCAGGAACACGGCGGCGGCCCAGAGCGCCGCGCCGCCGGGGGCCACACGGCTCCTCCAGCCAATCAGGCTCCAGCGACCCCGAGGAGACGGCAGCGGGACGACAGCAGATCCCTGAGCTGTCAGGAGCAGCGGCTCCCGCAGGACGTCATGACAGACGGACAGGCGGGACGACGGCGGGGAGGAAACGGGAGGAACAGAGATCCACTTCATCCACAGAGTCTCACTCTGACACGTTTCCAGGAACGAGTCGACTCGTTTCCATCTGAAGTTGTTGCAACAGGACAACAGCTTCCTGTCTCCACAGGAAACAGGAAGCTGCATCCAGATGATGGCTATTATCTGGCAGAGTGACAAACCTGAAAATTAACCAAATTTACTAGCTGCTTTTCCATCCACTGTCCAGCGAATTGGAATTAAGAAATAAATTTGGTAAATGACACCAATTTAGAAAATGACTCGCGTTTCTCCGCTCTGGTGAGGAAAAGAGGTAGATTTATTTTGCAGAACTTTAATGGAAGAGAGTCACATGATCAGCAGCTGGATGTTACTACTGCTGGAAATGACAAAGAAGACAACAGGAAGTCAGGAAAAACTTTGTTTTTTCTTTTGTTGGTTAAATAAAACTGTCCTTTATGGAAGCACATCAAGAAGAAAGTCACATGAAGTTGTGTTTATGGTTTCTTAAATCCAGGAGGAAGAAACCGTCTGCCTGTCGGACCGTGGGAACACGGCCAAACGCCTTTTGGTTCTGGGAGATTTTCAATTTCAAACGACTTAAAGATGAAGATTAAAGATAAAATTTCAAATTAAAAGAACACAAACAAACCCAGGAGGATCAGAAACCATTTTATAAAAGTAAAAAACTTTTTATATCTGCCAAACCTTCATTAGCGTTGTTGGTAAAGAAATGTGAGTCCAGTTTCTACTAAAGGATTGAAAAAACTTTTTGTTTTTCTATTTTCATCAGCCTGTTAACTCAAACTGCAACTTCCTGTTTGTTTGTTTTCAACATCTCAGTCAGATTAAAGGTCGATTCTATGAAACTTGGCCAGGATTTTATTTTTATTCATAAAGTGTTTTATTCTTTAATCACCAATTATGTAGAACAAGACATATTCATTTTGCATAAACTCTCTACTTCAATAAAGTTTTAGTTCCTAATATTTTTTACTCTTATTGCTCCAAAAATAAAAGTCAGTGTTGTTCAGTTTTGACCCAGTTGAGGCTTAAATACAAAAATATCACACTTTGCATATTCTGTTTTCAAAAATGTGATTTCTTTGGAGAAAATGGGCATTAAACATAAAAAAGATTAAGAATATATAAAAACATTGTATATGAATAGGTCTTAAATTTAAAGATTTGATGCAGAGTCCAGTCAACAGCAGTATTTATTATTTAAAGGTAATTTATAAACTGCAGTAGCTTCATCTGTTCAGAGCTGAACTAACGTGTGGAATCCGTCCCGTTTGCAAACCTCACGGTGGAAACAACAAACGCTCTGTGTTTCTGTTTCTGAGGTATTTTTCCTGGCTGACGGCATCGTTAGCGAACGAGGCGGACGGGAACGCAGATGCTGCAGCAGTAAAACGAGGAGCTCTGAGTCACAAACCTTCGGCCTGGTCGGCTCTCATTACTGTCAAAAACACGACAACGCTGCAATATTTATTCTCTGTACAGTTATCTTTTATTTACACGTTATTCTGCTGTCAGACAGACGTTTTCTCCAAACTCCACAGGTAGATGAAACAGAAGTTATTACTCCAGATATCTACCTGCAAACCTGTTCTTAAAGTCATCTTCAGCTCAGAAAGTTTCATTTTACACTTTAAGCAAAAGTTAATAAATAGCGCCGTATATAAACCCTTTTATTTTGAAAGTAAAACTTCATTCTGATTTCTGTTTAGTTAGCCACATTAGCTACACAGCTACAGCTACATCAGCTACCACAGCAACATTAGCTACATTAGCTACACAGCTACATCTACATTAGCTACATTAGCTACACAGCTACAACTACATTAGCTACACAGCTACATCTACATTAGCTACATTAGCTACACAGCTACAACTACATTAGCTACACAGCTACATCTACATATGCTATCTCAGCCATATTAGCTAATATGTTGTGTATGCTACATCAGCTAAATTAGCTGCATATGCTACATCGGCCATGTTAGCTGCTTTAGCTAATAATCTACATTAGCTACATGCTACATTCGCTACACTAGCTGCATCAGCGACATTAGTTGCATCAACTACATTAGCGACGTCTACAACATATCTTAGCTACTTTGACTACTTTGACTTTCTGATGTCACTTCCTGCTCACACAAACAAACAGCAGCGTCTTCTAAAGGACATCAGCGCTGCGTCTTCAGGTCCAGACATCCACAATTAGCCCAGGATGTTTGAAGTGGTGAAACCGGCTCTGCAGATTCACCATCAGATTTATTGTCTGAGTTTGTATTCAAACATTTTCTAATAAAAACATCTGAGCAGAAAGAGAAAGGAAACAGCAGAAAGTTTTTTCATTAAACCAAGAAAACATCTTTCCGTTCCTATTTGAACTCTTCCGACAGACTTTCCTTTTCTCCATCTGCTGTTTCATTTCAGGATAAAAACTGAACAGAATAAAGAAATCGATGTTTTCTCTTCATGGCGTGTTGGTGTGGTTCTGGCCTTGTTAGCCTCAACAGACCTGCTTCCATCTCAGGTCCTGATGCAGGAACATTTCAGCAGATCCTTCCTACCACACAGAGTCAGTTACCCACCAACCAGTGAGCAAACATGGAGGCTCGTCTTCATCCTGAATTCTGCAGCAGCTCTGATTTCATCCCCTGATCAGGGACGAAGCGATTTGTCACGTTCTGCTGCGTCCAGGTGGCCAGCCAACATGGAGTCACGTTGGCCTCATTAGCTCCAGCATTAGCATTCGGACGTCATATTCAAATTTTAAGAGTCATGATTTCATCAGCTGGACATGGAAGATCATCATATTTAACAGAAACAAAAATGAATGGATCCTTTTAATAGGGATTCCTGTTCTCACGGAGTAATTAATGAGCTCTAATCGTCCTCAGAGAAATAAAACTGATCAGCTGCCAGCTGGAATGCATGAAGAGTCCAGTTAGTGTTCAGAACCATCCAGAACCGACCGCTGGTTTCATGATCTCTGATGAGAACGAGCTTCATCACAGGCAGGTTGCAGGTTTTCCGTTTGCAACTGGACAGCAGTTGGTCCGGTTCTGTTGTCTTCCGGTCCGGTTGTTGGTTCCAGTATAATTGTTTGATGTTCTTAAATCTTGTTGCAGATAAATAAATAACTCTGTTTCTGTCTTGGTTTCAGTTTCTTTCCCTCCAGGTTCGGCTGCTCGTAAATCCAGAGTCCATTCGGCGAACGGACTCAGAGTTCGGTTCTCCTGGGAGGCGAAGGGTTAACGCGCAGCCAGCAGGCCGGCGCTGACCTCTGACCTCTGCTAATGCTGAGTGCTCACACATGAACCTGACCTCAGAGGAGAGGCGCCGTGACCCGCCTGCACCGGTCCAAACCGGTCTCAGACTGACTTTAGTGTAAACATGACGAGTTCGGGATTAACTGGGATTTATTTCATAAATCAGATTTGGTCAGATTTTATTTGAAAACAAGGAAGGAAGTTATTCAAACCAACATAATAAACCTTTATACCTTTATACAACACTGCATGTTTCTGACCTTTGAACTCCTGGACTGTGGTCATGCTAACAGAAGTTAGCGTGCGGTAGGCGGTGTAATACTCTTCAATCTGCGCTAGGGGGAGCTGTGGAATAAAGGTGTTTTGAGAACTGAGCCTTGAGGAACTCCAGATGTTCTGGTTCATGTAAAGGTTTTTGATATGAATGAGGATATTTATGGATGTTTTCCATATCCGATGTTTTTCATTAATCAGCAGAAAGAACAAAAAAGTCTGATTTCACCCAAAACGTCTGACAAGCTCCACATGCTCAGCTGAGTGTAGACCTGGACTTTGACTAGGCCACTCTAGCCCATGTTGCTGCTGGAAGCCGAACTCAGCAGGATTTCCTGGTCTGGATTTTCCTCCTTCCCACAGCATGATGCTGCCACCACCATGTGATCGCAGATTCAACGTCTCGTAGAAACGGCAAACAGCCCACGAACATCCGCCGCTTTTCTCCCTGTTCAGGTTTTCTCCAGAACCTCTGAGTCCAGAACCAGAACCAGAACCGCTGCGGTTCCTCTCAGGTGTTTTCTAGAGGAAATCGTTCTTCTTTAGTTGGGGGTGTCAGAGTAAAGGGGCTGAATACTTGTGAATTAATTTGTTTGTAAATGCAGAGCGTTTCATCTTGTGAACATTTCTGAAAGACTTCAACGATTCACTGATGAGCAGAAAAGTTTCATCTGGACCCAGAACGGCTCGGTTCTGATGCTCTCATCCTTTTGTCCCCAGCCGGCTGCTGATTGGCTGCTGGCAGGATGCAGAGGAAGACGGTGACATCACCTCCAGCCAATCAGAGAGGGAGAGAATCTGGGTTCTGCTGCAGACGATCGGGTCGGTTATCAGAACCGAGTCGATAAAGGAATAGAGGAAGGAAAGATTCCTGATTCTGTCTGCTGCAGCTTAAGAGAGAATGAGGCCAGAGCAGAACCAGAACCAGAACCAGAACCAGAACCAGAACCAGAACCAGACAGAACCAGAACAGAACCAGAACCAGAACCAGAACCAGAGCAGAACCAGAACAGAAGCAGAACCAGAACCAGACAGAACCAGAACAGAACCAGAACCAGAGCAGAACAGAACCAGAACCAGAGCAGAACCAGAACCAGAACAGAACCAGAACAGAACCAGAACAGAACCAGAACAGAACCAGAGCAGAACCAGAACCAGAACAGAACCAGAACCAGAGCAGAACCAGAGCAGAACCAGAACCAGAACAGAACCAGAGCAGAACCAGAACCAGAACAGAACCAGAGCAGAACCAGAACCAGAACCAGAACCAGAACCAGAACCAGAGCAGAACCAGAACCAGAACCAGAACCAGAGCAGAACCAGAACCAGAACCAGAACCAGAACCAGAACCAGAGCAGAACCAGAACCAGACAGAACCAGAGCAGAACCAAACCAGAGCAGAACCAGCAGAACCAAACCAGAGCAGAACCAGAGCAGAACCAGAACCAGAGCAGAAGACCAGAGCAGAACCAGAACAACAGAACCAGAGCAGAACCAGAACCAGAGCAGAACCAGAAACAGAACCAGAAGACAGAACCAAGCAGAACCAGAACCAGAGAACCAGAACCAGAGCAGAACCAGACAGAACCAGAGCAAGAACCAGACAGACCAGAACAGAACCAGAAGAACCGAAACCCGAGCAGAACCAGAGCAGAACCAGAACAGACAGAACCAGAAACCAGAACAGAACCAGAGCAGAACCAGAACAGAAACCAGAACCAGAGCAGAACCAGAAACCAGACAAACAGAACCAGAAGACCAGAACCAGAACCAGAACAGAACCAGAACCAGAAGCGACAGAACCAGAGCAGAACCAGAAACCAGAAAAACAGAACCAGAGCAGAACCAGAACCAGAACAGAACCAGAACCAGAGCAGAACCAGAACAGAACCAGAGCAGAACCAGAACCAGAGCAGAACCAGACAGACAGAACCAGAGCAGAACCAGAGCAGAACCAGAACCAGAGCAGAACCAGAGCAGAACCAGAACCAGAACAGAACCAGAACCAGACAACCAGAACCAGAACAGAACCAGAACAGAACCAGAACCAGAGCAGAACCAGAACCAGAGCAGAACCAGAACCAGAACCAGAACCAGAACAGAACAGACAGAACCAGAACCAGAACCAGAACCAGAACCAGAACAGAACAAAACAGAACCAGAACCAGAACAGAACCAGAGCAGAACCAGAACCAGAACCAGAGCAGAACCAGAACCAGAACCAGAACCAGAACCAGAACAGAACCAGAACAGAACCAGAACCAGAGCAGAACCAGAACCAGAACAGAACCAGAACCAGAGCAGAACCAGAACCAGAACCAAAACCAGAGCAGAACCAGAACCAGAGCAGAACCAGAACCAGAACCAGAACCAGAACCAGAACCAGAACCAGAACCAGAACCAAAGACCTGCTGAAGATAATCTCTGCGTTTCTGATTAAAGATTTTTCTCTGTAAATATAATATTTCTATGGAGCTACATTTGGCCCAAAATGTTTATTCAAGAGATAAAAAAAGAATCTTAAAACATTTTCAAATGTTTTTTTCAGTTTCAAACTTGATTTTTCCCGGATGGAGAGAATAAATAAATCCCGATCCGCCGTCAACCAGGCCTGGGAAACTCCTGGCTTTTCCAGATTAAATATTTCCCAGGAATTTGTATTTATAAGTTTCTCTGATCTTCCTCAAACAGAACCAGAACCATGAAGTGACCAGGTTATGGAGACAACACGACCTCTGAAAGGTCACAAGGTCATGACCCTGAACCCGGTTTCTCCACCATCAATCAGGATCTGATCAGAAAAACAGAAACAAACTAAAGATTAAAAGCTCTCCGCCATGCTGCAGATGAATCACGGCGTCATTAACGGGACGCTGTCTCTTTAAGAAAGTTTGAACTGCTGCAGCCGATCAGATGTTTCAGTTTCAGCCGATTGAAACCAGAAAACCTCTGGATGTTTGGAGGAAAGCAGCAGTCGGGCCGGCGGTGGAGGCATGATGCTGCGGGCCTGTGAGTCTCAGATCTTTTCTCTTAAACTTGGACGCAGCATCTCTGGCTGTTTGTGACTCAGAAACACATGAGAAACGACGACATGAAACTTTCCTCCAGAATCGTCCGAGTGATTCAGGTTCTCGGTTTGTAAAAACGCAGTTTGTCTCATTTCTGCGTCCCCCCCCCCACCGCTCTTCATCATCCTCCTCTTCCTCCCGGAGACAGAGCAGAGAGACAGCGCTCTCTGGTGGAGCCCCGACTTTCCCCTGCTGCAGTCCCACAGGATTCCTCTACTGAGTGGCCTAGTCAAAGTCTGGGCTCAAATACCTGACATTAATCAAGCTGCTGATGCTGGAAAGCCTTCTGGCTTCTTAAGGAGGAGGTCAAAGGTCACCAGTGTTCCTGCTGGGGCAGCAACCAGTCAGCAGGTCGGGGTGTGAATACTTTTTCAGATCCGATCAGACAGATTGGATCGTTTTTCCATCGCCATGGAAACCCAATAAATCAATAAATAATCATCTCACCCAACTGTAATAAACAGGATATTCATGGTTCTGCTGAATGAAAGATAAAAATTATATTAAAAAATGTGAATTTAAATGTTAAAAAATAGCCTTTTGATCTTAATTATGGAAAAGTTTTAAGAGTCCAAAGACCATCAGTAATAAATAAAACATAAAAATAAAGTCAAAAACTCAATGACTGAGATGAAATCAATACCAAAAAATGAATAAAAATCAAGGCAGATTCACGGTCAGTCAATAAAAATAAGTTTTCAAAATTCTTGAAACTTCCTGGAATTTGACGTTTACAAAGTAGCAAATTCAGGACGTGAAAATTCACGAAAAGGTCCAGATGCTTTATGAGAGACGGCCTGGTTCAGTCATAGACATAATAATAAAATATTCTTATCCAGTGTCCAGTCTCTTCAAACCATAGAAGAAGAGAACCTGCCCTGTTGGGCCAAGCGGCCTCATTACTGCCCCCTATGGAACTGCAGGAATCCAGAGAAGAAACTTCCGCTTATATCTGAGCTGAGAAAACCTCCCTGAGGAACGCCACCGTTCATCTGAGCTTGGAAATGTGCGGCTCAAATTATTCTCCTGCTCCACCAAACCTTTAGAAAGTTGTTTGATACAAATCAATGAGAGAGAAATATAAAATTCAATAAATACCTTTATCTTTGTGAACATTTCAGCAACCTTCACTGATCTGATGATGAAAACACACATAAAATATTTATCTACCTTCTGCAGTGAAACTTTAATATTTAATGAAACTTTCTAAACATCCATATCTGTTTCTGTTCGTCTGGCGGTTTTAACGGGTTCTGGGCTTCAGAACCAGGTCGGCTCTGATCGGAGAATCGGCCTCGGGATTTTACCGCTGGCTGAACTCGTCTCCATCATGGCTGTCGGCCCGTCAGACGGAAACCAGGCCGCGGCGCCGCAGAAGAACTTTTTACCTCTGATCTCACCGTCACAACAAAACCCTCAGGACGTCCAGACCCCAACATGGCCGACATTCTGCCTCCCACCAACAGGGGGAGCTGAAGGATGTAGGTAGTCCAAAACGTTCCTGCGATTTTCCCAGGTATTCGAACCAGAAATACATTTTTATAGAACAAAAAGTACATTTTACATTTTACATATTTTAGTTTTAACATAAATTATCTCTGCTGTTCGCTGAGACGAGTCTTCCTTTGTTTAAACAGATCCGAGTTTGGGTCAGTTTATTCCTGTACAAAGAGAAATGGACACTGGAAATGGGTGTGTGTGTGTGTGTGTGTGTGTGTGTGTGTGTGTGTGTGTGTGTTGTGTGTGTGGTGTCTGTTATAAAACAGAAGCAGAAACATCTCGACCTTCAGCTGATTTCATGAATATCAAAGCGTTTCACGTTCTCCAGATTTATGATCCGCTGCAGGTAACAAACAGAAACAAGACATTCGGTTTTTAAATAAAACATTTCGGTTGATAAAACCAGTCGGATCCACTTCAGCAAAGGTTCGGTCAGTTTCTTCCAGAATTTATTTCACATTCAGTTTTATGTTCTAGTAGAACTGGCTCGTTCTATTTCTATATTTCTGCAACTTTATGGGTTTTACTGCACAGAACCAGAACCACAATCAGCCTGGATTAAAACACAAACAGAAAATATTATTAATCTGAATTATTGATCTGTCTGCAATCAGAGACTCTGAACACTTTTATTTATCCTGGTTTCAAACAAATGAGAAAAAGATTATTTTTCAAAGGATTTCAAATGATAAAAAATAATTAAAAAATATATGAAGGAGTAAAAATTCAACTATTTAAATGTGACAGATGACCAAACCGAACCGGACAGAACCGATGTCTGTGTGACTGGATGAGGCGCAATGTGGAGGTGTGATAAACCCAGATTCAGAGTTTATTAGTGCCGTCCATCAGCCAGCGCTAATACCTGTCTGAGGGACAGGAGGACAGAGGACAGGAGGACAGAGGACAGGAGGACAGGAGGACAGAGGACAGGAGGACAGGAGGACAGGGGGACAGGAGGACAGGAGGGACAGGAGGACAGGAGGACAGGGGGACAGGAGGACAGAGGACAGGAGGACAGGAGGGACAGGAGGACAGGAGGACAGGAGGACAGAGGGACAGGAGGACAGAGGACAGGAGGACAGAGGACAGGAGGACAGGGGGACAGGAGGACAGAGGACAGGAGGACAGGGACAGGAGGACAGGGGACAGGAGGACAGAGGACAGGAGGACAGAGGACAGGAGGACAGAGGACAGGAGGACAGAGGACAGGAGGACAGGGGGACAGGAGGACAGGGACAGGAGGACAGAGGACAGGAGGACAGGGAGGACAGGAGGACAGGGGACGAGGAAGGACAGGGACAGAGGAGGAGACAGGAGGACGGAGGGGGACGGAGGGGGAGGACAGGGAGGACAGAGGAGGGACAGAGGACAGGAGGACAGAGGGACAGGAGGACAGGAGGGACAGGAGGACAGGGGACAGGAGGACAGGAGGACAGGAGGGACAGGAGGACAGAGGACAGGAGGACAGGGGACAGGAGGACAGGGGACAGGAGGACAGGGAAGAGGACAGGAGGACAGGAGGACAGGAGGACAGGAGGACAGGAGGACAGGAGGACAGGGGACAGGAGGACAGGAGGACAGGGAGGGACAGGAGGACAGGAGGACAGGGGGACAGGAGGACAGGGGGACAGGAGGACAGGGGACAGGAGGACAGAGGACAGGAGGACAGAGGACAGGAGGACAGGAGGACAGGAGAAGGACAGGGGGACAGGAGGACAGGGGACAGGAGGACAGGGGACAGGAGGACAGGAGGACAGGAGGACAGGGGACAGGAGGACAGGGGACAGGAGGACAGGGGGGACAGGAGGACAGGAGGACAGGGGACAGGAGGACAGGGGGACAGGAGGACAGGGGGGACAGGAGGACAGAGGGACAGGAGGACAGAGGGACAGGAGGACAGGGGACAGGAGGACAGGGAGGACAGGAGGGACAGGAGGACAGGGGACAGGAGGACAGGGGGACAGGAGGACAGGGGACAGGAGGACAGGGGACAGGAGGACAGGGGACAGGAGGACAGGAGGACAGGAGGACAGGAGGACAGGAGGACAGGAGGACAGGAGGACAGGGGACAGGAGGACAGGGGGACAGGAGGACAGGGGGACAGGAGGACAGGAGGACAGGAGGACAGGGGACAGGAGGACAGGGGGACAGGAGGACAGAGGACAGGAGGACAGAGGACAGGAGGACAGAGGAGGACAGAGGACAGAGGACAGGGGACAGGAGGGACAGAGGGACAGGAGGACAGAGGACAGGAGGACAGAGGACAGGAGGACAGAGGACAGAAGGACAGGAGGACAGAGGACAGAGGGACAGGAGGACAGAGGACAGGAGGAACAGAGCAGGGGACAGGAGGACAGAGGACAGGGGACAGGAGGACAGAGGACAGGAGGGGACAGAGGACAGGAGGACAGAGGACAGGGGACAGAGGACAGGGGACAGGAGGACAGGAGGACAGAGGACAGGAGGACAGAGGACAGGGGACAGGAGGACAGAGGGACAGGAGGACAGAGGACAGGAGGACAGAGGACAGGGGACAGGAGGACAGAGGACAGGGGACAGGAGGACAGGAGGACAGAGGACAGGGGACAGGAGGACAGAGGACAGGGGACAGGAGGACAGAGGACAGGAGGACAGGGGACAGGAGGACAGAGGACATGAGGACAGGGGGACAGGAGGACAGAGGACAGGGGACAGGAGGACAGAGGACAGGAGGACAGAGGGACAGGAGGACAGAGGACAGGAGGACAGGGGGACAGGAGGACAGAGGACAGGAGGACAGGGACAGGAGGACAGAGGACATGAGGACAGGGGGACAGGAGGACAGAGGACAGGAGGACAGAGGACAGGGGACAGGAGGACAGGAGGACAGAGGACAGGGGACAGGAGGACAGGAGGACAGAGGACAGGGGACAGGAGGACAGAGGACAGGAGGACAGAGGACAGGAGGACAGAGGACAGGGGACAGGAGGACAGGAGGACAGGGGACAGGAGGACAGGAGGACAGAGGACAGGGGACAGGAGGACAGAGGACAGGAGGACAGAGGACAGGGGACAGGAGGACAGAGGACAGGAGGACAGGAGGACAGGAGGACAGAGGACATGAGGACAGGGGACAGGAGGACAGAGGACAGGAGGACAGGAGGACAGGAGGACAGAGGACATGAGGACAGGGGGACAGGAGGACAGAGGACAGGAGGACAGGAGGACAGGGGACAGGAGGACAGAGGACATGAGGACAGGGGGGACAGGAGGGACAGGAGGACAGAGGACAGGGGACAGGAGGACAGAGGACAGGGGACAGGAGGACAGGAGGACAGAGGACAGAGGACAGGAGGACAGAGGACAGGAGGACAGAGGACAGGGGACAGGAGGACAGGGGGACAGGAGGACAGAGGGACAGGAGGACAGAGGGACAGGAGGACACAGCACCAGATCTAGAAACTCTTTTTCTTTGTCATTATTTGGTTGAAAAACAAACTGAGCTCTTTTGGAGTTTTTATGGATAAAATCAGAGAAATCCGTCCAAAGTGATTTTTTCTTTTTAAACGTCCTGATTGTTTCGTGATATTTGTGTGAAATAATCCTTTAAGTAGCAGAAGTGATGAGGTTCCTCCTTCATGGTGAGGATGATGATGAGTCGTTGCGTGCTGCTGCTGCATCAACACTTCAGTGAGATTATGATGATAAGCAGTCAGAGATTAGCATGAAACATGAGATTAGGAAGCATGCGATGGATCGGTTCAGTTTCTGCTTCAAGGTCAGCAGCTTCTTCTGTTAGCCTCAACTGAAGCATGAAAACGTCCAGAGCAGCTTCATCTTTCAGTCTCCCACATTTACAGGCTGGTTCCCCTCCTTCGGTCCGGTCGGCCCGGTTCTACTGGACCCAGAACATCTGCTCCACCTCCAGCTGCTCTGGGTCCAACCAGCTGTTCCCCTCCTGGCCTGTGGCGGCGCTGCACCAACAACCACTGGAGGAAACGACACAGAACCTCTGGAAACCGCTGAGAGCAACTTCCTGCTTCACCAGATGGAAACAAATGGAGGATTTTAGAGGATTTTCTCTTTAGGACCAGGAGACATTTCTGCTGCTAGCGCTAGGCTAGCATGTTAGCTTAGGTTGGATTTACCCAGAATGCCCTGCGCTGTAATCCACTTCCTGCTGTTGGAGCGATTCAAACTGAACCACTTCAACTGAACCCAGACCAAGGTTTAGAGGACCAGAGGTCAGAGGTCGAGTAGCGCTCACACCTTACCAACCGAACCGGACTTTATATGCAGACGGACTGGAGTCGGGTTAAAGCGCAGTGAGCCGATGAGTCCTGAGGTTCTGTTACTGTTCGGACCTGAATGTTGTTCATAAAAACCATCTGGTCTCCAAACGGAGGCGTTGATCACTAAAAGCTTTAAAACCAAATCCATCAGTGACTTCACATCATTTCTGCACTTCCAGCAGCTCCAGTCTCCTCAAACTGGTCCTGCTGGGAACATTTAGAGTCAGAAACATGAATTTCTGCAGCTGACATGGATCCAAGCGGCTGCTCTGCTCCAGGCGCTCAAACTCATCTGCTGTTTCTATGAAGGACTTCTTCTGGGTCTGGACTTCTACATTTGTCCTACAACCTTCATCATGCTCCTCTTCCTCCTGCCTTTCAAAGCTGCAGCAGCGAGTCGGGCTTTGAAGTGAAGCCGTGGAAAAGTTGCTGGGAGATCCAGAGACGTTCAGCTGGAGGAGTTAAATACCTTCAGCCTCAGAACGACAGACACCAACTTCACAGTTCCAGAAGTAAAAACCAGGAGAGGAACTAGAGAAAATATAATAAACACGTCTCTGTAGCATCGAAACAACAAAACACACCAGCAGGACAAACGTGAAACCTTCACTGAGAAAACCAAACCCTCCATGTTTACAACCAACCCCAGACTAACTAAAGCATCGCAGCAGCAAAAGAAATATTAGCAACCACAGCCGACTATTAATTAACGATGAACCGATAATTAATGACCGACGGCCAATAATTAGTGACCGACAGCCGAGTATTAATGACCGACAGCTGATTATTAGTGACCGACAGCTGATTATTAATGACCGACAGCTGATTATTAATGACCGACAGCTGATTATTAATGACCGACAGCTGATTATTAATGACGACAGCTGATTTTATGACCGACAGCTGAATATTAGTGACCGACAGCCGATTATTAATGACCTACAATTATTAATGACCGACAGCTGATTATTAATGACCTACAATTATTAATGACCGACAGTTGATTATTAATGACCGACAGCTGATTATTAATGACCGACAGCTGATTATTAATCACCGACAGCTGATTATTAGTGACCGACAGCTGATTATTAATGACCAACAGCTGATTATTAATGACCGACAGCTGATTATTAATGACCAACAGCTGATTATTAATGACCGACAGCTGATTATTAATGACCGACAGCTGATTATTAGTGACCAACAGCTGATTATTAATGACCGACAGCTGAATATTAGTGACCGACAGCTGATTATTAATGACCGACAGCTGATTATTAGTGACCGACAGCTGATTATTAATGACCGACAGCTGATTATTAATCACCGACAGCTGATCATTAATGACCTACAGCCAATTATTAAAGACTGACGGCCGATTATTAATGACTGACAGCCGATTATTAATGACCGACAGCTGATTATTAATGACCGACAGCTGATTATTAATGACCGACAGCTGATTATTAATGACCAACAGCTGATTATTAATGACCAACAGCTGATTATTAATGACCGACAGCTGATTATTAATGACCAACAGCTGATTATTAATGACCGACAGCTGATTATTAATGACCGACAGCTGATTATTAATGACCGACAGCTGATTATTAAGGACAGACGGCCGGTTATTAATGACCTACAGCCAATTATTAAAGACCGATGGCCGATTATTAATGACCGACAGCTGATTACCAACATACACACACACACAGACTTAATATAACGGAAATTAAATAGAAATCAGTTATTGTTAACTAATCTACTAATCAATTAATAATTAACTGGAGCATCCAGACATTTTCTGGAAAAAAAAAAGCAGAAACTCAGCCAAAACTTAGAAAAAATACAAATCATTTTTAGCTGCAGATTCATGTTTTGCTACAAATGATCAGGATTCACTAAAATAACTTACTAACCTTTAGGCAATAAAACAATATTTTTATTTAATATAGAAGTGGATTTGCATCTTTTTAATGTATTTTTAATGTTAGAAGGTTGAAAACCTGCACTGGGCCTTTTTTTATCAGATTAATCAGTTAGTTGTCAGAATAATCGATTAATATAATAATCAATAGTTGGAGCCGAACGTCTGATGACAGGAAGCAGAAAACAGACGAAGGTTAAAGAAGCAGGTGAGTTTCATCAGGAAATATTCATGTTCACATAAAATAAAACCTCAGGATGTAACCATGGCAACCAGCATCCTCAGCCAATCAGATCAGGTTTCATTTCCTCTCTGCTTTAATTCACCTGGTCAGAACCGAATCCAGGTCACCTCCAGGTTGACCTCTGACCTTTGAAGCTCCAGAGCAAACAGCTGGAGCTGGACTCACCTGGAGGCTGCGTGGCCCCCTGCTGCTCCTCAGAGCCCCCCAGCGGCGCGCGGTCCGCCGGCGGGACGCACGGCTGCAGGTTCCGGTCCTCCCCGCTGAGATCACAGAGCGTCCGGGTCCAGAAACTCCCAGCAGCCATGACAGAAACGGATCAATCCTGAGATGGAAGAGACTTCCTGAAGTTCCCGAGGTAAAGCTGGAGGTGCTGCTGGCCAATCAGAAGGGCCTAGTCAAAGTCCTGAGGTAGAAACTGAGGTCCTAAAAGTGAAAAGAATCCTGCAGAGCGGAGGAAGGTTTCCTTCCTCGCCGGTCTGGTCCAGATGGAGAGCCCGGCTCCTGCAGACTGAGGAGGAGCGCCGCAGTGCAGGATGGGACTTTCCTCCTCCTGAAAAGATGAACTTCAGGTTTCAGCCGGTCAGAGTGACGCAGAGGCAGGAACCGCACCGCAAACACTGCGCTAAACCCGCAAACACACCGCAGCAGCGGCTGCAGCCCCGAATCCACGCTGGTCCCGCAGACTGATGTCAGAGAGTCCCGCCTCCTCCTGCTCCTCCTGCTCTGCTGCTCCTCTCCTCCTCCTCCTCCTCCTGCTCCTCCTCCTCCTCCTCTTCCTGCTGTCTCCTCCTCCTCCTCCTCCTCCTCCTCCTCCTCCTGCTCCTCCTCCTCCTCTTCCTCCTCCTCCTCCTCCTCCTCCTCTCCTCCTCCTCCTCCTCCTCCTCTCCTCCTCCTCCTCTCCTCCTCCTCTCTCCTGCTCGTCCTCCTCTCCTGCTCTCCTCTCTCCTCCTCCTCCTCCTCCTCCTCCTCCTCCTCCTCCTCCTCCTCTTCCTGCTCGTCCTCCTGCTCCTCCTCCTCCTCCTCCTCTTCCTGCTCGTCCTCCTCCTCCTCCTCCTCCTCTTCCTGCTCGTCCTCCTGCTCCTCCTCCTCCTCCTCCTCCTCCTCCTCCTCCTCCTCCTGCTCCTCTTCCTGCTCCTCCTCCTCCTTTTTGCGGGACCACCGACCGCAGCATCTGTTCACTTCATCCCGCAGCTGAGCTGCAGACTTGGAGCTGCGGGATCCGGAGGAAATGCGGGGAAATCCGCTTCCTGTGAATCCGCAGCGGCTCGGATTTTAGGAACAAATCCATTCAATGTAAAGATGGAGGATCGGAAACGCTGCGGATTGGACCAGAACCGCGGAGAATCCAGGAAACTACGCACCTGATGACGCAACAGCTGCGTCATCAGGTGCGTAGTTTCAGTTTGAATCTGCAGAAAGAGGAAATGAGGAAAAGGAGGAGATTTCCGCTCCAGGAGGAAGTGTTTCCACCTGACAGCTGGAAATCAGACAGAAACCATTCTGGAGACTTTCAGCTGGAACAGAACCAGAACCAGAACCAGAACCAGAACCAGAACCAGAACCAGAACCAGAACTAAGACCAGAACCAGAACCAGAACCAGAACTAAGACCAGAACCAGAACCAGAACCAGAACTAGAACCAGAACCAGAACCAGAACTAAGACCAGAACCAGAACCAGAACCAGAACTAAGACCAGAACCAGAACCAGAACCAGAACTAGAACCAGAACCAGAACCAGAACTAAGACCAGAACCAGAACCAGAACCAGAACTAAGACCAGAACCAGAACCAGAACCAGAACGAGTGACCGTTTATAAAACTACACTGTGAAAATTAACAGAAATAATACGGATATTTTGCTCATCATGAGTCACCATGTTATAAATCCATTTATGAATGTCCCAGTTTTAAATTAAATATTTATCTTGAAGCTACTTTGAAGATAAATATTTAGCTTGAAGCTAAATGTTAGCTTGCTACCTCTGCAATCTGGTTTGCTAACTATTGGTTCAAAGTTAGCTTAAAATTTGCATCACATCAACTTAGATTCTCTTCATCAGTGATAAACATCAATATCATATGTACTAAAATGGACAGTTGTTGTATAATATATCGATAAAACTATTATATCAACAATCTGCTTTGATGATAACTTCTTAAACTAAAATAATACTGAACATCTCCATATTTTGTAATTCGGCAGCTTTCAAATAAATAATGATTGATCAGATTGAGAACATTTAAACATATTATATCATCATCTTAGTTCTAGCCATTAATCCACCTTCATTGTCGTTGGTCCAGCTGTCCAAGCAGCTTTACTTATAGGCGAAGGACAGAAAAACAAGATCGAGAAACCAGAGTCAGGTTTTGACCGAGTCCGAACCGGACTGATGGTCTGCTGGTCTCAGCTGTGGCGATCAGAACCGGAAACACATTTTAAATCAATTTCTGTGATGTGTGGCAACGTTTCCGGTTAACCAGTAATGTTTGACTAAAAAGCTAATTAAGCACATTTAAACCTAAAACTACATATCAAAAAAATAAGCAACAATTTCAATTCAAAACCTTTTCTTGCTGTTAAATTACTGAATGGACATCTGAGCTCATCAATTTATAGTTTTTAATCTGATATTCAGGTTCTTCATCCATTAGATGATCAGAAGTGTTTCAGGAAGTCCTGATTCATGGACTGTCTTTAGAAATGTGGACTGTGAATGCTAACATTAGCTTCAGCTGCTACATATTAGCATTGAGATGCTATTTTAGGCTAGCATAGTTTCACTGATGGGCTATCTTCCAGTGTCCAATCAGATCACCTAGAAGCAGAAATAATCTTCGTCGTTCACCGCTGGATGTTTTTTGTGCACCAGCTTTACTGATATACCAGAAACACGTATTAAAAAAAAGATTAATTGCAATAAAAAATGTACCACATTAAAGTTGATTGAAATTACTTGATTGAAATTAATAGGGTCCTATCTTAAATGAAGGACACATAAGAAATAGAAAATAAGTTAAATTAAAATCACATATACTGTATGATACATATAAAATAAAATGTAAATAACCAACAGCTGATCAAATGAACAGATTCAGTGAGCTGTGGGGAATCTTCCTTCCATTAACAAGGGATCTATAAAGGGGTGGAGCCTGTGAGAGTGGGCGGAGCTTAACACAATTAGACTAACAGAAGCTCAAAAATAACGAGATTAAACTCCTCAGATTGGTTCTGTGGTAAAACAGCAATCGATCAATTTCTGCACTTCTTTTACAAAGTAGATTTGTTGATTCATTTCAGTTTTGAACAACGTAAAACCCTTTAAATTATTGATGTGAAACTGTTAAATCAAACAGGATTCTCATTTTTTCTGTTTTTTTGCTAAAAGTCGCGTCTTTATCGCAGAGTCCCTGATGGTCTTATCTGACTCCTGCCTTGGTCCGGCTGCAGCTGAGAGGAATAACTGGCCTCCATCGTGGACTTCCTGCTCACACGCCTGGAGGAGGAATAACGATGGTCTGGGTGTTTGAGTTCGTTGTGACGCGGTGAGATAACGAGCTGAAGCTCAGCTCTGCAGAGCCATGAAAGCTGGAGGAAAGATCCCCATAATTAGTGGAGAGAAAACCACGTCATCTATAATTCACAATGTTTTCTGAAACTGTAACCAGGTTTTCTCTGAGATCCGACAGCTGGAGAAACTTTGCAGCTGATACAGAGCCGATGGCGGTGAACTCCACAGATCCAGCTCAGAGGATCGAAACCCAAAACATCAAACATCTTTACATCAGGAATCAAAACAACAGCAGCTGAAAAAGAGATTAGCTACAGGTCATGACACGAGAAGAAAGTCTCTTCTCTCTAGAAACAAGATGGAGGTGAGGCTGAGGTTCACCGAGCTGCTTCTGCCCCAAAAACAAAACTTCTAAGAATTTATTTGCATGACAACGATCCAATGAAAATTGATTTTTCCCCTATTTCTATTAACAAATGTATATGAAGACATTCTAATTACATTCTTCGTTTACACAGTGAAGGTGTAATGTCCTGCCACAGCACCAGTCAATGCGAGGTTCTTTGAAACTCAGTGCGCAAGCGTAAAAAAAGCTTGGATAAGTAACAGTAATCTGATTACTGAGTTAAAATAGATTACATGTAACTGAAAAAGGGGTCTAATTAAAGTAACCTGCTCCTGACAATACCACCAGTCAGGAAACAAGACAACCAGCATGGATCCGGACCATTATGTTCACCTCCATCCTTCCCAATTTTGGTCTCTGGAACCAGAACCAGGAGGTTCTGTTGTTCAGGTCCACTCAGCCTCCTGTGTCCCAGTTGTGGTGGTGCCTGCTGGAACCGACTGAAACAGTCTGATGATTTGCCTCCAGGTGTTTGCTAATCTAACTGGGTTTTTCTCAGGAAAACAGGTCAGATCATAAAATCAACCTGCTGCTCTGAACCGGATCAGGCCAGTTCCAGAACCTGGAAACCAAATGATGAAGATGGTCCATTTGGAGCAGCAGAACCTTTTCCAGCTTTGTCCTGTTGTCCAGCCATGACCCAGACTCTGCTGGTTCCAGCCCAGTTCTCCTCCACTTACATCTGAGTGACATAAAGTGAGATAAACAGAGAAGTTCTTCGCCTCATATTGAAGATGTGTTGCATCATTTACAGCCTGACGACGAGGCGAGAACAACATGGAGTCCAGTTTTTGAAGTGGAGCGATTCCTCCTTCATCCTGAGATCCACTTTCATCTCCTCCGTCTCCTCTCAGCCTCCTGCTGCGTCCGGCGCTGCGTCTCCGTGGTGCAGATCATTATCACGGCTCCATGCTGGGCCCAGATCACAGCTTCATCTTCTGACAGGAATGCAGAAACAGGCAGGAAGGAGCAGAGAGACGGAGCAGCTGCAGCTGGTGGACAGTTTAAGCATCACAATTTATTCTGTCAGAGCCAGAAACCTTAAATACACAGAAGAATCAGCAGAACATCAACAGGAAGCAACTCTCTGGGTCAGAAACACATCTGGAGGAAATAAGATGGAGTCTGTCAGTCATGACCTGGATGAAAACGGACCTCAACCGGACTCTTCCACCTATGGATAATCTTATCTTATTAACTAATTATAGGGAAATTAGTAATAAATACTGAGGAGGTCTGTCGCATCTGAAACATCAGAAACATCTGGAGGAAACGAGATGGAGTCTGTCAGTCACATCAAACCTCCACTGGATTCCTCTACCCAAATATCAGAAACCACAAAAACCAAGACGGAGTCCATCAGTAATGACTTGGATGAAAACATGTCTCCACTGGACACAGACCTGTAAACCTGCTCAGCTAAAAGATCTTCCTGCTTCCTCATCACTTAAACTTCTAACCTTAAGCAACTTTTAGGTTTCATAATTAAATGAAAATCTACCAAAAATACACTAAATAAGTTACAAGGGAAGAAAAACCATAATCTCTAGAGCAAGTTGTCCATCTTTTTGACATCAGGCTCAAAGCTGGCAGGTCCAGAGCACCTTAGGGCCACTTTCCTTAATTATTATTGAAAAGATTTATTTCTAAATACATTTGCTGTTTTTATTCCTTCAATAATATAATAAATAGACGATACTTTAATAAAGGAATTTAGTTTAATTATGGTAGGAAAAAAAAATCAGAGAAATTTGCTGTATTAAATCTTTTAAGGGTTTTTCTCCTTTTTTAACATTTGTCAACAAAGGTTTGGAAACAAGTTTAGAAAATTGTAATCAATAAAAACAGAAACCTTGTTAATAAAATACTTTGTCTTGCATATAAATATATAAATGTTTATTTGTCTTCAAATGTTGAATTAGTTGTTAATTTCCTCTGTTCTCAAATTGTAGTCTGAGGGACCAAGACAAATCATTCAGGAGGCCACAAATTGTCCCCAAACCACACTTTGAACATCACTGGTTTACAGAAAAACAGCAGAAAACATTCAAGAAGACCCGACATGCTATGAAGTCATGTTTGTCTGAACCTAAACCAGAAAACATCTGGAACTGAAGGATTACGAAAACACGTCTCAGAAAGTTTCACCAGCCTCATTTGGTTGATTTCAATGCAGTTTTTATATCTGTGGAAATTAGGATGTGCAATCACAATAATAAAAAAAACATTTCATTCTGTTTTTGTCACAGAACAAATAAATCGGATGTCTGCTGCTGCGAAGGCAGATTGTTACTGATGAAGCTGCTGATAGTGAACCGGGTCCAACTTGAGTTTCTGCTCTTCTGGTGATCAGATAAACAGGAGCAATAAACACGTTTGTCTCCCTGTTACAGCTCCCTGCATTCCTGCAGAAGCTGTAACAGAGTTTGGATGGATGAGAGGAAGATTGCATCAAAAACAGGTCTGTGTTCAGCAGAACCAGGAGTATCTGAGCAGGAGAAGCAGAGATGAAGAGCATCTCCTCCAACATCTCGCCCAATTTGTCCACCGTAGACCAAGATATCATCAGCCAGTAAACAAACTCAGTATTAAAGAAAATCTCAAAAATTAGACCAGACCCTGAAATCTGGAGAGAGGAAATCTGGAGAGTGTCTACAAGGAGCAGAACAAATGTCAGACTAAAAAGAAAAGAATAAACTTCTTCAGATCCTTTTTCAGGTTGGATTCAGAACGATTCCAATAATAATCTGAAAAAATCCAGCAGGTGATTTCTGACACTGGCCTCCTAACTACATGCTGCCGTTTATGAGCTAAAGTGAAAAATGAACAGCAATAATTTGGATTATTTAGTCCATCATAAGATAAAAAACAGTTATAAATGTCACAGTTTCAAACTAAATATTAAGTTAGCAAGTCAAACATTTAGTTTACCATTTAAATATTTAGCTCCAAACTGAATGTTTAGTTAGGATAAATATTTAAATCTAAACTAACTAATAGCTTGTAGCCAATATTAAGCTAATATTTAGCTTAGAGTTAATATTTAGAGTAATATGAAAATGTACATACCAATAAGCAACATCAGTCTCATCAGCAGAAGTTATACAAAGTTTTGCAAAACCCAGCTTTTATTTTGATAGTGACGGTCCGTTGCATATAAAGTAAAAATTTAGCATGCAAGCTAAATATTTGGCTAACTCAGAGTTAACAAGATAATTAGCTAGCTCAGAGCTACATGTGTAGCTTGCTAATTAAATATTTAACTGGGAGCTAAACATTTATAAATGAATGAATAACATGATGAAAATGGGTTTTAAAAAGTAACTATTTTCTCTTACAACAGGCCAAACGACCATTTCTGTTCATTTTTGTCTAATTTTACAAACAACTGCTAACCCAGAACCAGATCACTTTTGGTCACCATGCTGACATTTTACAGCTTTAACATCAGAACCGGGTTTGGAGTTTGGACTGTAGATGTTCCTACATCATCTACAGTCAGAGAAAACTGACCAATCAGGGATTGTTCTGGTTCTGCTACATCTTCATCATCATCACCAGCAGCTTTATCTGAGTCGATTCCTCCTTACATGGCCACTGCTCTCATTTTGATCTTGCTGCCTTCCTGCAGGAGCTTAATGAACCTGATCGCCTTCAGGTTGGTGTGAGCGGATGATCCGTCACCTTCCTGCAGGAATGATCATTTATTTTTTATCCTCAGATAATCCCTCATCTCCTCAGATCTGTAGCCTCCTCCAGCTTAATGCGTCCAGCTTATGAGAGCAGAAATCAATACGATTGGCTGAAGTGAGGAGCAACCACACACACACACACACACACACACACACACACACACACACCACACACACACACACACACACACACACACACACACACACACACACACAGATATGAAGATATCATTTGAAACAGAAAAGCTCCTGGATCCAGAACTTCACCAGAGCAATAATTCACCTTCTCTGGCTGCAGAATGTCAGATTAAAACTGATGTATTTCCTGCTGATAGAGTTGATGGAGAAACCTGAAGACCTCCAGACCTCCAGACCTCCAGACCTCCAGACCTCCAGACCTCCAGACCTCCAGACCTCCAGACCTCTCAGCTCTCTC
>CM065356.1:32560862-32828168 GCA_033032245.1 Poecilia picta
AAGGTCAGCGTGATGCTGCTGCTGCTGTGTGAACCAGGCAGGAATCGCCTCATCACTGAAGAGCTTTTTGTTTGTTGATTATTGCTGGAAATATTCCTGACATGCCTCAGCCTCCTGATGATTTCCGGTTTTAGGTTTCAGTAGAATAAAGTCAGGATGATTAAGAATTGAGCAGGAAACAGTTTGTGTTTTCTCGCTAAACGCTGAAGTCCTGCAGTGAAACAGCGACGTCTTTGCGGCCCGTTCAGGAGCAGCCATCAGTACAATCCCTCCTCTGCAGCGAATCGCTGTTCCAACCTGCCGGCTCGTCTGCTCACTGCTGCTCTTCATGCATTATTTCCTCACTTTGCAGAGAACCTGGAGGATCACGGGGGGCGGAGATGTTTCGACATCTGAACCCCTTCCAGGCAGCTTTCCGTCAAACGGGAGAGAAAATGAGCCATTTTCTAAGTCTTTCTACTGCAAGGTCAGGTCTAATTTAATATCTACACAAACAAAATTAATATCTACACAAACAAAAGGCTGGAAAATCAAATATTATACATATATTGATCTTGAAAACATCAGAATATGAACACTTTTCTTAAATTTTCATCATTATGATCAAGTACGTATTTCTTAAATCCATTCAAACTCATTATCTACGGTACCTGCCTTAGATAAGTGTAGGTATCTTACCAGACAATCAAAACTAAAAACTGCTGGGAAATAAAATCAAAACTAAAAACTGCTGGGAAATAAAATCAAAACTAAAAAACTGCTGGGATAATAAAATCAAAACTCGAAACTGCTGGGCTAAAAAACTCAAAACTAAAAACAGCTGGCAAAATAAAAATAACACTTCAAAACTAAGAGCTGCTTTGATAATAAAAGCAACATATAAAAAAATCCTGGTAAATCATATATTATACATTTTGATCTTGAAAAACATTTGAATATGAGCAATTTTCTGTAAATTGTTGTTAAGATCAAGTACCTCTTTCTCAGATACAATCTCAACAAAAAGTATGGCAGGTTAGCTCAGCTGGTTAGAGCGTAGTGCTAATAATACCAAGGTCAATGGTTCAATCCCCACACTGGCTAAATCAACTCTAATGTCTTACTGAAATCTATGCAAAGAAAAGGCAGGAAAGTCAAATGTTTCCAATTTTGAAAAAAATTAGAATGTCTTAATAAAATTAACAGAAACAAAAGGCTGGAAAATCAAATATTATACATATATTGATCTTGAAAAACATTAGAATATCAGCACTTTTATTAAATTTTTATTAAGGTCAAGTACATATTTCTTAGGTCCATTCAAACTCAGCATTATCTAAGGTAGGTAAGTTAGCTTAGCTGGTAAGAGCGTGAAACTAATAAAGCTGAGGTCATGGGTTCAATGTCCCTACTGGGCAAATAAAATCAAAAGTCTTTCAGACAATCAACACTTCAAGATTTAAAAACTGCTGGGAAATAAAATCTAAACTAAAAAAATTGCTGGGATAATAAAATCAACACTTCAAAACTAAAAACTGCTGGGATAACAAACTCAAAACTAAAAACTGCATGTCCAAATAAAAACACTTCAAAACTAAAAACTGCTGGGATAATAAAATCAACATATAAAAAAGGCTGGTAAATCAAATATTATACATTTTGATCTTGAAAAACATTTGAATATGAGCAATTTTCTGTAAATTGTTGTTAAGATCAGGTACCTCTTTCTCAGATCCAATCTCAACAAAAAGCATGACAGGTTAGCTCAGCTGGTTAGAGCGTAGTGCTAATAATACCAAGGTCAATGGTTCAATCCCCACACTGGCCAAATCAACTCTAATGTCTTATTAAAACCTATGCAAAGAAAAGGCTGGAAAATCAGATGTTTCTGATTTTGAAACACATTAGAAAATGTCTTCATAAAATTAACAGAAACAAAAGGCTGGAAAAACAAATATTATACATATATTGATCTTGTAAAACATTAGAATATGAACACTTTTCTTAAATTTTCATCATTATGATCAAGTACGTATTTCTTAAATCCATTCAAACACAACATTATCTACAGTACCTGCTTTAGATAAGTGTAGGTATCTTACCGCACTCTTACCAGCAGGTTAGCTCAGCTGGTAAGAACATGGTACCAATAAAGCCAAGGTCATGGGTTCAATGTCCTTACTGGGCAAATAAAATCTAAATTCATTCACACAATCAACACTTCAAATCTAAAAACTGCTGGGAAATCAAATCAAAACTCAAAAATGCTGAGATAATAAACTCAAAACAAAAAACTGCTGGCAGAATAAAAACTCTCCAAAATTAAAAACTGCTTGGATAATAAAAGCAACATATAAAAAAGGCTGTTAAAACAAATACTATACATTTTGAACTTGAAAAACATTTGAATCTGAGCACATTTCTGTAAATTGTCGTAAAGATCAAGTACCTCTTTCTCAAATCCAATCTCAACAGAAAGTATGGCAGGTTAACTCAGCTGGTTAGAGCGTGGTGCTAATAATACCAAGGGCATTGGTTCAACCCCCACACTGGCCAAATCAACTCTAATGTCTTATTAAAATCTATACAAAGAAAAGGCTGGAAAATAAGATGGGTACAACTTTGAAAAACATTAGATTATATCTTTATAAGACTGGAAAATTAGATATTTCTGATTTTGAACTTTAGAATATGTCTTAATAACATTAACAGAAACAAAAGGCTGGAAAATCAAATATTATACATATATTGATCTTGAAAACATCAGAATATGAACACTTTTCTTAAATTTTCATCATTATGATCAAGTACGTATTTCTTAAATCCATTCAAACTCATTATCTACGGTACCTGCCTTAGATAAGTGTAGGTATCTTACCAGACAATCAAAACTAAAAACTGCTGGGAAATAAAATCAAAACTAAAAACTGCTGGGAAATAAAATCAAAACTAAAAAACTGCTGGGATAATAAAATCAAAACTCGAAACTGCTGGGCTAAAAAACTCAAAACTAAAAACAGCTGGCAAAATAAAAATAACACTTCAAAACTAAGAGCTGCTTTGATAATAAAAGCAACATATAAAAAAATCCTGGTAAATCATATATTATACATTTTGATCTTGAAAAACATTTGAATATGAGCAATTTTCTGTAGTGTTGTTAAGATCAAGTACCTCTTTCTCAGATACAATCTCAACAAAAAGTATGGCAGGTTAGCTCAGCTGGTTAGAGCGTAGTGCTAATAATACCAATGTCAATGGTTTAATCCCCACACTGGCCACATCAACTCTAATGTCTTATTGAAATCTATGCAAAGAAAAGGCAGGAAAGTCAAATGTTTCCAATTTTGAAAAAAATTAGAATGTCTTAATAAAATTAACAGAAACAAAAGGCTGGAAAATCAAATATTATACATATATTGATCTTGAAAAACATTAGAATATCAGCACTTTTATTAAATTTTTATTAAGGTCAAGTACATATTTCTTAGGTCCATTCAAACTCAGCATTATCTAAGGTAGGTAAGTTAGCTTAGCTGGTAAGAGCGTGAAACTAATAAAGCTGAGGTCATGGGTTCAATGTCCCTACTGGGCAAATAAAATCAAAAGTCTTTCAGACAATCAACACTTCAAGATTAAAAACTGCTGGGAAATAAATCTAAACTAAAAAAATTGCTGGGATAATAAATCAACACTTCAAGATTTAAAAACTGCTGGAAATAAAATCTAAACTAAAAAAATGCTGGGATAATAAAATCAACACTTCAAAACTAAAAACTGCTGGGATAACAAACTCAAAACTAAAAACTGCATGTCCAAATAAAAACACTTCAAAACTAAAAACTGCTGGGATAATAAAATCAACATTAAAAAAAGGCTGGTAAATCAAATATTATACATTTTGATCTTGAAAAACATTTGAATATGAGCAATTTTCTGTAAATTGTTGTTAAGATCAAGTACCTCTTTCTCAGATCCAATCTCAACAAAAAGCATGACAGGTTAGCTCAGCTGGT
Organism: Poecilia picta; assembly: GCA_033032245.1. Classification (NCBI taxonomy): domain Eukaryota; kingdom Metazoa; phylum Chordata; class Actinopteri; order Cyprinodontiformes; family Poeciliidae; genus Poecilia; species Poecilia picta. The sequence continues at coordinate 32,564,858 of CM065356.1, forward strand.
TAGAGCGTAGTGCTAATAATACCAAGGTCAATGGTTCAATCCCCACACTGGCCAAATCAACTCTAATGTCTTATTAAAACCTATGCAAAGAAAAGGCTGGAAAATCAGATGTTTCTGATTTTGAAACACATTAGAAAATGTCTTCATAAAATTAACAGAAACAAAAGGCTGGAAAAACAAATACTATACATATATTGATCTTGTAAAACATTAGAATATGAACACTTTTCTTAAATTTTCATCATTATGATCAAGTACGTATTTCTTAAATCCATTCAAACTCAACAGTATCTACAGTACCTGCTTTAGATAAGTGTAGGTATCTTACCACACTCTTACCAGCAGGTTAGCTCAGCTGGTAAGAACATGGTACCAATAAAGCCAAGGTCATGGGTTCAATGTCCTTACTGGGCAAATAAAATCTAAATTCATTCACACAATCAACACTTCAAATCTAAAAACTGCTGGGAAATCAAATCAAAAATCAAAAATGCTGAGATAATAAACTCAAAACAAAACCTGCTGGCAGAATAAAAACTCTCCAAAATTAAAAACTGCTTGGATAATAAAAGCAACATATAAAAAAGGCTGGTAAAACAAATACTATACATTTTGAACTTGAAAAACATTTGAATCTGAGCACATTTCTGTAAATTGTCGTAAAGATCAAGTACCTCTTTCTCAAATCCAATCTCAACAAAAAGCATGACAGGTTAGCTCAGCTGGTTAGAGCGTAGTGCTAATAATACCAAGGTCAATGGTTCAATCCCCACACTGGCCAAATCAACTCTAATGTCTTATTAAAACCTATGCAAAGAAAAGGCTGGAAAATCAGATGTTTCTGATTTTGAAACACATTAGAAAATGTCTTCATAAAATTAACAGAAACAAAAGGCTGGAAAAACAAATACTATACATATATTGATCTTGTAAAACATTAGAATATGAACACTTTTCTTAAATTTTCATCATTATGATCAAGTACGTATTTCTTAAATCCATTCAAACTCAACAGTATCTACAGTACCTGCTTTAGATAAGTGTAGGTATCTTACCACACTCTTACCAGCAGGTTAGCTCAGCTGGTAAGAACATGGTACCAATAAAGCCAAGGTCATGGGTTCAATGTCCTTACTGGGCAAATAAAATCTAAATTCATTCACACAATCAACACTTCAAATCTAAAAACTGCTGGGAAATCAAATCAAAAATCAAAAATGCTGAGATAATAAACTCAAAACAAAACCTGCTGGCAGAATAAAAACTCTCCAAAATTAAAAACTGCTTGGATAATAAAAGCAACATTATAAAAAAGGCTGGTAAAACAAATACTATACATTTTGAACTTGAAAAACATTTGAATCTGAGCACATTTCTGTAAATTGTCGTAAAGATCAAGTACCTCTTTCTCAAATCCAATCTCAACAGAAAGTATGGCAGGTTAACTCAGCTGGTTAGAGCGTGGTGCTAATAATACCAAGGTCATTGGTTCAACCCCCACACTGGCCAAATCAACTCTAATGTCTTATTAAAATCTATACAAAGAAAAGGCTGGAAAATAAGATGGGTACAACTTTGAAAAACATTAGATTATATCTTTATAAGACTGGAAAATTAGATATTTCTGATTTTGAACTTTAGAATATGTCTTAATAACATTAACAGAAACAAAAGGCTGGAAAATCAAATATTATACATATATTGATCTTGTAAAACATTAGAATATGAACACTTTTCTTAAATTTTCATCATTATGATCAAGTACGTATTTCTTAAATCCATTCAAACTCATTATCTACGGTACCTGCCTTAGATAAGTGTAGGTATCTTACCAGACAATCAAAACTAAAAACTGCTGGGAAATAAAATCAAAACTAAAAACTGCTGGGAAATAAAATCAAAACTAAAAAACTGCTGGGATAATAAAATCAAAACTCGAAACTGCTGGGCTAAAAAACTCAAAACTAAAAACAGCTGCCAAAATAAAAATAACACTTCAAAACTAAGAGCTGCTTTGATAATAAAAGCAACATATAAAAAAATCCTGGTAAATCATATATTATACATTTTGATCTTGAAAAACATTTGAATATGAGCAATTTTCTGTAGTGTTGTTAAGATCAAGTACCTCTTTCTCAGATACAATCTCAACAAAAAGTATGGCAGGTTAGCTCAGCTGGTTAGAGCGTAGTGCTAAAAATACCAATGTCAATGGTTCACTGGCCACATCAACTCTAATGTCTTATTGAAATCTATGCAAAGAAAAGGCAGGAAAGTCAAATGTTTCCAATTTTGAAAAAAATTAGAATGTCTTAATAAAATTAACAGAAACAAAAGGCTGGAAAATCAAATATTATACATATATTGATCTTGAAAAACATTAGAATATCAGCACTTTTATTAAATTTTTATTAAGGTCAAGTACATATTTCTTAGGTCCATTCAAACTCAGCATTATCTAAGGTAGGTAAGTTAGCTTAGCTGGTAAGAGCGTGAAACTAATAAAGCTGAGGTCATGGGTTCAATGTCCCTACTGGGCAAATAAAATCAAAAGTCTTTCAGACAATCAACACTTCAAGATTTAAAAACTGCTGGGAAATAAAATCTAAACTAAAAAAATTGCTGGGATAATAAAATCAACACTTCAAGATTTAAAAACTGCTGGGAAATAAAATCTAAACTAAAAAAACTGCTGGGATAATAAAATCAACACTTCAAAACTAAAAACTGCTGGGATAACAAACTCAAAACTAAAAACTGCATGTCCAAATAAAAACACTTCAAAACTAAAAACTGCTGGGATAATAAAATCAACATATAAAAAAGGCTGGTAAATCAAATATTATACATTTTGATCTTGAAAAACATTTGAATATGAGCAATTTTCTGTAAATTGTTGTTAAGATCAAGTACCTCTTTCTCAGATCCAATCTCAACAAAAAGCATGACAGGTTAGCTCAGCTGGTTAGAGCGTAGTGCTAATAATACCAAGGTCAATGGTTCAATCCCCACACTGGCCAAATCAACTCTAATGTCTTATTAAAACCTATGCAAAGAAAAGGCTGGAAAATCAGATGTTTCTGATTTTGAAACACATTAGAAAATGTCTTCATAAAATTAACAGAAACAAAAGGCTGGAAAAACAAATACTATACATATATTGATCTTGTAAAACATTAGAATATGAACACTTTTCTTAAATTTTCATCATTATGATCAAGTACGTATTTCTTAAATCCATTCAAACTCAACAGTATCTACAGTACCTGCTTTAGATAAGTGTAGGTATCTTACCGCACTCTTACCAGCAGGTTAGCTCAGCTGGTAAGAACATGGTACCAATAAAGCCAAGGTCATGGGTTCAATGTCCTTACTGGGCAAATAAAATCTAAATTCATTACACACAATCAACACTTCAAATCTAAAAACTGCTGGGAAATCAAATCAAAAATGCTGAGATAATAAACTCAAAACAAAACCTGCTGGCAGAATAAAAACTCTCCAAAATTAAAAACTGCTTGGATAATAAAAGCAACATATAAAAAAGGCTGGTAAAACAAATACTATACATTTTGAACTTGAAAAACATTTGAATCTGAGCACATTTCTGTAAATTGTCGTAAAGATCAAGTACCTCTTTCTCAAATCCAATCTCAACAGAAAGTATGGCAGGTTAACTCAGCTGGTTAGAGCGTGGTGCTAATAATACCAAGGGCATTGGTTCAACCCCCACACTGGCCAAATCAACTCTAATGTCTTATTAAAATCTATACAAAGAAAAGGCTGGAAAATAAGATGGGTACAACTTTGAAAAACATTAGATTATATCTTTATAAGACTGGAAAATTAGATATTTCTGATTTTGAACTTTAGAATATGTCTTAATAACATTAACAGAAACAAAAGGCTGGAAAATCAAATATTATACATATATTGATCTTGAAAACATCAGAATATGAACACTTTTCTTAAATTTTCATCATTATGATCAAGTACGTATTTCTTAAATCCATTCAAACTCATTATCTACGGTACCTGCCTTAGATAAGTGTAGGTATCTTACCAGACAATCAAAACTAAAAACTGCTGGGAAATAAAATCAAAACTAAAAAACTGCTGGGATAATAAAATCAAAACTCGAAACTGCTGGGCTAAAAAACTCAAAACTAAAAACAGCTGGCAAAATAAAAATAACACTTCAAAACTAAGAGCTGCTTTGATAATAAAAGCAACATATAAAAATATCCTGGTAAATCATATATTATACATTTTGATCTTGAAAAACATTTGAATATGAGCAATTTTCTGTAGTGTCGTTAAGATCAAGTACCTCTTTCTCAGATACAATCTCAACAAAAAGTATGGCAGGTTAGCTCAGCTGGTTAGAGCGTAGTGCTAATAATACCAAGGTCAATGGTTCACTGGCCACATCAACTCTAATGTCTTATTGAAATCTATGCAAAGAAAAGGCAGGAAAGTCAAATGTTTCCAATTTTGAAAAAAATTAGAATGTCTTAATAAAATTAACAGAAACAAAAGGCTGGAAAATCAAATATTATACATATATTGATCTTGAAAAACATTAGAATATCAGCACTTTTATTAAATTTTTATTAAGGTCAAGTACATATTTCTTAGGTCCATTCAAACTCAGCATTATCTAAGGTAGGTAAGTTAGCTTAGCTGGTAAGAGCGTGAAACTAATAAAGCTGAGGTCATGGGTTCAATGTCCCTACTGGGCAAATAAAATCAAAAGTCTTTCAGACAATCAACACTTCAAGATTTAAAAACTGCTGGGAAATAAAATCTAAACTAAAAAAATTGCTGGGATAATAAAATCAACACTTCAAGATTTAAAAACTGCTGGGAAATAAAATCTAAACTAAAAAAACTGCTGGGATAATAAAATCAACACTTCAAAACTAAAAACTGCTGGGATAACAAACTCAAAACTAAAAACTGCATGTCCAAATAAAAACACTTCAAAACTAAAAACTGCTGGGATAATAAAATCAACATATAAAAAAGGCTGGTAAATAAAATATTATACATTTTGATCTTGAAAAACATTTGAATATGAGCAATTTTCTGTAAATTGTTGTTAAGATCAAGTACCTCTTTCTCAGATCCAATCTCAACAAAAAGCATGACAGGTTAGCTCAGCTGGTTAGAGCGTAGTGCTAATAATACCAAGGTCAATGGTTCAATCCCCACACTGGCCAAATCAACTCTAATGTCTTATTAAAACCTATGCAAAGAAAAGGCTGGAAAATCAGATGTTTCTGATTTTGAAACACATTAGAAAATGTCTTCATAAAATTAACAGAAACAAAAGGCTGGAAAAACAAATACTATACATATATTGATCTTGTAAAACATTAGAATATGAACACTTTTCTTAAATTTTCATCATTATGATCAAGTACGTATTTCTTAAATCCATTCAAACTCAACAGTATCTACAGTACCTGCTTTAGATAAGTGTAGGTATCTTACCACACTCTTACCAGCAGGTTAGCTCAGCTGGTAAGAACATGGTACCAATAAAGCCAAGGTCATGGGTTCAATGTCCTTACTGGGCAAATAAAATCTAAATTCATTCACACAATCAACACTTCAAATCTAAAAACTGCTGGCAAATCAAAACTCAAAAATGCTGAGATAATAAACTCAAAACAAAACCTGCTGGCAGAATAAAAACTCTCCAAAATTAAAAACTGCTTGGATAATAAAAGCAACATATAAAAAAGGCTGGTAAAACAAATACTATACATTTTGAACTTGAAAAACATTTGAATCTGAGCACATTTCTGTAAATTGTCGTAAAGATCAAGTACCTCTTTCTCAAATCCAATCTCAACAGAAAGTATGGCAGGTTAACTCAGCTGGTTAGAGCGTGGTGCTAATAATACCAAGGGCATTGGTTCAACCCCCACACTGGCCAAATCAACTCTAATGTCTTATTAAAATCTATACAAAGAAAAGGCTGGAAAATAAGATGGGTACAACTTTGAAAAACATTAGATTATATCTTAATAAGACTGGAAAATTAGATATTTCTGATTTTGAACTTTAGAATATGTCTTAATAACATTAACAGAAACAAAAGGCTGGAAAATCAAATATTATACATATATTGATCTTGAAAACATCAGAATATGAACACTTTTCTTAAATTTTCATCATTATGATCAAGTACGTATTTCTTAAATCCATTCAAACTCATTATCTACGGTACCTGCCTTAGATAAGTGTAGGTATCTTACCAGACAATCAAAACTAAAAACTGCTGGGAAATAAAAATCAAAACTAAAAACTGCTGGGAAATAAAATCAAAACTAAAAAACTGCTGGGATAATAAAATCAAAACTCGAAACTGCTGGGCTAAAAAACTCAAAACTAAAAACAGCTGGCAAAATAAAAATAACACTTCAAAACTAAGAGCTGCTTTGATAATAAAAGCAACATATAAAAATATCCTGGTAAATCATATATTATACATTTTGATCTTGAAAAACATTTGAATATGAGCAATTTTCTGTAGTGTCGTTAAGATCAAGTACCTCTTTCTCAGATACAATCTCAACAAAAAGTATGGCAGGTTAGCTCAGCTGGTTAGAGCGTAGTGCTAATAATACCAAGGTCAATGGTTCACTGGCCACATCAACTCTAATGTCTTATTGAAATCTATGCAAAGAAAAGGCAGGAAAGTCAAATGTTTCCAATTTTGAAAAAAATTAGAATGTCTTAATAAAATTAACAGAAACAAAAGGCTGGAAAATCAAATATTATACATATATTGATCTTGAAAAACATTAGAATATCAGCACTTTTATTAAATTTTTATTAAGGTCAAGTACATATTTCTTAGGTCCATTCAAACTCAGCATTATCTAAGGTAGGTAAGTTAGCTTAGCTGGTAAGAGCGTGAAACTAAATAAAGCTGAGGTCATGGGTTCAATGTCCCTACTGGGCAAATAAAATCAAAAGTCTTTCAGACAATCAACACTTCAAGATTTAAAAACTGCTGGGAAATAAAATCTAAACTAAAAAAAATTGCTGGGATAATAAAATCAACACTTCAAGATTTAAAAACTGCTGGGAAATAAAATCTAAACTAAAAAAACTGCTGGGATAATAAAATCAACACTTCAAAACTAAAAACTGCTGGGATAACAAACTCAAAACTAAAAACTGCATGTCCAAATAAAAACACTTCAAAACTAAAAACTGCTGGGATAATAAAATCAACATATAAAAAAGGCTGGTAAATCAAATATTATACATTTTGATCTTGAAAAACATTTGAATATGAGCAATTTTCTGTAAATTGTTGTTAAGATCAAGTACCTCTTTCTCAGATCCAATCTCAACAAAAAGCATGACAGGTTAGCTCAGCTGGTTAGAGCGTGGTGCTAATAATACCAAGGTCAGTGGTTCAATCCCCACACTGGCCAAATCAACTCTAATGTCTTATTAAAACCTATGCAAAGAAAAGGCTGGAAAATCAGATGTTTCCAATTTTGAAAAAAATTAGAATGTCTTAATAAAATTAACAGAAACAAAAGGCTGGAAAATCAAATATTATACATATATTGATCCTGAAAAACATTAGAATATCAGCACGTTTATTAAATTTTTATTAAGGTCAAGTACATATTTCTTAGGTCCATTCAAACTCAGCATTATCTAAGGTAGGTAAGTTAGCTTAGCTGGTAAGAGCGTGAAACTAATAAAGCTGAGGTCATGGGTTCAATGTCCCTACTGGGCAAATAAAATCAAAAGTCTTTCAGACAATCAACACTTCAAGATTTAAAAACTGCTGGGAAATAAATCTAAACTAAAAAAACTGCTGGGATAATAAAATCAACACTTCAAAACTAAAAACTGCTGGGATAACAAACTCAAAACTAAAAACTGCATGTCCAAATAAAAACTTCAAACTAAAAACTGCTTGGATAATAAAAGCAACATATAAAAAAGGCTGGTAAAACAAATACTATACATTTTGAACTTGAAAAACATTTGAATCTGAGCACATTTCTGTAAATTGTCGTAAAGATCAAGTACCTCTTTCTCAGATCCAATCTCAACAAAAAGTATGACAGGTTAGCTCAGCTGGTTAGAGCGTAGTGCTAATAACACCAAGGGCAATGGCTCAATCCCCACACTGGCTAAATCAACTCTAATGTCTTATTGAAATCTATGCAAAGAAAAGGAAGGAAAGTCAAATGTTTCCAATTTTGAAAAAAATTAGAATGTCTTAATAAAATTAACAGAAACAAAAGGCTGGAAAATCAAATATTATACATATATTTATCTTGAAAAACATTAGAATATCAGCACTTTTATTAAATTTTTATTAAGGTCAAGTACATATTTCTTAGGTCCATTCAAACTCAGCATTATCTAAGGTAGGTAAGTTAGCTTAGCTGGTAAGAGCGTGAAACTAATAAAGCTGAGGTCATGGGTTCAATGTCCCTACTGGGCAAATAAAATCAAAAGTCCTTTCAGACTGTAAATCAATCTAACTAAAAATTTATAAAAACAAGTCTGCTGGGAAATAAAATCTAAACTAAAAAAAACTGCTGGGATAATAAAATCAACACTTCAAAACTAAAAACTGCTGGGATAACAAACTCAAAACTAAAAACTGCATGTCCAAATAAAAAACACTTCAAAACTAAAAACTGCTGGGATAATAAAATCAACATATAAAAAAGGCTGGTAAATCAAATATTATACATTTTGATCTTGAAAAACATTTGAATATGAGCAATTTTCTGTAAATTGTTGTTAAGATCAAGTACCTCTTTCTCAGATCCAATCTCAACAAAAAGCATGACAGGTTAGCTCAGCTGGTTAGAGCGTGGTGCTAATAATACCAAGGTCATGGTTCAATCCCCACACTGGCCAAATCAACTCTAATGTCTTATTAAAACCTATGCAAAGAAAAGGCTGGAAAATCAGATGTTTCCAATTTTGAAAAAAATTAGAATGTCTTAATAAAATTAACAGAAACAAAAGGCTGGAAAATCAAATATTATACATATATTGATCCTGAAAAACATTAGAATATCAGCACGTTTATTAAATTTTTATTAAGGTCAAGTACATATTTCTTAGGTCCATTCAAACTCAGCATTATCTAAGGTAGGTAAGTTAGCTTAGCTGGTAAGAGCGTGAAACTAATAAAGCTGAGGTCATGGGTTCAATGTCCCTACTGGGCAAATAAAATCAAAGTCTTTCAGACAATCAACACTTCAAGATTTAAAAACTGCTGGGAAATAAAATCTAAACTAAAAAAACTGCTGGGATAATAAAATCAACACTTCAAAACTAAAAACTGCTGGGATAACAAACTCAAAACTAAAAACTGCATGTCCAAATAAAAACACTTCAAAACTAAAAACTGCTTGGATAATAAAAGCAACATATAAAAAAGGCTGGTAAAACAAATACTATACATTTTGAACTTGAAAAACATTTGAATCTGAGCACATTTCTGTAAATTGTCGTAAAGATCAAGTACCTCTTTCTCAGATCCAATCTCAACAAAAAGTATGACAGGTTAGCTCAGCTGGTTAGAGCGTAGTGCTAATAACACCAAGGGCAATGGCTCAATCCCCACACTGGCTAAATCAACTCTAATGTCTTATTGAAATCTATGCAAAGAAAAGGAAGGAAAGTCAAATGTTTCCAATTTTGAAAAAAATTAGAATGTCTTAATAAAATTAACAGAAACAAAAGGCTGGAAAATCAAATATTATACATATATTTATCTTGAAAAACATTAGAATATCAGCACTTTTATTAAATTTTTATTAAGGTCAAGTACATATTTCTTAGGTCCATTCAAACTCAGCATTATCTAAGGTAGGTAAGTTAGCTTAGCTGGTAGAGCGTGAAACTAATAAAGCTGAGGTCATGGGTTCAATGTCCCTACTGGGCAAATAAAATCAAAAGTCTTTCAGACAATCAACACTTCAAGATTTAAAAACTGCTGGGAAATAAAATCTAAACTAAAAAAACTGCTGGGATAATAAAATCAACACTTCAAAACTAAAAACTGCTGGGATAACAAACTCAAAACTAAAAACTGCATGTCCAAATAAAAACACTTCAATACTAAAAACTGCTTGGATAATAAAAGCAACATATAAAAAAGGCTGGTAAAACAAATACTATACATTTTGAACTTGAAAAACATTTGAATCTGAGCACATTTCTGTAAATTGTCGTAAAGATCAAGTACCTCTTTCTCAGATCCAATCTCAACAAAAAGTATGACAGGTTAGCTCAGCTGGTTAGAGCGTAGTGCTAATAACACCAAGGGCAATGGCTCAATCCCACACTGGCTAAATCAACTCTAATGTCTTATTGAAATCTATGCAAAGAAAAGGAAGGAAAGTCAAATGTTTCCAATTTTGAAAAAAATTAGAATGTCTTAATAAAATTAACAGAAACAAAAGGCTGGAAAATCAAATATTATACATATATTTATCTTGAAAAACATTAGAATATCAGCACTTTTATTAAATTTTTATTAAGGTCAAGTACATATTTCTTAGGTCCATTCAAACTCAGCATTATCTAAGGTAGGTAAGTTAGCTTAGCTGGTGAGAGCGTGAAACTAATAAAGCTGAGGTCATGGGTTCAATGTCCCTACTGGGCAAATAAAATCAAAAGTCTTTCAGACAATCAACACTTCAAGATTTAAAAACTGCTGGGAAATAAAATCTAAACTAAAAAAACTGCTGGGATAATAAAATCAACACTTCAAAACTAAAAACTGCTGGGATAACAAACTCAAAACTAAAAACTGCATGTCCAAATAAAAACACTTCAATACTAAAAACTGCTGGGATAATAAAATAACATATAAAAAAGGCTGGTAAATCAAATATTATACATTTTGATCTTGAAAAACATTTGAATATGAGCAATTTTCTGTAAATTGTTGTTAAGATCAGGTACCTCTTTCTCAGATCCAATCTCAACAAAAAGCATGACAGGTTAGCTCAGCTGGTTAGAGCGTAGTGCTAATAATACCAAGGTCATTGGTTCAATCCCCACACTGGCCAAATCAACTCTAATGTCTTATTAAAACCTATGCAAAGAAAAGGCTGGAAAATCAGATGTTTCTGATTTTGAAACACATTAGAAAATGTCTTCATAAAATTAACAGAAACAAAAGGCTGGAAAATCAAATACTATACATATATTGATCTTGTAAAACATTAGAATATGAACACTTTTCTTAAATTTTCATCATTATGATCAAGTACTATTTCTTAATCCATTCAAACTCACATTATCTACAGTACCGCTTTAGATAAGTGTAGGTATCTTACCCCTCTTACCAGCAGGTTAGCTCAGCTGGTAAGAACATGGTACCAATAAAGCCAAGGTCATGGGTTCAATGTCCTTACTGGGCAAAAAAATCTAAATTCATTCACACAATCAACACTTCAAATCTAAAAACTGCTGGGAAATCAAATCAAAACTCAAAAATGCTGAGATAATAAACTCAAAACAAAACCTGCTGCAGAATAAAAAACTCTCCAAAATTAAAAACTGCTGGGATAATAAAATCAACATATAAAAAAGGCTGGTAAATCAAATATTATACATTTTGATCTTGAAAAACATTTGAATATGAGCAATTTTCTGTAAATTGTTGTTAAGATCAAGTACCTCTTTCTCAGATCCAATCTCAACAAAAAGCATGACAGGTTAGCTCAGCTGGTTAGAGCGTAGTGCTAATAATACCAAGGTCAGTGGTTCAATCCCCACACTGGCCAAATCAACTCTAATGTCTTATTAAAACCTATGCAAAGAAAAGGCTGGAAAATCAGATGTTTCCAATTTTGAAAAAAATTAGAATGTCTTAATAAAATTAACAGAAACAAAAGGCTGGAAAATCAAATATTATACATATATTGACCCTGAAAAACATTAGAATATCAGCACTTTTATTAAATTTTTATTAAGGTCAAGTACATATTTCTTAGGTCCATTCAAACTCAGCATTATCTAAGGTAGGTAAGTTAGCTTAGCTGGTAAGAGCGTGAAACTAATAAAGCTGAGGTCATGGGTTCAATGTCCCTACTGGGCAAATAAAATCAAAAGTCTTTCAGACAATCAACACTTCAAGATTTAAAAACTGCTGGGAAATAAAATCTAAACTAAAAAAACTGCTGGGATAATAAAATCAACACTTCAAAACTAAAAACTGCTGGGATAGCAAACTAAAAACTGCATGTCCAAATAAAAACACTTCAAAACTAAAAACTGCGGGATAACAAACTCAAAACTAAAAACTGCATGTCCAAATAAAAACACTTCAAAACTAAAAACTGCTTGGATAATAAAAGCAACATATAAAAAGGCTGGTAAAACAAATACTATACATTTTGAACTTGAAAAACATTTGAATCTGAGCACATTTCTGTAAATTGTCGTAAAGATCAAGTACCTCTTTCTCAGATCCAATCTCAACAAAAAGTATGACAGGTTAGCTCAGCTGGTTAGAGCGTAGTGCTAATAACACCAAGGTCATTGGTTCAATCCCCACACTGGCTAAATCAACTAGGGTTAGGGGTTAGGGTTAAGAAAAGGCAGGGAAAGTCAAATGTTTCCAATTTTGAAAAAAATTAGAATGTCTTAATAAAATTAACAGAAACAAAAGGCTGGAAAATCAAATATTATACATATATTGATCTTGTAAAACATCAGAATATGAACACTTTTCTTAAATTTTCATCATTAAGATCAAGTACGTATTTCTTAAATCCATTCAAACTCAACATTATCTACAGTACCTGCTTTAGATAAGTGTAGGTATCTTACCCCACTCTTACCAGCAGGTTAGCTCAGCTGGTAAGAACATGGTACCAATAAAGCCAAGATCATGGGTTCAATGTCCTTACTGGGCAAATAAAATCTAAAGCTATTCAGACAATCAACACTTCACAACCAAAGACTGCTATGAAATAAAATCTACATATAAAAAAGGCTGGTAAATCAACTATTATACATTTTGATCTTGAAAATCATTAGAATATGAGCACTTTTCTAAAATTGTTGTTATGATCAAGTTCCTCTTTCTCAAATCCAAACTCAACAGTGTGTATGGCAGGTTAGCTCAGCTGGTTAGAGCGTGGTGCTAATAATATCAACGACATTGATTCAATCCCAACATTAGCCAATTCAACTCCAATGTCTTATTAAAATCTACACAAACAAAAGGCTGACATATCAAAAATTATACATTTTGATTTTGAAAAATAATATAATATGAACACTTAAATTTTTGTTAAGATCAAGTACCTCTTTCTTAAATCTCATTAGTATGATTAGTGTTTATGGCTGGTTAGCTCAGCTGGTTAGTGCTGAGCTAACCAGGTTATGGATTAAATCTCCACACTGGCCAATTCATCTCTACAGCCTTTTTAATATCTTCACAGAGAAAAGGCTTTGAAAATCAAATATTATACGTTTTGATTTTGAAAAACATTAGAATATGAGCATTTACGTTTTTGTCATTAAAATCAAGTACCTCTTTCTTAAATCCAATTAATCTTAATAGTGGCTATGGCAGGTTAGCTCAGCTGTTTAGAACGTGGTGCTCATAACACCGAGGGAATGGGTTCCATCCCCACCCAAGCCATTTCAACTCTGAGGTCTTATTAAAATGTAAGCTTTTAAATGATCAATCTGTGGCCCAGTGAGCTCTGCAGAGCGTTCAGCACAGCAAAGCCACCGCGGCTGCAGGCGAGGTGGCCCAACAGGTGCACAGCTCAACAGCCATGTGCATGAAGATTTAAGCAGGGGCTCCAGAGCCAATTAAAATTGATTTATTAACGGGTCTCCATGATCTGCAGGTCCTCCCAGTTCTGCAGGTTTACTGGCTCATGGAGAAAACCGGCAGACGGTTTCACCAACCAGCTGAACCCGTTTCACATCACAACAAAAGATCCAAGAGACAGACGCTCCCTGCAGAACAGTTCAGTCCGCCTTAACCCAACTCCAGTCACTGACTCTGATCTGTTTGTCTACAAACTCTGGTCCAGTTGCTGAGGTGTGAATGCTAATCGACCTATCTTGATATAAACATGTGAAAATATTGTCTTTAAAAATTAAAATTATTAGAATAGTTTGTAGAATCTGAGTTGCTTTGAATCAACAAATTTATGTAAGATAAAATATTCAATAAAATAAAAGTTTGCAGTAAAGATTCAAATTGTCCAGACTGAATTAAAACGTCAGTAGAGTCTGCATCATCCAGACTGAATTAATGCCAGATTATTGCAGTTTCTCTGCATAATGTATAACTCCGCTCTGTCCTGCAGGCATGTTGTCATTACAGTCTCCGTATTTATGACATATTAATGTTAATAATGGATCATTTTGAGCTGCTGAGGCTCGCTTCAATGTGGCCGAGAATCGAAAAAACCCCTCAGAGACAAAGATAAAGAGAAAACAGGCAAAATGTAACGTGACATTTTTCATGTTATAAGTGAAATAATCTGCCAGTGGAGCCAAAACTTTTCATCAGTATTGATGAATTATTGACTTAAAGGATCCGATCTGAAAGACAAACCGTAAAACTTTCCCAGCAGGAAGTTTTCAAATCCTCAGAGCAGCAGAAAAACCATTTCTTCACCTTAAAATGGGAAACAAACAGAATAAAGGAGAAACTAGAGGATAGAAAGACTTTTTCTTCTTCTGTTGTCTGATTGTTTCATCTTAAAGAGAGTCAGCAGGAAGGAGGAAGAATCTGCTGCTCTTTGTTCTCCCTGCAGCATCCAGGCTCTGATGTTCAGCTCAGTCCTTTGTTCTCTATGGAGAAACATCCTGCAGCGCCCCCTGCTGGCAGGTGCAGGTGCTGCAGCCTGTTGTAAACTGGCTCCTTTGTTTCTCTGATGGTAAGAAAGGAAACTGGAGCGGGAGATTTGGATCAGGATCCCAAACACCTCCATTTGAAACTCAATCCAGAGTTTTTACCTCCAGATTAAATTTATAGATTACATCAAAGTTTAATTTTCATTAAAAGTTTTCCATTCCAAGCACAACATTCTCACCGGACTTCAATTCAAGCATGAAACCAGCTGTAGTTGCATTGAGCTAAATATTGTTTTATTATAAACATTACTGGAATTAAAAGGTTCATGGTTTTGATTTTCTCCATTTATGACAGATTTTTCATTTACCAGCTCTCAAATAAACACTCAGATCTGAGAATCTGTTTGCAGGATTCAGGTAAATGTCATCCAGTTACTCAGAGTTTTGTTCCTCCAGTCTGGGAGAAACCAGAACAATGTGAAGCAGAATGAGGTTTCCTGGTGGAGACGCTGTCCTCTCATCCTCCTCACTCTCTCACCACTTTACCGGAGCCCATCATCTGCAGCAAGGCTCCGGGTTCAGTCAGCTCCCCGAGCTCCAGAGGCGTCCGGACGTCTCTTTACAAAGACACGCAGATCAGAGGACACAGCTGAGCGGTGGAGCCATGGAACCATCAGCAGCATCTCTGCAGACGGAGGATATAACCAGCTTCACTCCATGACCATCAGAGACGCTGCAGCGCTGACTCAGTCCAGAAACATTAAAGGAGACTTTTATTCTGAAGGCTGTGGTCTCCAAACAGTGGAGACCACAGATGGATGATGCAGGAAACCAACATTAAAGCAACTATTGAGAGACGCATTTCCTTTCAAAACAATATAAAAATAATCAGAGAATAATTAATTAGAAAATGTCCAGGCAAAGCGAGAGCAGCAGGCGGCAACGACCAACTTCAGTCAGATAAACTTCACAGCTCCAATTAACAGTTGGAGAAACAATCATTGGTTTTCAGTCTGTCTAGTCAAAGTCTGGTTTGGTTGGTGAGACGTGAGTGAGTGAACGCCTGTAGTGAACTCTGGTTCAGTTTCATATGTGAACACCAGGCGGACCAGACTGCTCCAAAAGCAGGAAGTGGACTACAGCCACTTCCTGCAGCTAGCACGTTAGCTTACTTAGTGCTAGGCTAACGTGCTAGCCTAGCACTAGCAGCAGAAATGGCTCCTGGTCTTTAGCCAAGGCCTAAAGAGAAATCCTCCAGCCACTAAAACCTGACGCCTCCATCTTGTTTCCATCTGGTGAAGGAGGAAGCTGCTCTGCTCCAGTGGTTCTTGGTGCAGCGCCCCCACATGGTGAAATAAAGGCTGACAGAGATACTAGTAAGGCGTTTGATTCTGTTAAGCTACATATGATATGTTGTGTTTCAAGGGTTGAATTTAGCACTTTAGCTTCTGCTAATTGCCACGATGGTTTACTGCTACGTTATACGTATACTGCTTTAGCAGAATTGATGTTTATGATTAGCGCATTAGAGTTAGCAGAACTAACTATATAGTCCAGGATTCCCACCACTGCATGTGACTGTCATGAGGCTAAAGCTAACAGCTAATAATCCACTAACGTCACTGGCTGATAAGCTCATCCTTGAACAGTTTGTCGATCACACAGAGTTTCTTTCATCAGATTAAAAATAGAACAAGCCTTTATTGCAGGTTCAGGTCATGAAGCCTGTTTCCAATCTAATTCAGTCAATGTCAGTGTTTCTGTTTCCAGGTTAGCTGGAGCTTTAGCAGGAGGCAGAGCTACGGCTCGTAAAATGACCAGAACAAAATGAAAAACGACCTCTGCCACCTTCAACCCATTCCTTATCATCTAATAAAATCATGGATGACCCCAGAGTCCCCTGTTAATGGTGATCATCTCCCCTCACCCTTCCTCTCTTATCCCGCTCTGCAGCCCACCGGGACGCTTCAGGCCGAGCGAACCGACCCCCTGCTGCTCTCAGGAAACTAAAGGTGCATCAGCAGCAAAGCTTTGAAGACAGATGTCAGGTTACGACACTTCCAGAGTCGGGCCAGGCGATGGCCCCACCGGGAGGCTTAAGGAAAGTCCTCACCAAACAACAACATCTTTTCTGAGCAAACAACCTCCCAGCTGAGTTATGCCGAGTTTCCTCTGATCAAACCATAAAACACCTGAGCAGGCAGCAGCTAGGCCCAAAAAACAGATTTACACGCTGAAAAAGCTGCAATAAATCTGACTTAGTGGCCATTAACCTGCCCTGTGGGGATTTGATTAGACCGTTTCTGGTGGAATGAGGCGGACCTTCAGTCATGGAAACGTGTTAGACGAGTTACTGGCGATCAGGAGGAACAATAAGGACACAGCTCATCTTTTTATCCCTGAAGAATCCGATTTCTGCTGCTGCCATTCAGGGAACTAAAATGTGTCCAATAGTTTCCACAGCATCTGAATAGACTCATCGATTTTATCCAACTTTTTAAGCAGTTGACGTGAAACATGCGTCATAATTCAGCAGCAGCAGAATCTAAATAATGTCTGGAACTGATGATGATGACAGCAGTCAGTGAACGCATCACATCCCAACCGGCCTCTCCTGTTTGGGTTAAACCCAGTGAGTCGCTCTGCAGTGGAAATGCTGAGTAAAACATGGACCCGACCCGCCGTGTGGCGCCGCTCAGTGCAAACAGAACCTTCCTGCTCCACAGCGAACCCTCAGAGTGAACCTATCCGTGTTTGTGTCAAAGTGACGTCTGTTGCCTGACCGGGATGTGATGTCCAGACTGTCAACCTGCCACCAGCAGGACCGGAGGTCTGGACCCGATCCGCGTTCAGTCACCATCAAACTGCGGCTTCCTTTGTTCAGCAGACAGACTCATCCTCAGGACATCATCTGCCCTTTATGTTGCAGTCATGATGCTTCTCACTGAACAATGAGACACGTCGGCTTGAAATTTCAACAAGCCCAGGATTTTTCTACATTTACACGCCGAGCCCAGCTGGTTCTGTTGGGGAACACCTGGATCTGAGCCGAGTCAGCAGAAACCTGACACAAACACAGGGAGACGTCCAACCAATGGAGGGACAGACGTCCCTGTGGAAGGACAGGGGACTAATGAAGAAACAAACTCAAGGAAAAGAGATAGATTGTTATTGGAGGAGTTTGTTCCTGGTGACGGACCAGCAGACGGCAGGAGGACAAAGAGACGCAGCAGACGGAGAGCATCAAGGTTGGAGAACAGAGGTCGTCTCCTCCATCCTTCAGTCATGTGTCCGAGTCACCAGCATCTTCAGCAGCATCTTCAGCAGCATCTTCAGCAGCATCTTCAGCAGCTGCTGCGTCTGTAGATGTTTTCCTTAAGGAGGCCAGGCGGATGAAACCTTAAAACTACAGTCTGATAACAATCGATAAAACTATTTATTTACCAAAATGAAACACACGGATCTGTTTAGCTTGTTTGTTACAGTGGCACAAGCTAACTTTTCTAGTCACATGATTAGCATGTGTAGCGTAGCATGGTTTATACAATGCTGTTATGCGAACTCCATACAACTTACTTATCAACTTAAACTAAAAACTATCAAACGTTATAGATTACAAATTCTACTCCCATTTTCTCCTTTATGAATAATTGTTTTTGTGCAGGTTTTTCTCCTCATTATTAAACATAATTTACATCAACCTGCCACTAGGACTAAAGAGGAAATTAGCCACTTTGCTAGAATCTCATGTATTTGCATGTAAATGTTAATCAATATGTAATGTTCCGATTTTAAAATATACATTTGAAACCATCAACAAGCAAGTAGATTATCAATAGTGGTTGTAAACACTAATCAATGTACACATGATATGAACAAACCGACAGTTTAGTTGATATTAGTTAAATATTTCTGTTTTAGTTATTTTTTGCAATAGTAGTAGTTTTTGTTTTTTTTTTCATTCTCTGGCCAGATTTTTAGGTGCCGATTCCAAAAAGGTCAAAGGATTAACTGATTATTTATACTCTGATAGGTAGAAACAGCTTTCAAAAATGTATCCAGTTAAACAACCAACGTTTTCCACCACCATTTTACTGACTAGCGTAGCATAGCGTGAAGTAGCATGGCGTAGCACAGGATGAAATAGAACAGCATAAAATAGAAAAGCATAAAATAGAAAAGCATGAAATACAACAGCATGAAATAGAATAGCGCAGTGTAGCTTCCAGGAGAATGGAGCGCCATAATTTGCCGACAGCTGACGTAAACCACTTGTGAGATAAAATAAAATCATATCTTTTGAAAGTAGTTTCATAAACACGAAAACGAAGGAAATTATTTCTATAACTGCAGAATGTTTTAGTTAATTTTGAAAATGCAACCTATAGCTCCAGTCAGTCAGTTTTTATTTATTTCAGGTAAAAATGTTTTCTGACATCAGATTTCGTTATTTTGGTCGGTTTTAGTAAACTATAATAACCTTGGCCTCAGTCTCTTGCTCTGTAGTTAAAAGCCGTCTGGCCGTCTGTTGAGGACGGACCCGGACAAGAGACGGAGGAGACAAAGGCCCTCTGCTGCTGCCCCCATCCGTCCCTTTATCATGTTCATATTTCAACTATGTGGCTCCACAGAAGGCGCGTCTATATGGACCATGATTAACGGCTCCCATAAATCTAACTACATATTTTCCACTGACTGAATTTAATCCGAGCTTCTGCAGCCGGACCGCAGATCGGGCCTGGTCCACATGTCGTCTGATAAATGATGAATAGATTTGGCCTTTCATCCACATATTACCTCCGTTTAGCATCACTAAAGATGGCCGACAATAAAAACTCCAGCCACAGTGAAGATTTGCTTACTCTACTCTTTTGAGTTTGTGTGAAGCCTGAGCTTCAGAGGAAAACATGATGTCACACATGTGACCAATGTTATTGTTTGTTCAGAAACTTTTTATGAGCCCAACGCTCCAACATGTTGAGTTATAAAAGGTCAGCTGCTCCACCCCAGTATGGAGGCACAATGCCGTTTCACATCCCTGCCTTGATTAAAGTCCACATTAAATGTATATTATAACTTTATTAAAAGTAATTCAGCCTCTCTATTTAATCCTCCTGACGCCACGTTTTACTCCTAACAGGAAGTGGTTGATTTTGAAGGTTAGTGATTGGCTGACAGGTTTTAGTTTAGCGCTACACTGCCACCTGTGGGTTTGGCATGTTTACAACATGTTTCTTAAACTGGAGGTGTGGACGAGATTGTTTTATAGAAACGGATATCTGCTTCATCGTTTAAAGAGACACAGTTCATTCAGACTGATGAAGATCCTCCTCTTCCTCCAGAACCAGCAGGATCTGATCAATTTCCACGGTAATGCGGCTAATACACGAAATACATGCTATTTACCAGGGAGGAAACTAGCTATTTACTCATGCTACTGCAACTGAGTACAATTTATTCCTGAAGTTGCTCCAAAACCTGAACTTTTACATTTACCGTCATCCGTTTTAAGTAAAATATTTTAATGAGTAAAAATAAAATGAAATAGAGCGTTTAACCCCGAGACGCGGCTTCTTTGTCTGTTGCCATAGTTAGCAGATGTGCGTCAGATTTACCAGCGTACTAGAAACACATGAGCACAAAAGGTTCCAGGGGAAAAAAAGCTTTTAATTGTGTTTAAATTTTTAAGGTGTTCAAATCAAGGCCCTAGTACAAACATGAAACACTAAATGATAAAGTCAAGGTCTACCTGGTAAAAAAAAACTCTACAGGTTAACAAATGATTTTCTTTCTCTCCATGATTTCAGCAGGACATTCAGACCTTCAGCCATCTTTGTTTCTGCAGAAAGCAGCTGAATCCAATCAGTTTAAACCAAAAGGTCAGAAATATGAGGAAATCCTTGCAGTAATTATCCTCCTCATACGGTGAAATGGATTTGGCTCCAGAATCAGTTGGAGATCCAAACAAATCCCTTTTGGAAAGTGTGGAACACTAATGGCCCCAGCAAATAAAAGTCCTTTCGGTTTACGAGGCTTCGAGCTCAGAGAGGCGCCCAGAAACGGGACGGCTTCACGTTATGGCTGCCAGAGAGCAGCAGTTAGTGCTGCCGTTTAATAGAAACTCTTTATGAGTTTCTGCAACATTTACCAGAAAGCCTGGGTTCATCTTTCCCTAACAGAGCTCTGCTAAATGGAAAGGGTAAATAGAAAGTACACCCTGTTTCAGACGGGACGCTCACGATGCTTTAACTGGTCAAAAACACAAACTGTCACTATTTACAACACACAGAAGACAAATGGGAAAGTAAATAACTGAGGCTGGAGGTTTGGCTGGAGAAATTAACGACTGATACGAAACCCTGATATCATGATAAACTATTATTGATGAGTTTTTGTATTAAATATCTGTAATTCAGCCAAACTGGTGGTGTGACCTTTCCTGTTTTATCCAGTTTCCTCTCTACGTTTATTTTTAAGGAGAAACCAAACTGCTGCTGCGCCAGCGACTAAACGGGTTGTTGCTAGGCAACCAAAGAGCAAGCGAGTCACCTGACGCTACTAACAAAGCTTAGCTAGCTTAGCTACCTGAGTTTGAGCGGCTAAAGCCTTTTCTCTGCCTACGTCTCCCAGAATGCTGTGCAGCTCTGGATCAGATTTCACTGAATATTTTATCAATGTATTATCTATTAATATTGATCACTTGTCTAGTGTGATATATATTGTTATTGATTTATGGCGCAGCCCTTGTTCGTCCTTGGCGTCCTCACATTTAAGAGAATAATTAGCAATGAAGAGCTAATAACCAAATATATTGATCACTGTTTCCATTACAAATGTGGGCTGAAGTGTAAACATGCAATTTTGATACAGAGGAAAAACCACAGCATCCAACCGCAAAAACCTTTTTTTTTAAAAAAAAAAACTAACAAAAAAACATTCTTTAATTGCTGTTTTTCCACTAAACAATTTCATTTTTGTAATTTGAATTACCACAATTGAAAGGTCAGTGAAAACGCAGAGGATCTGAGAGAAGCTGCTCACCGAGTCACTGATTTAGAAATGAAGCCAGTTTCATTCATAAAACTGAAATATCTACAGAATCAAACCAGCAACTCCTGCGACTCCCGTTCCCATCAAAGCTGTTCACAAAAACAGAGAAACACTCGAGCTGCGGGTCTCCAGCGCCCCTGGTGGCCGGGATGAGACACTGCAGAGGAACAAAGGAAGAAACGAAGGAGCTGAAACTGCAGCAGAGACAATTATTTAAAAATAACCCAGCTGGAAGTCTGAGCTTTAAATTAATTTATATCTTATTTACTTCACTGAAATACTCTGAGGTTAATCTAATTTTCCAGAAATGTTAAAATACAACAACCTTAATGATATTTATTTTAAAACCAATTAACTTTACCTTTAAATTTGAAAGTTTTTCTCAAGAATACATGCGTGACGTTACAAATTTGCAGACATTTCAAGTAAAAACTGTTCGGTCCAGATGATGAAGAAAATAGTTTTAAAATGGTTTAAATGTCACAATTTCAAACTAAATATTAAAGCAGCAAGTTAAATGGTTCAGCTTCACTTCCGCTTATCAGCTAGTAAATTCCATCCATCCATCCATCCATTTTCTTACACCCTTGTCCCTTGATGGGGTTGGGGGGGAGGTGGGGTCAGGGGTCACCTGGACAGGGTCAGGGGTCACCTGGACAGGGTCAGGGGTCACCTGGACAGGTCGCCAGTCTGTCACAGGGCAACACAGAGACACACAGGACAAACAACCAGCACTCACACCTAGGGGCAATTTGGAGAGACCAATTAACCTGACAGTCATGTTTCTGGACTGTGGGAGGAAACCGGAGTACCTGGAGAAAACCCACCAGGCACAGGGAGAACATGGAGACTCCATGCAGAGAGACGGGAATTGAACCCAGAACCTTCAGCAGCTCTACCAACTGCACCACTGTGCAGCTCAGCTAGTAAATTTGCATATGTAAATATTTAGCAGCTCAGAGCAACTGAGATAATTAGTCAGTTCAGTACTCAGCCTCCAGCTCTAAGGGCCCCGTCTTATTGCCCTCCCTGTCTCTTATTGCCCTCCTGTCTTATTGCCCCTCCCTGTCTCTTATTGCCCCTCCCTGTCTCTTATTGCCCTCCCGTCTCTTATTGCCCCTCCCTGTCTCTTATTGCCCCTCCCTGTCTCTTATTGCCCCTCCCTGTCTCTTATTGCCCCTCCCCGTTCTCTTATTGCCCCTCCCCGTCTCTTATTGCCCCTCCCTGTCTCTCCTTCTCCTGCTCAGTGTCTCTTATTGCCCCTCCCTGTCTCTATTGCCCCTCCCGTCTCTTATTGCCCCTCCCCGTCTCTTATTGCCCCTCCCTGTCTCCTATTGCCCCTCCCTGTCTCTTATTGCCCCTCCCTGTCTCTTATTGCCCCTCCCTGTCTCTTATTGCCCCTCCCCGTCTCTTATTGCCCCTCCCGTCTCTTATTGCCCCTCCCTGTCTCTTATTGCCCCTCGCCGTCTCTTATTGCCCCTCCCTGTCTCTTATTGCCCCTCCCGTCTCTTATTGCCCCTCGCCGTCTCTTATTGCCCCTCCCTGTCTCTTATTGCCCTCCCCTGTCTCTTATTGCCCCTCCCTGTCTCTTATTGCCCTCCCCGTCTCTTATTGCCCCTCCCGTCTCTTATTGCCCCTCCCTGTCTCTTATTGCCCCTCCCGTCTCTTATTGCCCCTCCCGTCTCTTATTGCCCCTCCCTGTCTCTTATTGCCCCTCCCTGTCTCTTATTGCCCCTCCTGTCTCTTATTGCCCCTCCCTGTCTCTTATTGCCCCTCCCTGTCTCTTATTGCCCCTCCCTGTCTCTTATTGCCCCTCCCTGTCTCTTATTGCCCTCCCTGTCTCTTATTGCCCCTCCCTCTCTTTTGCCCCTCCCTTCTCTTATTGCCCCTCCCTGTCTCTTATTGCCCCTCCCGTCTCTTATTGCCCCTCCCTGTCTCTTATTGCCCCTCCCTGTCTCTTATTGCCCCTCCCCGTCTCTTATTGCCCCTCCCTGTCTCTTATTGCCCCTCCCTGTCTCTTATTGCCCCTCCCCGTCTCTTATTGCCCCTCCCCGTCTCTTATTGCCCCTCCCTGTCTCTTATTGCCCCTCCCGTCTCTTATTGCCCCTCCCGTCTCTTATTGCCCCTCCCGTCTCTTATTGCCCCTCCCGTCTCTTATTGCCCCTCCCGTCTCTTATTGCCCCTCCCTGTCTCTTATTGCCCCTCCCGTCTCTTATTGCCCCTCCCCGTCTCTATTGCCCCTCCCTGTCTCTTATTGCCCTCCCTTCTCTTATTGCCCCTCTCACTCTCCCCCAGTCTCTCTCTCTCTCCTCCAGTTGGTTCTGGTTCTTCTGCTCTAAACTGATTTTGTCCCTTCAGAATAAAATGCGCGGCTCCACCAGGCGGTTGATGTTCCTCCTCCACCTGCTGCTGATTGTGAGTTTCCATCGATTCCTCGGGTTTTGCTTTCCGGCTCGTTGTCTCTCAGGTTCTGGTTCTGCTCAGTTCACCGGACCGTTTTGGGCTGGATGTCGCCGTTTGGGTCAGAACCGCTGGACCCTGATGGATGGAGCTCACTGAAGCGCTGGACCATATTTTACACTAAAAATAAAAATAATATTCATGATTTGAACCAGCAGATTTTTGTTAAAAGGCCCAAAACATCTGGAAGTTTCTAAGATTAAATGTTTCTTTAAACCTTTTGGTTTAAAATGTTTGATTATTTTCAAACTCTGCAAAAAACTGATAATTGGACAAAAATCTGATCAAAAGTAAATGAATGATTTTCTATATCTGGTTGGATTATGAAGACTTTGAATAGTTGATTCATCAGAACCTGAGAAAGAAAAAGTTCAGTCGGTTCTGAGAGATGTTTCTATTGGTCAATTGGTTTTGTAGTGGATTCCTTTAGTGTTTTGTTGATATTTGGTTGTTTAATTGGTTTATGGTTAATTTATGGTTATTTATGGTTGTTTATGGTTAATTTTATAGGTTGGTTTATGTTTAATTTGATGGTTAATTTTGGTTGGTTTATGGTTAATTGTGGTTAATTTATGGTTGTTTATGGTTAATTTATGGTTGTTTATTGGTTAATTTTGTTAATTTGTGGTTGGTTTATGGTTAATTTGTGGTTGGTTTATGGTTGGTTTATGTTAGTTTATGGTTGGTTTTGTGGTTTATGGTTAGTTTATGTTGGTTTTGGTTGGTTTATGTTAATTTGTTGGTTTTATGGTTAGTTTATGGTTAATTTGTTGGTTTCTATCTTTATTGCCTCCTGTTCTTATTGCCTTTACTGTCTTTATTATTATGTCATCTTATTTGCCGCTCTGTCTCTTATTGCCTCTGTTTTATTGCCTCTCCGTTTTATTGCCTTTCTTTGTGTTTTGTCAGTTATGGTTCGTTATTTAGTTTGTTGTCTTGGTGGTTTATTGCTTGCTTTCTCTTGGTTGTTTTGGCTCCGTCTTGTTATTGCTTATGTGTTATCGTTATTGCTTCTTTTGTTTTATTTGGCCTCCTGCTTTATTTGTCTGTCTCTGGTGTTTATTGTTCCTCCGTCTTTATTTGCCCCTCCTGTCTCTTATTGCCCTCGCCGTCTCTTATTGCCTCCCTGTCTCTTATTGCCTCCCTCTCTTTTGCCCCTCCCCGTCCTTATTGCCCCTCCGTCTCTTATTGCCCCTCCCTGTCTCTTATTGCCCCCCACTCTCCTCCAGTCTCTCTCTCTCTCCTCCAGTTGGTTCTGGTTCTTCTGCTCTAAACTGATTTTGTCCCTTCAAATAAATGCGGCCCACCAGCGGTTGATGTTCCTCTCCACCTGCTGCTGATTGTGAGTTTCCATCTTCTCGGTTTTGCTTTCCGGCTGTTGCTCTCAGGTTCTGTTTGCTCATTTACGACCGTTTTGGCTGGATGTCGCCGTTTGGGTCAGAACGCTGGACCCTGTGGATGGACTACTGAAGCGCTGGACCATATTTTCACTAAAATAAAATGATTCATATTTTGACCGTGATTTTTGGTTAAAGGCTCAAAATCTTGGATTTTCTAGATTAAATGTTTTTTTACTGTTTGGTTTAAAATGTTTTGATTATTTCTAAACTCTGTTGCAAAAATGTGTAATTGGACAAAAATCTGTCAAAAGTAAATGAATGATTTTTATATTGGTTTGTGATTTATGAAGACTTTGAATTTGGTTCATCAGAACTGAGAAAGAAAAAGTTTCAGGTCGGTTGTAATGTTTCTTTGGTCAATGGTTGTTTAGTGGTTCCTTTATGTTTTGTTGATTTTGGTTGTTTAATTGGTTTATGTTAATTTGGTTAATTTATGGTTGTTTATGGTTAATTTATGGTTGGTTTATGGTTAATTTATGGTTAATTTGTGGTTGTTTATGGTTAATTTGTGGTTAATTTATGGTTGGTTTATGGTTAATTTTATGTTGGTTTATGGTTGGTTTATGGTTAGTTTATGGTTGGTTTATGGTTGGTTTATGGTTAGTTTATGGTTGGTTTATGGTTAGTTTATGGTTAGTTTATGGTTGGTTTATGGTTGTTTATGTTGGTTTATGGTTGGTTTATGGTTGGTTTATGGTTAATTTATGGTTGGTTTATGGTTGTTTATGGTTAGTTTATGGTTGGTTTATGGTTAATTTATGTTGGTTTATGGTTGGTTTATGTGTTAGTTTTTATGGTTGGTTTATGGTTGGTTTATGGTTAATTTATGGTGGTTTATGGTTAATATTGGTTGGTTTATGGTTGTTTTTTTGGTTGTTTATGGTTGTTTATGTTGGTTTATGGTTGGTTTATGTTTGTTTTATGGTTGGTTTATGGTTGGTTTATGGTTAATTTATGGTTGGTTTATGGTTATTTATGGTTTGGTTTATGGTTGGTTTATGGTTGTTTATGGTTGGTTTATGGTTGGTTTATGGTTGGTTTATGGTTAATTTATGGTTGGTTTATGGTTAATTTATGGTTGGTTTATGGGTTTGGTTTTATGGTTGGTTTATGGTTGGTTTATGGTTAGTTTATGGTTGGTTTATGGTTGGTTTATGGTTGTTTATGGTTGGTTTATGGTTGGTTTATGGTTAATTGTGGTTGGTTTATGGTTAATTTATGGTTGGTTTATGTTGGTTTATGTTATGGTTGTTATGGTTAATTTGTGGGTGGTATATGGTTATTAATGGTTGGCTTATGGTTGGTTTATGTTGGTTTATGGTTGGTTATGGTTAATTTGTGGTTGGTTTATGGTTGGTTTATGGTTAATTTATGGTTGGTTTATGGTTAATTTATGGTTGGTTTATGGTTGGTTTATGTTGGTTTATGTTGGTTATGGTTAATTTGTGGTTGGTTATGTATGGTTTTTATGGTTATTTGTGGTTTTATTGTTGATTTATGGTTGGTTTATGGTTGGTTTATGTTGGTTTATGGTTGTTTATGTTGGTTTATGGTTAATTTGTGGTTGGTTTATGGTTGGTTTATGGTGGTTTATGGTTGGTTTATGGTTAATTTGTTTTGTTGGTTTATGGTTAATTTATGGTTGGTTATGGTTGGTTTATGGTTAATTTATGGTTGGTTTATGTTAATTTATGTTGGTTTATGGTTGGTTAATGGTATAATCTGTGGTTGGTTTATGGTTAATTCATTTGGTTATGTTGGTTTTAATGTTGGTTTATGGTGTTTTGGTTTATGGTTAATTTATTGGTTGGTTTATGGGTTTAATGTTGGTTTTGGTTATTATGGTTGGTTTATGGTTGGTTTATGGTGTAATTTTGGTTGGTTTTAATGGGTTATTTATGGTTGGTTTATGGTTTGGTTTATGTTGGTTTATTGGTATGGTTTTATGGTTAATTTTGGTTGGTTATGTTAATGGTTATTTATGGTTGGTTTATGGTTTATTTATGTGTGGTTTATGGTTGGTTTATGGTTAATTGTGTGGTTGGTTTGATGGGTTGGTTTATGTTTATTTATGGTTGGTTTATGGTTAATTTTGGTTGTATTATGGTTGGTTTATGTTGGTTTATGGTTGGTTTATGGTTAATTTGTGGTTGGTTTATGGTTATTAGGTTAGGTTAAGTTTTATGGTTGATTTAGTTGGTTGATTTTATGTTGGTTTATGGTTGGTATTGTTGGTTATGGTTTGGTTTATGTTGGTTTATGGTTGGTTTATGGTTAATTTGGGTTGTTTATGGTTGGTTTATGGTGTTTATGGTTGTTTTATGGTTAATTTGATGTTGGTTTATGGTTAATTTATGGTTGGTTTATGGTTGGTTTATGGTTATGTTGGTTTATGGTAATTTGGTTGGTTTATGGTTGGTTTATGGTTAATTTGTGGTTGGTTTATGGTTGGTTTATGGTTGATTTATGTATTGTTGGTTTATGGTTGGTTTATGGGTTAATTTGTGGTTGGTTATTATGGTTTATATTCATGGTTGGTTTATGGTTGGTTTATGTTGGTTTATGGTTGGTTTATGGTTAATTTGTGGTTGGTTTATGGTTGGTTTATGGTTGGTTTATGGTTAATTGTGGTTGGTTTATGGTTGGTTTATGGTTAATTTATGTTGGTTTATGGTTGGTTTATGGTTAATTTGTGGGTGTGGTTTATGGTTGGTTTATGGTTGGTTTATGGTTGGTTTATGGTTATTTATGGTTGGTTTATGGTTAATTATGGTTGGTTTATGGTTGTTTATGGTTGGTTTATGGTTATTTGGTTGGTTTATGGTTAATTTTGGTTGGTTTATGTGTTTTGGTTGGTTTATGGTTATTTTGGTTATTTATGGTTGGTTTATGGTTGTTTATGTTGATTTATGTTGGTTTATGTTGGTTTAGATTTGTGGTTTATGGTTAATTTATGGTTGGTTTATGGTTGGTTTTTGGTTGTTTGGTTGGTTATGTTGGTTTTTGGTTTGGTTTTGGTTAATTTGGTGGTTGTGGTTTATGTTTTATGGTTTTATGTTTTTGGTTGGTTATGTTGTTATGGTTTATTGTGGGTGTGTTTGTGTTTGGTGGTTATGGTGGTTTTATGGTGTTGGTTGGTGATGGGTTTGGTGGTGGTGGTGGTGTGGGGATTTTGTGGGTGGTTTTATGTGGGTTTGTTGGTATGATTGGGATTGGTTTTGGGTGGTTGTAGTATGGTGGATGTTGGTTGATGTGGTGGTTAGGTTAATTGGGTTAGGTTGATTTGGTTGTTTGGTTATTTTGTTGGTTTATGTAAGGGTGATTGGTTGGTATGTTTGTGATTGTTTATAGGTAGTTTATGGTTTTGAGGTATTTATTTGTTTAATGTAATTATGAATTGGTATATATGGTAAATTTTTTGTTTGTTATGTAATATAAGTGATTTTTTTAATATATTATAGTTGTAATTGTGGTAATGTTATTTTATGTTATGTGATTTAATGGTGTTTTGACTGTAATTGTGATAGTTTGGTTAATGTAATGTGTGTTATGGTATGTGGTTTATGTTGGTTATGGTTAATTTGTGGTTGGTTTATGGTTATTTATTGGTTGGTTATGTTGGTTATGTTGTTTATGGTTGGTTTATGGTTAATTTGGTGGTTTTTAGGTTGGTTAATTTATGGTTGTGTAGGATTGGTTGTATGGGTTTGGGTTATGGTTTATTATGGTTGTTTATGGTTATTTTATGGTTGGTTTATGTTGGTGGTTGTGGTTGGTTTATGGTTGGTTTGGTTGGGTTTGGTTATTTGTGGTGTTTATGGTGGTTTGTGGTTATGGGTGGTTTATGGTTAATTTGTGGTGTTTATGGTTTTGTTGGGTTTGGTTATGGGGTTTATGTGATTTGGTGGTTTATGTTTGATTGTGGTGGTTTAGGTGGGTATGTTATTTGGTTGGTTGGGTTGGTTGGTTATGGTTGATGGTGGTTATGGTGGTTGGTTATTTGGTTGGTTTATGGTTGGTTTAGGTGTTTGTGGTTGTTGGTTTATGTGGTTATGGTTGGTTTATGTGTTGTTGGTTGTAATTTGGTTGGTTTATGGTGGTTATGGTGGTTTATGTTAATGGGTTGGTTATGTTGTTATGGTTAATTTATGGTTGGTTTAGGGTTGGTTTTGGTTAATTGGTGTGGTTTATGGTTGGTTTATGGTTGTTATGTTGGTAGTTATGGTTGGTTTATGGTTGGTTTTATGGTTGGTTATGGTTAATTTGTGTGGTTAGGTTAATGGTGGGTTTTGGTTATTTTGGTTGTTATGGTTGTGATTTTTGTGTTGGTTTTGGTTTTATGTGGTTGGTTTTGGTGTTTTGGTTGGTTTATGGTGGGTTTGGGTTGGTTATGGTTAATGTTGTGGTTGGTTTATGGTGTTTAGGTTGGTTTATGGTTGGTTTATGGTTGTTATGGGGTTTATGGTGGTTATGGTTGGTTTATGGTTAATTTGTGGTTGGTTTATGGTTAATTTATGGTTGGTTTATGGTTGGTTTATGTTGCATATTAGTTAGTTGGTTACTCGCTCTGTTCCTTGATTGGATGGTTAGTTGGTTCCTTCCGTTTTCCCATCATGGCCGTGTTGGTCCTGCAGCTGAGCGGCACTCTCCTGGTTGCCATGGGAACCTGGTGACGGCGGGCGCGCCCCCTTCCTCCACCTGCTGGGCCGTTCTCCAACCACTGCTGGCTTCCTCAACATCACCATGGGAACCACACTGGTGTGCTGGGAGCACTGGTGAGGATGTGCAGCTCACTGGGAAGCAAGTGTCTGCTGCTGACTGTGAGTGGTGGGGGGTGACCTGGGTCAGCAGGTCTGAACTTTGACCTCTGATGTCTGTGTCCTGCGCTCTTCTCCATCGTCCTCATCATCTTCATCTGTGGACGGCAGCTGGAGTCGTGCTCTGGTCTACTCCTTGTTTGTGAGTTTATTAAAAATATATAATAATAATAATAATAGTGCAGGAAGCCTGGTGGATTTCTTTAAAGCCTCCACCAAAATATTAGAACCCAAAAAACTAAAACACAAAATTCTTGAAAATTTTAGTAAAATATGCAACAATAAAAAAGTGACAATCATAATTCTTTAATAATAAAGTTTTAAATGACATATAAACTCTTTAATAGTTACCAAATGTGAAAAATCATTCCAAACTGTGAACTTTGACCTGATAAATCTGATGAACAAAAATACAAATATGAAAAATGTTAATGTTGTAAATAGAAATAATAATCTGCAAATTCTCAAATTACATCGTAATAATATAATCATGTTTTTATTGGACTGTAATCAAGCGTAAACAATCATTCTGCAGCGATATGATTTAATATATAATATAATTTGATTTATGTGTTCCTCCTCTTCATCCTCCCTCCTCTTCCTCAGCTCAGATCTCATTCCGCCTCCGATTCTGGAACAATTTATATGCAAAGCAGCTCATTTGCATATAACACACACACACACACACACACACACACACAGGAAGCCGCACAGGGGGAATCGGGTTAAACGGACCGGAGCAGCAGAACCTTCCAGAACAAAACGCACTGCTGCAAAAACACAAAATCATTTCATTGGTTTCTAATGTAAATATGTTGCTACAGTTCAGATGAAACTTTTCTGTAGGATCTGGAAGCTTCTTTTCAGTATTAATACTTTAATACGGATTATAAAAAGGCTCCAGTTTATCAGTAAAACAAGAATCAACATTAAGGAATTAAAACAAACTTCTGCATCTTGCTGAAAAGTGTCTTGAAAGTTAGTTTTTTCTTATTTGAGATACTGACATGTTTGCACCAGAAACTGGATAAATATACTTGGTAGGATTTAGTGTTTTACAGTGCAGGAGCCCAGGAATGGAAAAAGTTTTGTACTTTGGGCCAAAATAAAATAAAAGAAAAAACTAAAATCTAACAAGTGAAGCAGTTCAGTGAAGAAATATTTAAACCTGTTGTAATAAACAATTAATCACATGAAAAATAAACATCAGCTCAATAATTTTCAGTCTGAATTAATAATTAGTTTTACTTTATTAACTGTGTTTGCTTATTGTGTTTTATTTTGGATATTTAAAATATCTTCCAGTTCCAGTTATCAATATATCACTTAAAAATGATATACTGATAAACATTTGATCACAATAATAATGGAATAATTTATCATCCAGTAAAATCATCATGACAGGAAAAACTCATCCAAAACTTGTAGAAGAGTTTTGAACGTTTGCTGTATAAAAGAAAAGTTTTTAAAATTCTGTCCCAGTGTAATAAATAAAATAAAATAATTCCACGTTTTAATGTCCCAGCATGCACTGGGGCGTCTCCCCCATGCTGCAGGTCTGAGGCACCACAGGATTATTAATCAAATCAGGAAAGCAGAGGAGAAACTGGACGGACATGAAATGAGACAGAAAGTGAAGCTTTTGATAAATATGGAAACGACTCGGCGTTTGGATTCATGTCCAGTTTTCCCGTTTCTCTTCCAGCTGATTTGTGAGGAGATTTATTTCAGAAACACGGCCTCCTTAAATCTCTGCTGTGATTTTCTGCCCACAGAAACAGAGTTTAGATTTACAAGCTTCTGGTTTTCTGAAGGGAAAATTAAACTTTAGGTCAGAACAGGGAGAGATCAGAGGAACCGGACCTCTGACCCGGGTCAGAACCTTTGGTAATCTGCTTCATTGGACGCAGCTCCTCTGCAGATCTAACAAGTTTAATGTTTTTCATTAAACTTTGTGTTTTCCAGGCTGAAGGCATCCTCAAGGTCTGGGCGGTTCCCGCGCTGCAGAACGACTACGGCAGCGATCCGACGGTCACTGGGATCTGGAACGCCACCATGGCAGAGGTGAGACACTGGGCAATAAACCTCCAGACTGACCTCCAGACTGACCTACTGACCTCCAGACTGACCTACTGACCTTCAGACTGACCTCCAGACTGACCTACTGACCTCCAGACTGACCTACTGACCTCCAGACTGACCTCCAGACTGACCTTCCTGCAGTAGAATAACGGAACAAACTCAGATTAAAGTGTTTATCAGTAATCAGTATTTCTGCGTGTTTCTCGCCAGTTGAAGTGTTGTGGTTTCTCCAACTACACTGACTTCCTGGGGTCAGAGCTGGAGGAGCAGAACAAGACCGGCCTCCCGCCCAGCTGCTGCTCCACCAACATCGCCCCCTGCAGCCCAGCAGAGGCGGCACGTTCACCTGTCCAGGTAAAACCTCCCTACAGGCTCACAGACTGAGTGATGCTAATTATTGTCTTTTTTCTTTAGAATTGCAAGTTATTAAATATGGTGTTTTAGATGTAATAGTACATGTGGATGATCTGATGTCTCCTCCTCCAGGGCTGCTTTGATCCCATCCTGAGGACCCTGAGGAAACACACCTGCGCTGTGGGAGGCGTAGCAGCAGCAGTGGGAGTCCTAGAGGTAAAAATACGTAACGACCTGAACCAGGTCAGAAAAACCTCAATAAGTGAGCCGGTGTGGCTTTGGCTCAGTTGGTCAACCTGCTGAGAGCTGATTGGCTCGGTGAGCCTGACCACTGGGGGGCACAAGTCTGCTAGTCAGCTAACAGTGGAGCTAATTATTTGCTTAGCCTTTTTTTATAACTGAAAATGTTTAGCTCACTTAGCTTAGACTAAATTTAATCCTAAACGTTGGTTTATTGGCAGTTTTGTAAACTTTCAGTCGAATAAATTTTGACATATTCCACTAAACACCACGTTGGCGTAGCGGTTAGCTTTAGCTTCCATTTAATACTGTGTTGGTGTAGCACTTTAGCTAACATTGGAATTTAGCACACTTAGCTTCCCTTACATTTATTTTTCTGGATAAATTCTGAAGCACTAATTTACTTTGCTGTTTTGTAAACCGTCATTTGGGTGTAAATTTGGTTATTGGTTCTTTAAAATTATTGAAGTATTTAGACGTCTATGTTCATGCTCTTATTTTGAAGTCTATTTACACAGCTGCTAAGTTTTCCCTCCTCATGCTTTTTATTTTTTAAGCTGTAATGAGCAAGTGCTTATTATACAAGTGAACAAATGAGGAAACATCCAACACTTACATGAACAACCAATCAGGTGTGACTCTGGTTTTCACTGGGCCATCAGGCAGGAAGTTCTCTGCTGGGTCCATTGGAGGTGAATGACCTGACAGAACCAGAACGTAGAGAAAACTTTAGATATGTAATGTAATATTTGTGGAGAAATATGTTTTTATTTCCAATAGTTATCCAGTTCCTTATTTAGAAACGGAAGTTTCACGTGAATCTTTCAATGATCTGGTTTCTGCTCATGTTTTGCTTCTCCTGCTCCTCAGATCGTTGCCATGATCGTCTCCATGTACCTTTTCTCTCACCTGGATGAGAAAGTCAGCTGAAGTTCCTCCTCCCAGCCTGCAGAGGCAGTAGATCCTGATGTTGTCCTCATCTTTGCGGCAATGTCATTTTTAACACTTCCTGTTGAGGTTTAGCTTGATTTCAATTCAGTAGAGAAGTTTTAAGTACATCTATGAACTATAAATATATTTAAATGAATTAACTTTTATTTGGATCTTTTCTTACTCAACATATTTCTGGTTCCTTTTGTTCCATATTTTAAAAGGCATAGTTCAGGTTTTATGAGTTTCTGTAGAGAAACAGAATTTTTTAAGTTGATGTCATTTTGTTGGTCTGCCATCAGCAACACTGTAGTGTCAGCCTCCCACCAGTAGGTGGCAATAAGTGAAAGAATGAAGCAGTACTGATCTCAGTAACGACTCATTTTGTTCTTTTACATCTCGAGTTAAATTTAGCAGTTTAATCAGAGCGATGTGGATAAAATCCTAGAAACTTCAGGAGTGACGGCTTCTTCCTCTGATGGGTTCAGACTCATGTCTCTGATCATTCGACCAGCTTCTTCCTGATTCCTTCAGGGTTCACTGTGGGGTTATTCAGATATTTTACAGCTGAACTCTCCTCTTGGATCCGCGTTGCCTTCATGTTGCCGAGGCTTTAATCTGATTTACAGTTGAGCAACGAGGTGAAACTCTGCTGACGATCGACGACCCTGTGAAGGTCAAAGGTGAAGGACAGGAAGCCGCCAAACCTGCAGAGGAACCAGGATGCCACAGATTTACATCCCATCCACATTCCCTTGATTTGGTTTCCCAGGACGTTCCGGAGGGAAATCAGGACGACGCAGAGAAATTTGAGCTCCTTCAGAACATTCAGCCATAAAAACGACAGAAACATGATAAAAATGTAAAAACATCTTTATTCAGTCAGAGAAACGAAACATCTGAGACGAGACGAGTCACTGAGATGCTTCACGGCAAATTCAAATTTAAAAAACCATAAAGTCAAACATAAAACTGGAGTTCAGTCACTGCAGATCAGATGAGATTCAAATTTAAACCTGAATAATTTGGGTTTAAACTTACGATGAAGTATTAGGGCAAAAATATTAATTATGACAATGAGGTACAAGAGTGTTTAAAGCTTAAATAATAAAGTTTTATGGCATTTTAACTTTTATTCTTGCATTATTATGTCGTTATCATATTAATATGACTATTTTATATAGTTGTGATTTTATTCTGCTAATATTTGGACATTATTCATTATTTTTTCCTTTCTTAGTCTGGTCCTAAAGCGTCACGTAAACTGGAACAAACGCTGCCATAAACAAACTATCTTAAAAAGGTTCTTCTCCTGAAATTGGATCCGGCCGGATTCAGTTCCTCAAATCATTTCACTGGGAAAAAATGACAGAGAATCTGGACTTTTTTCCTGCTAAACCCTAACAGAACCTGAACACGTCGTCTGGATTTATTTCATTTTGTTTCTAAACGCTGAACCAACCTGTCATGTCTGCACCGGCCAGCAGGGGGCAGTAGAGTCCGGTTTATGTTGGGCTGTTCAGCTGATCCTGAACCGGAGCAGAACCAGATCCAGTCCAGGTTCCAGCGTCAATGAGACTTTTAGCAAATAATCTTGTCTGTCATCGTCTGGATAATTTTGAGTCTTAAAAGTCGTAACATTTAAAAATCCACCAATCAGAACTTTAGTATAAATATAAAAGGTTGAAAACATAAAAAGCTGAAATGTTCAGTAGTTTCTCCAAACTCGGCGGGTCGGAGGTTCGATTCCTCCTGAGCAGCAGGCTGAGGTTCAAACTCCGTCCTCCAGGATCCAGATTCTGAACATTAACCCGGTTCGGTGAAAACCTGGCCGGTTCTAATTGTCTAAAAATAGATTTCAGTTCCTCTGAGTTTAAAATGTTCAGAGCATGAAGAGTTAATATTAATACCCGGTTCTCACTGGGTTTAATGGAACCGACTCCAAAGTTCCAGGAGTTTCCTGCCCGGTTCTGGTTCCGGCGTTCGGGTCTACAGCTGCTCCGCCGGCGCCGCCTCCTCTTTGGGCGGCGGCTCCAGGTGGATGGGGGCGACGGCGGCCGGTTTCTTCACGCTGCCGAGGAAAAACCAGACACACCATTCAACCAGTTCCATCTGACCTTTGACCTGTAAATCACGTCCTGTCCAGCCAAACCATCTGAATATGAATAACCTCCAGCTGTTTTACTGAACATCATCAGAAGTGATGTTTTCCTGCACCAGCTGGTCGATTCTGTCCTCGTTACCGGAGCAGGTAAAGAGCAGGAAGTGAAAGATAAACTAGGTGAGTTCGTCATAAAGCTCAAATTGTATAAAAATGTAAATAATTGGGGGTTGAGCACAACCCACATATGGAGGCTTAGCCCTCGATGCGGCTGTCGCGGGTTTGATTCCCGGCCTGGTGACCTGTTGCTCAACTCTGATTAGTTTCCCCTTGGTGTCTTTCCTGGTCTGATCAGCCGGTTTATAAACCCTGTGAGTCGTTTCTTTGTGAGGTCAGTTATGTTTGTTTGTGCAGCCAGATTGTTTACATTTTTCCCGAGTTCAGTTTTGTGTCTTTGACCTTTTCTATGAGCTCAGGTCTTTTTTGTCATATAATACTTTGGGTTAAAATAATAATAATAAGAAAACTTATTTTTCTAATATTTCCTGTGACTCCAGTTTTCAACCCGGTCCATTACAAACTGCATGGACTTTACTTTAGCTTTCAAATCATAATAAAAATGACAAATTATTGGATTTTATGACTTTTTAATAATTTATAAAACGTTTTTTCACAGCAGCTTTCAAAAGCTTGAAAATCTGCTAATTCCTCCAGCTCATATTTAAACTTTTCTGTGCAGAGAGGGAGGTTAAATGTCTTCTCTTTATTAAACTAGGAGGCGCTGCTACTGCTATTTTAGTTTGTAGGACAGGATGCAGTAAACCAGCAGCAGGATCAGAATCCTGTTATTTAGTTCTGTCTTTATGCCGATGATACTGTGATGTACTTCTGAGAATAACCAGGATTTAATCAGTCACAGCTTGAATCTTTTATATTTTTTCTAGTTGGTGCAGAAAATATGACAGAAGTTAATAAAAAAGACAGTAAAGCTAAAATAGTATAGAATAAAACCATATGGTACAACTTTACAACAGCCCAAGAATCACTTACGAGTACGGAGAGATCGGCACGGCAATGACCAGGATGTGGTTCCTTTTCCTGAAGAGCCGCCAGAGTCCTCTGTGATATCCTCGAACATCCAGGTCCCAAACATGAAGGCACTGATGGACAACAGGGAAACGTCAATCAGGGGAAACCTTCCACCTCCTGACCCCATGACGGACAGCGGGTACCTTGGCCAGCTCGGTCCAGGTGGACGTGTCCAGCTCAGACTCCATCTTTATGAACATGACGTAGGTCTTGCCCTCCGTTTCCGGGACGAACGAGTCGTCGCAGGGATTCCTGGAGTGATCCAGCAGCTCCGCCTCCCTGGATCAGGGACAAACACATCCGGAACGCCGTGGGAAACTTTAAACGGACGTCACAACCTGAGCAAGATCCTTGGTCCTGCAGTGACTCTCACCTCAGCAGCTTCTGGATCTCCGCCTCGTATGCGTCTTTCCTCAAACTGGGAAGCAGAGAAACAAGAAAAACGGTCAGAGTTAACCAAGAAAACATCTCCCGGCTGCTGAACGCACCTTTCCACGTTCCTCAGCTGGACGTTGGGAATCGTGTTAAACTTGTGCTTCTTGAAATAAACTTCCTGTGAAGAGAAAAAGAATAAAACTGGATCCATAAAGTGATCTGGAAATGTCTGTTTGCTGTTAAATCAGGTTATTAGTTTAAATAACTCATATCAAGTTCATTTTTACCCAACCTGAAACTCCTACATCCCTCGAGTCAAACATGTTTATGTTTTATCCAAAGCCACACATTCAAACAAGGACTTATCAATGCAGCTAATATCAAAGCTAACAATGAGCTACGTAGCAGGAAGACCAATAGTCCGATTCTGTCAGAGGAGACAGAGGGAAGGAAGGTTAGGAAAACTTTCCTAAAAATATATAAAACTCACTGATTTATGTTTGTGACTTAATTAAAACATCTGATTGTTTATACGTTTATGGTCAGAGAGGGTTAAAACTAGCTTAATGTTGTGTGTGTGTGTGTGTGTGTGTGTGTGTGTGTGTGTGTGTGTGTGTGTGTGTGTGTGTGTGTGTGTGTGTATACTTGTTTATGTATCTTCTGGGACCTTTTATTCTTGACATGCATTATGAGGACAGATAAGGTCCCAGTGTGGTATTCCTACCACACTGGTATTCCTGAGATGTTTCTGTGACAGGAATCCTTTGGTTCTCACGTGGAAATATCCGTTCATGTTGAGGCCAATGATGCCGAAGTGGTAGGACCGCGACACGTCAGGAATGATGCACTCTCTGCCTTTCCTCTGCTCCGGCATCCTCATCCACATGTCCCAATCCCAGAGCTGCAGTCAGAAGAAAAAACACACGTTTTCTATCACATCCAGCTTAAAAATGGCCTCTTCGCCGTTTCTCTATAAGATCTTATTCAATCCGTTTCTCTAAAATTTACTCTAAACTTGAAGAAAGCTGCCAGATTTGATTTGTAATATATTTGCATGCAGGTTCAGTTTTTAAATCTCTCTTCTCTGATTTGTAGATTTAACTGGACATTTATTGCATCGTTTATCATTTATTGTGATAAATTTCTAATCAGATTTGATCTTATTCTTGCCACAATAAATTCCAATTAATGATTATAATAATAACCTAAAACTCTGTTGTCAAGATTATTTTTAAAATTTTCATCCACTGTTCAATAACAGTGCATCAATAAACAATAATAAATTGAAAGTACGATTAAATGCAGCTACTGTTTGAAGTTTAGTGATAAAAATTACATTTCTATATTTGACTGTCCTAAGAAACGAATGCAACAGTTTTTCAAGAGGAATGTTTGTGTTGCTATGATTTAGTCATACAGTTGCATGAAAAATAAGGAATAATTGCTATAAATACCATTTTTATCATCACAATATTACAACAAAATATCATGTTAAATCTTTAAGTCCCTAAAACTGAATATTTTCACATCTGTGGGTTAATTTTTCAGTCTTGATGTTGGTGACCTTTTCGGGCGTCGGCCATTTTGGCTCCAGCTCGTCCTTGTAGATGCTCTTCTTCAGCACCCAGCCCAGGCCGGGCATGCTCTCCACCCGGTAGAGCAGGGCGGGGTCCTCCGCTGTGTGTTCATAGCCCTGCTCACAACCAGACAAACGTTAGCACACCTGGACTCCAGGTGACGACACACACAGACTCAAGGAGGAGCAGCAAGAGCAAAGGAGGTGGATCAGCAGAGGCTCAGTCATCCAGGACATTTTACTGTGAAATATTGGATAGTGAGTCGTTAACATGTCGTTCTGGTCATGAGGCTGTTATAAAGCAACAGACTCCAGTTAGAGGCCTGTTCACAGTTGTTGTGAGACTGACTGCTACTGGAGAGACTTCCTACCCACAGAGAACACCTGGAACTGAGCACCTGGAACTGAACACCTGGAACTGAGCACCTGGACTGAACACTGGAACTGAGCACCTGGAACTGAACACCTGGAACTGAGCACCTGGAACTGAACACCTGGAACTGAACACCTGGAACTGAACACCTGGAACTGAACACCTGGAACTGAACACCTGGAACTGAGCACCTGGAACTGAACACCTGGAACTGAACACCTGGAACTGAACACCTGGAACTGAACACCTGGAACTGAACACCTGGAACTGAGCACCTGGAACTGAGCACCTGGAACTGAACACCTGGAACTGAACACCTGGAACTGAACACCTGGAACTGAGCACCTGGAACTGAACACCTGGAACTGAGCACCTGGAACTGAACACCTGGAACTGAACACCTGGAACTGAGCACCTGGAACTGAACACCTGGAACTGAACACCTGGAACTGAACACCTGGAACTGAACACCTGGAACTGAACACCTGGAACTGAACACCTGGAACTGAACACCTGGAACTGAGCACCTGGAACTGAACACCTGGAACTGAACACCTGGAACTGAACACCTGGAACTGAGCACCTGGAACTGAACACCTGGAACTGAACACCTGGAACTGAGCACCTGGAACTGAACACCAGGAACCGAACACCTGGACTGTCAGGACTGACCTGGTCGTTCCAGGCTGAGATGCAGTACAGGCTGTCGTCCTGGTCCAACAGGTGGATGGTCTGACTCAGGAAGCTGTGAGGAAACGGAACAGGTCACAGGTCACAGGGGGACACAAAAGTCTTACATATAATATGGTTAAATAGTTCTGCCACAATAAGATATAAGATATGTGATTAATGTTTTTAAGGCCAATTAATTTAAGACATTTCAAGACCTTAATTTTAAGTAGAATAATGAAAGACTTATTAAGGATGGTGGACATTGTGTACAGAAAACTCTGAAGATGTTAGAGCATGACTTAAACATCTGCCTGACAGAAAACTCATGCAGAAAAAAAAATAAAATCTGACATACGAGATCAAGTAGTTCTGAATTCTAGACCTTCGACTGACACCAACTAGAGATTTTAAATTAAATTAAGACAATTAAAAGTGTTGATGTTAGATCCACAGCGGGCGTTCTTGATGCTGAAGGGCTTGAGCTGGACGCCGTTCAGCCTGAACGAGTTCAAGACATTTGAAGATTGTTTAAGATGAGTGAACATCCTGAAATAATATCTGATCTGTGATTACAGTGGAAAGTGAATGTCAGTCTAGCCCCGCCCACCTCGGTCTAGCCCCGCCCACCTCGGTCTAGCCCCGCCCATCTCGGTCTAGCCCCGCCCATCTCGGTCTAGCCCCGCCCATCTCGGTCTAGCCCCGCCCATCTCAGTCTAGCCCCGCCCATCTCGGTCTAGCCCCGCCCATCTCGGTCTAGCCCCGCCCATCTCGGTCTAGCCCCTCCCATCTCGGTCTAGCCCGCCCATCTCGGTCTAGCCCCGCCCATCTCAGTCTAGCCCCGCCCATCTCGGTCTAGCCCCGCCCATCTCGGTCTAGCCCCGCCCATCTCGGTCTAGCCCCTCCCATCTCGGTCTAGCCCCGCCCATCCTCCCATCCACTCTGCAGCAGATTTAGATGCCCCGTTTCTGTAACTCTGGTCTTTCTGGACACCTGAAGAGCAAATGTGAAGCATGTTTCTGCAGCCGCCGCCACCTAGTGGCCAACCTGCAGAGTGTTTACAGGAAACCCAGTTGGGTTCAGCTAAACAGAACCTGAAGAAATCCCAGAGATGTCCAGGTCCTCCTCCAGAACCACGGCAAACCCGGCATCCTGTCCAAACACAGAGAAGGTTCTGTCATGAGACCGGACCCGGTCAGAACCAGGACGGCGCGTCGATGCGGAGACTCACCGGGTGAAGGTTAAAGGTCGCCGTCAGACTCGCCTTGTAGTGCTGAAACAACAGGAAACCAGCCGGTCACAGCAAAGAGTCAAGAACCTTTCAAGCATTTTCAAGGTCAGTTTGAAACTTTTCCCAACTTTAGAGTTTAAGACAAAAACGATCTGAAGAAGTTTAAATTCAAAGTTACATGATTTTTCATACTTTAATTTCCTGTCTAACGGGGAGCTGTGGTTACCTGGGCGACGCGGGCGTTCTTGATGCTGATGGGCGTGTGCTGGACGCCCTTCAGCCCGAACAGCTCCACCACGTCCATGGGCTCCTGCAGACACACAGGGGTCAAAGGGCGGCGCCTGCCTGGCGGCTCTGGCCTGGCGGCTCCGGCCTGGCGGCGCTGCCTGGCGGCTCCGGCCTGGCGGCTCCGGCCTGGCGGCTCCGGCCTGGCGGCGCTGCCTGGCGGCGCTGCCTGGCGGCTCCGGCCTGGCGGCTCCGGCCTGGCGGCTCCGGCCTGGCGGCTCTGGCCTGGCGGCTCTGGCCTGGCGGCGCCTGCCTGGCGGCGCCGGCCTGGCGGCTCTGGCCTGGCGGCTCTGGCCTGGCGGCTCTGGCCTGGCGGCGCCGGCCTGGCGGTTCTGGCCTGGCGGCTCCGGCCTGGCGGCAGCAGCATCATGAAGCCGGGGGTCCGAACCTCGTAGTATCCGTCGATGAAGACCGTGATCACCTGGGGGTTGACTCCATGCGCCGAGAGCAGCGAGCGCAGCATCCTGCAAGCACACAGGAAGCTCCAGCTACACCCTTCAAAATAAAAGCTCTGAGTTTCTTCATTCCACATCCGTGACTGCAACCGGGTCAAACCGGTTCTGAAGCTGCGTCTCACCGGTACAGGTAGTTGGGTCGGTTCCCAGCGATGACGGCCACTGGGACATTGAAGACGTTGTTACTGGGAAGCTGCAAGCAGAGACCAGATTTAACTGGTTTAACTGGACCAACCCGATCAGATGCAGCACCAGTCTGAGTGCTGCTGAACGCTGCAGGCTCAGGTTTCAGCCAGCAGGGGGCGGCGCCGCGCCTCTGAACGTGGTTTAAACCGACACTTCTCTGTATCTGAGGCAGGTTCTGGTTCTGATCAGGGTGGCGACTCACCGGGTCGGGGTTGAACTCGATGGGCGCCGGGTCTTTGCAGCTGCAGATGCTGCCGTATCCCTCCACCTTGCTGCAGAACAGCTTCCTCCTGCGGTTCAGCTCGGTGTCGGCCCAGCGGCACTCGGCCTCTGCAGGACCAGACAGGTTAGAGACACCAGAGGTACCAGGTCGGATGGGTCCACAGATCCAGCTGAGTCTGGCTGCAAACGTCAGCTGCGTTTCCACAGATTGTTTCTATTGGGTCTCATTTCTCTGCTGTGTGAGCATAACAGCTAACAGCTAGCGGCTAACAGCTAGAGGCTAACAGCTAGCAGCTAGCACCTAAAAGCTAGCAGCTAACAGCTAGCAGATAGAAGCTAGCAGCTAACAGATTTCATCAGCTGAGCTACTAAAAAATACTCGACCAATAAGAGGAGAGGATCAGTTTAACTGAGACAATAAAACGTCTGAATCTGAAGGAAGAACCAAACAATTAGCAACAATTACAGTGGAGACAATCAAGAGTCACACAACCAACCAAACGTCACATGACCAACCAAAGGTCAAGGGCCAACCAAAGGTCACACAACCAACCAAAGGTCACACAACCAACTAAAGGTCACACTACCAACCAAAGGTCACACAACCAACCAAAGGTCAAGGGCCAACCAAAGGTCACAGGGCCAACTAAAGGTCACACAACCAACCAAAGGTCAAGGGCCAACCAAAGGTCACAGGGCCAACTAAAGGTCACACGACCAACCAAAGGTCAAGGGCCAACCAAAGGTCACACAACCAACCAAAGGTCACACAACCAACCAAAGGTCAAGGGCCAACCAAAGGTCACACAACCAACCAAAGGTCACATGACCAACCAAAGGTCAAGGGCCAACCAAAGGTCACAGGGCCAACTAAAGGTCACACAACCAACCAAAGGTCACACAACCAACCAAAGGTCACACAACCAACCAAAGGTCAAGGGCTAACCAAAGGTCACAGGGCCAACCAAAGGTCACACGGCCAACCAAAGGTCAAGGGCCAACCAAAGGTCACACAACCAACCAAAGGTCAAAGGGCTAACCAAAGGTCAAGGGCTAACCAAAGGTCAAGGGCCAACCTAAAGGTCACAGGGCCAACCAAAGGTCACAGGGCCAACCAAAGGTCACAGGGCCAACCAAAGGTCACAGGGCCAACCAAAGGTCACAGGGCCAACCAAAGGTCACAGGGTCCCTCCAGAAACAAAAACAGAAACCAGCTAGAAATGAACATTGGTTAAGGTCGGTCTGGTTTTATCGGACTGTTTTGAAATTTTGCATCTCTACTTTAGAAACATGAGGATGTTTTCCGTCTCAGATACCTTCAGCGGCTGTGAGCTGGACCTCAGTCTTCAGCAGAACCGGGTCGCCCCACGTGGACAGAGCCGGAGACTTGGAGTGTTTCTCTCCGTACACCTGACCTGGAAACACGCAGCAAACGTTCCTGACCAAACGCCGATTTCACAAACTCTG
The DNA here is from genome assembly GCA_033032245.1 of Poecilia picta. Lineage (NCBI taxonomy): Eukaryota > Metazoa > Chordata > Actinopteri > Cyprinodontiformes > Poeciliidae > Poecilia > Poecilia picta. The sequence continues at coordinate 32,609,067 of CM065356.1, forward strand.
TTTTTAATAGAAAGTTTGGCGCCAGGATGACGTTTTATTTTTGGCCGTATCAATGGAAACAATTTGTTCACATCGTGACTCTGATGAGCAACAGGCGGATGTTTCTACTGGTAGAAACCACAAAGAAGACGACAGGAAGCATCTGGAGGACGATGGAGCCGCATATTTTAATGACTCATTTCATTATTCATGTTTGCTTTTAATTGCTTTTCTTCTTTTGTGGAAACACAGCAATTATGAAATTATGATTTTAGCAAAATCTTCAAAGTTATCAAGTTTTGGACACATTGGTACTGAAATGAAGCTCCTGCCTGAAGTTGAATCAAATCTAACTGTTCTTGTTTCAGGTTGGTCAGAATCATCAAAGTTATTTATATTTGCTAAAACACAGAAATCGTAGTGAGAACATTTCTTAGACCTTTTTTTAATTCGGCACTTATAAAGGATAACTGTCTTTTAAAAAACAATAAATGTTGCTGCCTATTTGAAGTGGAGTTTATTTAATAAGGACATAATAACATTAAAACCATTTTAGCTCATTTTATTGGATCATTTAACTTCTTGCTTGTTTTGCTGCTGTTTGTAATTTTGTTTGTTTTATCAAATTTCTCCTGGATAAATAAAAGTCAAATAAAAACATTTTCAAATTTCTGTCCCTAAAATAAACCCTGACCCAAAAATTTCAGTTTTCACAGAAGAAAAAAAAGGAATTTGAAGGTAAAAATGTGAGTATTGGTGTGTATTTAACAGATTGGGCTCCAGAACCAGAACCAGAACCGCCTGACCTCCTTTCTTCACCACCAGGGTCCACATGTCCCTCCAGCTCAGGCCCGGCGCCGCCTGGCTGCCCAGACTCTTCAGCAGGTTCTTGGCTGCGTCCTTCAGGTGGAACGTTCCCTCGTCCTGCCGACAGAACCGGCCCGGTCAGCAGAACCGCACACATCCCGGCCGCCCAGACCGACTCGCCCACCTTGACGGTGAAGATGAGGATCCGGCCGCGGGTCACCATGTTGAGGAAGAGGATCATGGCTTCGTCCTCGTGGGGGGAGTAAGTGTCGAAGATCCGCTTGGCCATCACATGACCCTGGAACGGGAGAACGGGCCAATCAGAGCGGCCGGTGGGCGTCAGCGGCAGAGGAGCCGGCGGCGCTTACAGTGGCCTGGTTGAGGACGATGACATGGACGCCTCGGCCCTGGTCCCGCAGGTCGTCCTCCAGAACCTGCAGCGGGTCAGAACCAGGGCTGTAGTGATGCAATAACCTCACCATACGATACACGATATTCTGCCCACGATACGATATGTATCGCAATATTCAGCAAATGATACAATTCAATACACTTTGTGATTTTCTGACAGGTTTCAGAGGGACAGAGTGATTTTGGTGACATTTTGTGACTGTTATAAAGTTGGGCTGAATTAATTTAACTGAAAACTGATTAAAAGCTCCAACTACACAATACCTGGTTCTGGTTGGACACAGACTTAAAGTGGACAGCTGGACAAAATGAACCAAAGAAGTGGAGAGAAAACATGTTTCTTTTAGTTGAAACAGTCCAAACTGTAGCTGACATGCATTAGTAAAGTAAATAAAGTGAACCAAGTTCCTGCTCTGAATAGTTTGATACCTTTTTAACCTGAACATCTGAAGGAATCACTCTAAGCCTGATGACCTGGTGAAGCCAGCAGTGAGTGAACAAGGTGACAGTTGGACGTTACGATACTTGAGGATGAATATCGATTTTTTTCCAGGAAAGAAAATATCGATATATATCGTGATATTGATATTACACAGCTGTAGTCGGGAGGCCCGTTAACAGGCGGCACCAGAGTCCAGGCAGACACAGACACTTTACGGCAGAAACGATGTTACCTTCAGTTATAAACATTAAAACAAACTTTACTTCCTGATTTAATGTCAAAACCTCCTGCTGTTCCTGAAGCTCCGCCCCCAGGACGTCATCCAACATGGCTCCTCTATTAACCCTTTAAGGTTTTACCAGCGCCGCTCTGAGCAGCAGCTCCCATAACGAGCTCAGCTGCTGTTTGCTAATTGCTACTGGCTAGTCTGAAGGAGCAATCAGAGCTCAGCCACCAGGGGGCAGCAGCTGCTCTCATTCTGTCTGCACTAATCCGCCTGAGACAGATTATAACCTCCAGAACCTCCTCAGGTGGTTCTGGTTGCTTTACCAGAACCCGTGGATCCATTAGAGCAGAACCCAGCAGAACCATAAATCCTCCTGTGCAGCAGAGCCATTAGAACTGTGAGCCGAACGGGAACCAGAACCAGACCGAGCCGTGGTTCTGAAGGTCCGGCGGGTCGCTCACCGTGGTTCCGTCCACGGCCACATACACCTTGGAGCGGCTGGAGTAAACCTCGATGTCCAGAACCTTCCTGCCGCCGGCCGGCCGGCGAGGAGTTTCCATGTTGGGAACAACGTCTTCCACAAAACAAGGGCAGAAAGATTAGAACGAACCAGACAGAACCAGAAAAACTTCTGCTTCACTGGCTGGAGGAGAACAATTTACATAATCTGTGGGTTTAAATCTGTATTTGCTGCTGTGAGTTTGGCTGCTTTCATATTTATGTGTAGTAAATATTCCAGATGCTCAGTAATGAACTGAAGCCGTTTGCTGACCGTATTCCTGATGGGCAGCGTCTTCATCAGCGACTCGCCGCGTGTCCAGGATCAGCTTGATGTTCACCACAACCGTGACGAAGAGGAACAGCACAGCGCCGGCCTGGGGACAAACACACGGGTCCATCCGTCAGCCGGGCCGGACCGGAACCACGTCCAGAACCAGAGCCCAGAACCAGAGCCCAGTCCAGAACCAGAGCCCAGAACCAGAGTCCAGAACCAGAGCCCAGTCCAGAACCAGAGCCCAGAACCAGAGTCCAGAACCAGAGTCCAGAACCAGAGCCCAGTCCAGAACACGCTAACCATGGACAAACTACAGCCGGAGTTTTAACACATTCATTTAAATTTATTTATTACAGATTTTAATGAGATTCCTTGATCACTATTTTTTATTAATAAATTTAAAAGTTCCAGCCGGAACCTTTAAATCTGTGAGTTTCTGGTTCGCCGTAAATTTGACACACAGCTACATTTGCTAACAACATTGAGGAAGCGTCTTGTCTCAGCCAGTTGGGTTTTAATTTCTGCTTTTAAACAATCTGATTGGATCCTGGAAACAACTACTGTGGTGTTCAAGTTGTGCTAACAGAAGTTAGCATGTCAGAGAAGCTAATCAAGCCTAAAATAGCATCTGAATGCTAAACATGTAGCATTAATGCTAATGTCCACGTTTCTAAAGAAGCTCCATGAATGATCAGGGCTTCATTTTGTTCCAATCTGCCGGCTGAAGATCATAATATAAGATTAAAACTATAAATATCTTTGTTGTTGAGCTCATGTCTGTTTATTTAATAATTTAGCAGCAAAAAGGTTCATTGTATTGAAAATGTTGCTTATTTTATGTATAATTCTTGATTAAATGTGATTAATTACAGACCATGAAATTAACAAAAACATTTTTGCCTCCATTAGTTTAAAAGTAAAGCCGACACCTTTAATTTATGTTGATCTGTTGTTTCTAATTTCATGTCAAGAAGAAATGAATCAAGTTTTATTTCATCCTTTATGAATAAATGAACTTTATTCGTTTCTACTCAGATGTTGTCATCAGTTACTTTCACTGGAGCAGAAACATGTTGAAGTAATAATAACTGATGACAGCAGAACTTTAACTGGACCTCTGACTGTCCTCTTTATCCCAAAGGTTCAGGATTTGTATTTATTCTGAACAGAACCAGAAGTCCAGTAACCGAACCCGAGTCAGAGCTCAGAACCGGAGGGTTGGACTCGGATCTGGACTTGAAACCAGCAGCAGAGCAGCTGTGGTTCTGCAGGTCCCTCCAAACATCCTTCATGGTGACCCGAGCAGATCCAGAACCAGAACCGGGCTGACCTGACAGAACCGCCGGAGGCTCCTCCTCTGGGTCAGCCGGTACTTCCAGGTCAGGTACCAGCTCCTCTGCTGCCGCGGGATGAACGGCTTGGCCCGGGGGTTCGGGGTCCAGGTCTCCATCACCTCGGAACCACAGCAGCGCCCCAAACTGACCCACTTGGGCCCCGCAGTCACATGGTCACCTGGGAGACGGAAGGTCACGGAGAAAGTTTAGCTAGCGGCGGTTCCGCTGCCGGTTCGGTTCGGATTGAAGCTGCTGGTAAACCCACAGGTTCCGCCCAGATGCTGGTTCTGTTCGCTTCATGTTCGAGTCGGAACAAAGACCCGGCAGAACCGCTGGAAGCCGCAGCTACATGATGCTACCTGATGCTACCTGATGCTACTGATGCTAGCTGATGCTAGCTGATGCTAACTGATGCTAGCTGATGCTAACTGTGGCGCTGCGCTCTGTTTACTTCCGGCGGGCTGCTGCTCTGCTGCTGCTCTGCTGCCCCCTGGTGGCTCCAGACACTAAGTCCAGTTTATCCGACCAGCACAAGGCAAAGTGACAGTCAGCAGTTATTAAACGAGCCATAAACATTATGACGTCATCAAAGTCATCAAGTAAATACACATCAAGTATGTTTGGGGTTAAATGAAACCTTGATAATCAATATGGACAAAATAAGAACTCAAGAGGAGATTATTACAGTCAAGGAGGAAAATAACTTCCAAAACATCAAAACATACATTTGTACAAACATGATCATCTATAATATGTGATAATTTCGTCTGAGCTCACGGTTCCTAAAGCCTTCAGTGTTTTTATAAAATATTTCTAATTAAGTGAAAGTAAAGGTTGCATGTCTTCATATCCTTATCAACAATATTAGAAACTGAATTTTATTCCAGTAAGTATTCAGACATCCAAATTTTAAAACTGAACTTGAAGACCAAATGAAAATATTAAATGTCAACTAAAAAATAGACCAACTTTTTCCTCTGCAGGAAACCAATTCCATCATAACTGACATTGAGGCGTATGTCAGGCTCATACGCCTCAACAACAGTCAGTGTTGTTGAGGCGTATGAGCCTGACAGCTTTCTGTTGGCCCTCAAGGTGAAAGTGGACAAATGTTTTAGTGAAATTTAGCACATTAAAGCATTTCATTCTATTTCTCCTGGTAATGATTAAAGTCTTCAGCCATCAGGAATCGTCTAATAATCAGTTTAGTAATGACGCACAAACACAAAGTATCATTTTAACTGAAATGAAACTGGTGAGTTGGAGTCAATTATAATTAGAGCTCAGCAGATAAGCTCATGTTTTAATCTTCATTTTCCGGACCTGTTCATATAGACATATCTAATCAGAACCTCCTCCCATAATTATGTCTGTTTATGGAGAGAATAACCTGTGGAGGAACCAACGTGTTGCTGAGTTTCTGTTTACAGGGAAAAGTTGAAAGGTTGCGCTCGACGTGGACCGAACATCTGAACAGCTGCCACACCTTCAGGACCAGGATAAATGAGAACCTGAGGAGGTTCATCCACCGAGACGCCAACCAGCCGCAGGATGAGGTGAGAACCAGCTGCTGCTTCTTTCTCAGGATTTAAATCATATTTTAATTCTTCAGGCTTAATAACAATCACTTATTAACAATCAGGAACAACAGAGAGCTGAGCATTTACCTCCCATCGGACCAGAACCCGTTTCCTTTAAAAGCATCGAGTTTGATGAAGGCCTGGAGGATCCAGGAACATTAAAACACTTTAATGTCTTTGTAGCTTCATGTCTGTGTTAATCTCACCCATTGGCTGTTCTGCTGCTGTTGGCTAACTTCTGTTTAATGTCCCATCAGTTCAGCTCAGAGTCTGGAGGACAAACTGGAGGCCCTGCAGAGCCACTTCACCTGGGGGCTCCAGCCCAGACGGCCCACCCTTAAATGTGAACTGACCATCATGGAGGACATCGGTTCAGACGAGGGAAACGTCTGGCTGGGTCACGTCTACAACCTGCTGGGCTTCATCCAGTACCAGCTGGGCTCCTCTGAAGACGCCCTGAACCTCTTCAAACGGGCCGCTGAGACCTTCCAGAGGCAGAAAAACGCTGATGAAGGTCCCTGGTTGATGGTGAACTTTGGGAATCTGGCATGGCTGCACCATCACCTGGGAGAAGATGAGAAGAGTGAAGACTACCTGTCAAAGGTCGACGGCCTGATGAGGAGATACCCAACTCCACCCGGGTTAGAGCGCCACCCAGAGGTCTTAGCTGAACAGGCCTGGACCCTGATGATGTTTGATAAAGAGAAGAAGCAGCAGGCTGCAGATCTCTTCCAGAGAGCCATCCGGATGCAGCCGGACACCGTGGAGTGGCAGAGCAGCTACGCTATACTATCAGCAGAAAATATAGACGAAAACATAAAGAAACTGTTAGCTAACAAACTGAAAGAGCTGAGATCAGCCAAAGAACGAGATCCAGGTAACTTATATATTGCTGGCCTTTATCTGGAAGCCAAAGCTGCAAACGGAGAACAAATCCAGGATGAAGCAAGAGTTTTGGCTAGAGAGGTTCTAGAGAGACCTCCAAGCATGTACAGTGGATTCGGTCCATTACTGCGTCTGTACAGAAATAGCATCTCTAAAGATGAAGCTGTTGAAATAACTGAAAAGGCCCTAGAGAAACATCCTGACTCACGATATATAAAAAGATTGAATGCTATCTGCAACATGAAGAGGATCCTTAGTCCAGAAACCAAACCTTCCCCCAGCATGATCAACCGAGCCATCAGTCTGTGGGAGGAAATGATTGCAGCTTATGATGACTCTTCTCTTAGACGCCAAATAACTCTAACAGAGTTATATGCAGAGGTAGACAAAGAGAAAGCTCATCAGATTTACAAAAAGCTGCTGCTGAGAGAAGATCTGGATCCAAGGGGGAAAACAGAGGCTGTACAACTCATACGCCAAACATCTATTCTTCGATAGAAACGAGAGCCGCAAGTCAATTGTTTACCACATGAGGGCAGCAGAGATCGAGGTAGAATCTGGGTATCGACAGAGCAGCATTACAGAGCTGAAGAAGACGGTCAGAAAAAACAGAGACCCTGAACTGTCTGAAGAAATAATCCATCTTCTGACCAGAATCAGTGAATATTAAAGTCCTGAAGTTCATATAAAATCTGTATGATGTTGGGTCACTTCTAATGATTTTTATCTCTGTAAAATCCAATAAAATGATGAATAATGTTTTATCAGTTTTACCCGTTTTGAAAATCTGTAAAATAAAGTCTTGATTTTGAGGAAATGATGTTTCTTTTATTTACTTTACCTGTAAAGAACTGGGTAACATTTATTTGAAGGGTGTGAATAAGACTGTCATGTCACTGTCATAAACATTACATAACTCCTTTCATGAACATCAATAAGTCTTTATGAATATTTATGACTGTTGTCATAAAGTGTCATTCGGCAAATAACGACTTTTAATACAAAGTTGACATTATTCAAAATGTCTTTGTTATGACAACTTGACATTAACCAAGAAATCATGATCTAACATAAATTTGTCATAATAGTAGTCACAATGATTTAATTATTACACTAGCAAAAGCTTTAACAAAACAATGATTAATATTTCCACTCCCTGAAATAAAGCAAAACAAGTATGACAAGCAATAAATATTTCATTAAGCTTTATTACACTGTCAAATGATTTAATAACAGACTCATTAACAATTTCTTTTACATCAACTAAAGTGGAACAAGTAGCACCAGTTATGAAAATGTCATTAAGTGTCATTAATATTAACCTTCACCTCAAGTAAAGTGAAACTAGTAGCAACAACTATAAAGATGTAATTTAGTATTAGTGTCAAATGCTATGCTAACAGAGTCATTGAGGTCTTACCTCAAGTGAAGTGAAACTCACTGAACTACTTATAACTGCCATCACAGCTGTAGAACAAACCCTTTGTACACAATAGATAACTTGTTCTTCAAACAGAGAGTTTAACGTCTGGTCAGCATGTCGTTACTCTGAAATACTGACTGAAAAACTAAAACAGAATTACTTATTCTGTAACTTAGGAAAATAGGTTCTTTCAACAGTCCTAATATTTTCTGCTCTGATTGTGTCAGCCATTGTTATAGTCTTCCTCTAAAAATCTTTTTAGAGCTTTAGATAGTTGTCTTTGTTTCCTGGCAGCAGCTCCTTGAAGGCGTCCAGAAAAGCTCAGAAATCACAGCCGTTCTTCAATAGTTCATCATGGTGAAAACCTTTTCATGAATTCAAACTTGGTGAATCTGGACATCCTCATAGTCGGTCATGACTCAATTCATTGTGGTCACTTAAAAAAGGAACAAAAACAAAACACAATGTCATCATATTCAGCATTTATTTAAATACCATCCCAAACATGTTCCTTTCTGCAGACTGTCAGAATGATAGACTGGCAGACAAACGTCTAGTTAACATGACTGGTTGTTATGACGTGTAATACAATTATTTCTTAATCAAGCAGCATAATAACTGGAGCTGAACAAAATTATTCTGATCAAATATTAGTCTGGCAGAAGTTCAGACAGACTGTTACTCAGATTACATCATTTAATGTATAGTTTTAGGAACATTAATGTATCTTTTCACTTAATGAACAATCTGAATTATTTCCAACCAGATACTCTGACTTATGGTTGTTTGCAAGAAGCTTATTCATAAATAAATAAATAGATTTAACACCAGTTTTTAGTTGTCTAAAACGTTGATTCCTGCTCCCCCCCACTTCACATGGTGACAATATTAACACAAAAATGACTTGCCTGATTTTCTTGGGGAATATTTCATCTGCTTCTTTCTCTTTGGTCAAACAGGAACTTTTTCTCTGGTGGCTGGTCCTCATTATCATCCTCCACACCTGTAGCATGTCTTCATTTGCCACCATTGTCCCCCGTCCACCATGTGTCCTTAGGCCAACATGGCTCTTCATGTGGCTAAAGTTGCCAAAGCAAAGAACAAAACTCTGTGTCTCATCAGCCAAGTGGCTAAATAATCCACATAAAGAATAACTTTGACTAACATATTAGCTTTTAAAGATTAGAATTGGAGGAAAAACAATTTGCCTGTCTTTAAAATATGTTTAATATTAAGGGCTAACGTTACAGTAATGGAGTTTAATAACTTTAACATTAACTAAGGTAGGATTGGCTTCAATTGCTCATAGCTAACATTACAGAGAAAGAGAACAAAGTCAATGTTATTTAAAGAAAATGTAAAGTTCATAAGACACAAACCTCGTATGGAGTCAAACTTCAGCTTCTTTTTAAACAGGTCTGGCCGTTAGAACTTGTGTTAGGTTTCCCCACCAAGATGGAGGATTTCTTCTTCACCAACACACTGCGCGTCTGTTTGTGCACTGCTGCCCCTCACTGGTGGAGATGGTGTATTGCACTACTTAACCCTTGGGTTAGAAATGGGGTCCAATCGACCCCACACACAGAAAACATTTATCATTTGCCTCAGTCCTCGCACGCACAAGGGTTAAAACAGCCTTAAATAATGTTTCAAATGCTAAGTTCATAAGTGAAGAATAAGAATAAACAACGTGGCAGAGCTATATAATATTACTACATAAAGCTATTTTTTAAAGTGTAATCGGTAATACTTTTATAACAAATTTATATCAGATCATGATTTCTTGGTTAATGACAAGTTGTCATACTGAAGACATTTTGAATAATGTAGATGTAACCCAGCGGCATTTTATTTGTTTGTTCTGTGTTATTTGCTTTTTTGTATTTTTTTGTAGTGTCATAGACATAATATAAGGATAGACAATAGGCGCCGCTCTCGCCTATTGTCGCTGATGAGATTTAGGGCGGCCATCTTGGAGCGGTAGACCACAACACTCAGCATTATGTGTTTAGCAGCAAAATGACATATCAGCGCATTTAATCGATCATAACACACTGTTTTGTTACTGGAAACTATATTCAGACATCTATCAAAGCTACATTTATAAATAATTGTATTATTTAAGTATGTTTTTAATACATAGTTCCGTATTTTTAAATATGATTAGTGGCTATAACAATAGAATAGGAATGGAATATTCTGATATTGATGTATGATGAGCAAATTACAAAGCACACAGCCGTGAATAATTTATTATGAACGGCTGTGTGTATAATAGTTATACAACTATACAATCACAAATAAATAATGATTAATACTGAATAATATATATTGGATGCATGTTAATATGCATGTATAAATATATACTGTATATATATATATATATATATATATATATATATATATATATATATATATATATATATATATATACAGTATATATATATATATATATATATACTGTGTATATATATATATATATATATATATATATATATATATATATATATATATATTAAAAAAATTCTTAGATTGTAAACAAAGATCAAGACCAATATTTCACTCCACAACTGTCAGTTAACATCTAATTTGTTTTATAGAATTACACTTAAATACAAATTAATTTGCACAAATTTCATTAAAAAAATATGTATATATACATACATATAAATATGCATCACAATATATATTATTCAGTATTAATCATTATCTATTTGTGTCATTATTAATTAATCATTATTTATTTGTGTTTGTATAGCTACATAAATATGTATTATAATAAATTATACACACAGTCATATATATATATATATATATATATATATATATATATATATATATATATATATATATATATATACACATACATATATACCAATATACTGGTATTGTAGTGACCATTTGTCCAAAAAAACTTAAATTCAAAAATCAAAAAACTCAAAACTCAAAGGTGATCAAAACAAAAGGTGAATCAAACTCAAATATTCACCTGATGCTCATGGATTCTGGTTTATGCAGCAAAAAGAAATCAAAAGTTAAAATCTGGTTCTTTGGTTTTATTTGCAGATCAGGCAAAAGGTTCCAGGTTCTGCTCCTGTTCCTGTTCACTGACTGACACAATGAAAACCGATGTGACTGATTAGCTGGTAACAAACCTTGTGACCACCAGGTGCATAATAAGCTACATAAGACCCAACTACTTATACCTGAAATACCCACATTCCAATCTGAAGTTAATTAACTAATTAAGTGAATTACTAAACAAAAAACTTATTCTAAACAACAAATAAAATAAAAATTCTAATGATAAATCAACTAGGAAAACAAACAAATGCCAAGAATAAACTAAACAATTTAAATTCTAAGATTTACCAAAACAATGGGAAAAATAGCTCCTACAGGTATATATATGTCTATCTTAGTTGTGAAATGTTGTTTGTGGAGCCTCACATCAATAATCCATCGATCAGAACAATATCTGTGTTGTTTTGATTGGCAGAGTAGGAGGGTTGACCGCTCCAAGATGGCCGCCGTATTTCCTGCGCCGGAGCAGCCAATGCGGGGTCTGCTCTGATATTATGTCTATGCTAGTCTCTGCTGTCCTTTCTCATAATGCTTGGCTTCTTTATGCCTGATGTTTAATGTTCTCCTGCTAGTTCCTTATTGTGGCCAATATTGGGAAAGGACCACCGGGAAGCTGCTCCTGTCCCTGCGGAGGAAGAGATGGAGGCTGCGGAGCTTCTGTGACTGACCGCCGGATGCAGTCGTCATTCTGGGTCGCCATCCCAGCCAGGTCAACCTCTTTCATCGTTTCATACGCATCAGACACACACACAAATATAGAGCTTATATGAACTTTTTTTTTTTTTTAGCTGGCCAGCTTCTTTTAATTGAATTTAATTTTTACCAAGGACCTTGAAAGGATTCTGTATGACTTAAATGTTTTTTTTCTTTTTTTTTTTCTCTTTGTGGGTTTTCCAGGAAACTGTATGACAGAGTTGAGACGAAGCTGGATGTGTTTCAGTCCAGTAACTTGTATTAAACAACTGGTTGATAGTAAACTGCTATCTGAACCCGAGTAGATTCTGTTCTTTGGTTACATAAACTTTGTATTAGAAGTGTCATCATTTACCGAATGACGCTTTATGTCAACAGTCATAAATATTCATAAAGACTTATTGATATTCATGACAGGTGTTATGTCATGTTTATGACAGTGTCGTCTTATTCACCCCCCTTCAAATAAAGTGTTACCAAGAACTGCAGCTGAAACCAAAGCTGGGCTTCATCCAGCCGGTTTTACCCCGTCGGTTTTGTCACAACCCGTCATGCTGAGCTTTGCACAGGGAAACAGTGGAGAGGAAAACTCCCGTTAACAGGAGCAAACCTAAACAGAACCAGAACCATAAAGATACACGAGAATAACCTGAGCTAACCTCACCTGGATCAGAACCAACTTCATAGCTTATTTTTTATAGTTATTGGCATAAAGCTGCATTTTTACTACTGCAAAAAATAATGTAATGAAACGGTTTTGGTTTTTCTTGGATGCAGATCTTACCTGGAAATCAGATCTGGACTTTTGAACATCAAATTTCAGAGGATTGAAGGGAAACAGAAACATTTATTTAATAAACTGACAGATTTCTGTAGGAAAATTAAACTATTTAGTAAAATATAACATTAAAGCGTTCATCTTAATTCTCCTGATACTAATTAGATTCAAAGTCTTCAGTGCAGAAACACAATTAAAGTTCTTCACTTTATTTAGCATTTAATCCCAAGTCATCACCTTCATATTTATCTGACCTGAAAACAAACACATCATATCTAATCAGAACCTCCTCCCATAATTCTGTCTGTTTATGGAGGGAATAACCTGTGGAGGAACCAACGTGTTGCTGAGTTTCTGTTTACAGGGAAAAGTTGAAAGGTTGCGCTCGACGTGGACCGAACATCTGAACAGCTGCCACACCTTCAGGACCAGGATAAATGAGAACCTGAGGAGGTTCATCCACCGAGACGCCAACCAGCCGCAGGATGAGGTGAGAACCAGCTGCTGCTTCTTTCTCAGGATTTAAATCATATTTTAATTCTTCAGGCTTAAAAACAATCAGTTTATAGAGGAACAACAGAGAGCTGAGCATGTACCTCCCATCGGACCAGAACCCTTTAAAACATCAATCTGCTGTGACGGCTGCCGTTAATATCTAGACTGATAAATATCTTGACCAGTGTTTCTCAACCTTTTTCAGCCCAGACCTCATCCAGGTCCCTCAACCCCCACCAAAGTATTTGTAGGCTACTTTGCACTATTTATTCTCAGTACTAGATGTGGTCTCAACAAACCCATGACATTTCAACATTATTTTACCTTTTATCTGGAATTAGTGTCTATTCTTGCCATACAGTCTCTGTATTAATTATTGTTGGAAATGTCTTGCCATACCAGTTTATTCCTCTGCATTTACTTTAGTTTCTTAGTTTATTCTTGCATTTTGTTCTTCATTCATTTCCATTTAATTTCATTTACTTAGCATTATCCTCTCTTGGTTTATTGTTATGTCCACTTTAGTTTCTTTCCTATTGCTAGATTTATTTTATCGTTTATTGACCATCAATAATCTTCACTCATCACCTGCTGCGCCGCCTAATCGTCATGTTTCACATCATGTGTTGATTTTTCACTGTTCAGCGTCGGATTCTCTGTTTTTATGCCATAATTCACATCTAGTTCGTCCGTTTTATGTCCTTCTCCTGTTTCAGAGTTTTGCACAATGTGCGAGTCATTTTTTTTAACCTCTAAGGTGCAGGACGGTCAGGAAACGTATCGATGGGAAAAAAGGCAGACTGACATAAACCTTTTAAAACAACGGAAACAATTTCTGCATTCTGATTATTGAAATTTAAAACCTCTGTGTTGTTTTACCCCCCCGTTTCATACCGGACCACTTACAGCTCCGGTGTTAACGCTATAAAATGAACGATCTCTATCATGGAGGGATTTATTTATTTAAATAGGTTCATTTTCAGAGGGAGACACAGTGAGGGTATCGTGATTTTAGCTACCAGTAGCAGGAGAGGAGCTAACAAGAAGCTAACAGAAGCTACAAACACTGAATAGAAGAAGAGCCGCCATGTTGCAGCCAAGCATGATTTAATGTTACACAATACAGTTTTACCAAGTTGCCCAAAGTCTAAACTGGTATTGTTGTGCATTTAAGGTGGAAAGTTGACCTTCGACCAAACGCCCCCTAAGGCCTCCCAGCGCCGTCTGTTTATGGAAGCCATTGAACTCTTTGACTAGGCCGGTCTCAGTGCTGTGGTAACCATGGAAACCGGACTGAAAGCCTGTTTAACAGGTTTTCCAGTGACGCTGCTGATGAACGGCCTGTGATTGGTCCAGGTGGTTCTGTTTATCTCTAGGTTTGAAACACCGACAGGCTGGACCTCCTGAGGGAAGCTGTGGGTCGGACATCCAGGCAGCAGGACGAGCCGAATGGATGATGATGTCTTGTCTTGGTTGATTTTTCACTTTTCATGTTGAATGATACTTCAGTCTCTCCTTGTAGATTTCTGTGAACTTGCAGTCGAGGTTTTCTCCATTCATGTTCCAGTTTTTACTGGTGGAGCAAATTTCCACCGACAGACACGTTAACTGGATCAATGGGTTCAAAGTCAGGACGGCCATCCTGCTGCTGGCTGACAGAGGACCGGACAGAGTAAAGCTGAGAAAAAGTACCAGCTGTGATGTCATTAACAGAACATTTTGTGAAATCGTCTCCTTAACTAGGTGGGTCATTGTGAAGATAACAGAACTGATCAGACAGACACCAGGTACAGACCGCTGAACTATTTACAACCTGACTGATGATCAGGTCCAGAGTTTGACCTCTATGTGTCAACATGTCGAGTCAAAATGAAGATTGGAAATACATCACAGCTTGTCATCTATAAGGTTGTAAACAAGGTGTTTCCAATAATGAACTGTCATTATCAACACAAAGCAACCCATCGTGTCTCTGGCTGGAGGTTCAGGCTGCCTGTGGCTGTTCTGCTGCTGTTGGCTAACTTCTGTTTAATGTCCCATCAGTTCAGCTCAGAGTCTGGAGGACAAACTGGAGGCCCTGCAGAGCCACTTCACCTGGGGGCTCCAGCCCAGGCGGCCCACCCTTAAATGTGAACTGACCATCATGGAGGACATCGGTTCAGACGAGGGAAACGTCTGGCTGGGTCACATTTACAACCTGCTGGGCTTCATCCAGTACCAGCTGGGCTCCTCTGAAGACGCCCTGAACCTCTTCAAACGGGCCGCTGAGACCTTCCAGAGGCAGAAAAACGCTGATGAAGGTCCCTGGTTGATGGTGAACTTTGGGAATCTGGCCTGGCTGCACCATCACCTGGGAGAAGATGAGAAGAGTGAAGACTACCTGTCAAAGGTCGACGGCCTGATGAGGAAATACCCAGCTCCACCTGGGTTAGAGCGCCACCCAGAGGTCTTAGCTGAACAGGCCTGGACCCTGATGATGTTTGATAAAGAGAAGAAGCAGCAGGCTGCAGATCTCTTCCAGAGAGCCATCCGGATGCAGCCGGACACCGTGGAGTGGCAGAGCAGCTACGCTATACTATCAGCAGAGTCCTTCATAATATGCCAGAGCATCTTAGAGCCTGAAGTCTTTGAGAAACTGAGATCAGCCAAAGAACGAGATCCAGGTAACTTTATTGTTGCTGGTCTTTATCTGGAGGCCAAAGCTGCAAACGGAGAACAAATCCAGGATGAAGCAAGAGTTTTGGCTAGACAGGTTCTAGAGAGACCTCCAAGCAGTTACAATGGAATCAGGCCTTTACTACGTCTGTATAGAAAAAAAATCTCTAAAGATGAAGCTGTTGAAATAGCTAAAAAGGCCCTAGAGAAACATCCTGACTCACGATATTTTAAAAAATCTGCTGCTATCTGCTACATGAAGAGGATCCTTAATCCGGACCGCCGGGAACCCAAACCTTCCCGCAGCATGATCAACCGAGCCATCAGTCTGTGGGAGGAAATGATTGCAGCTTATGATGACTCTTCTCTTAGACGCCAAATAACTCTAGCAGAGTTATATGCAGAGGTAGACAAAGAGAAAGCTCATCAGATTTACAAAGAGCTGCTGCTGAGAGAAGATCTGGATCCAGCAGGAAAACAGAGGCTGTACAACTCATACGCCAAACATCTATTCTTCGTTAGAAATGAGAGCCGCGAGTCAATTGTTTACCACATGAGGGCAGCAGAGATCGAGGTAGAATCTGGGTATCGACAGAACAGCATTACAGAGCTGAAGAAGACGGTCAGAAAAAACAGAGACCCTGAACTGTCTGAAGAAATAATCCATCTTCTGACCAGAATCAGTGAATATTAAAGTCCTGAAGTTCATATAAAATCTGTATGATGTTGGGTCACTTCTAATGATTTTTATCTCTGTAAAATCCAATAAAATGATGAATAATCTTTTATAACATTGTTTTACCTGTTTTGAAAATCTGTAGAATAAAGACTTGATTTTGAGGAAATTACTTTTCTTTTATTTACTTTTTTACCTGTAAAGAACTGCAGCTGAAACCAAAGCTGGGCTTCATCCCTCTGACTTTACCCCGTCAGTTTTGTCACAACCCGTCATGCTGAGCTTTGCACACAGCAACAGTGGAGAGGAAAACTCCCGTTAACAGGAGCAAACCTAAACAGAACCAGAACCATAAAGATACTCACCTGGATCAGAACTGGATCGGGCTCTCCAGTCTGGGGACGAGGTCACCGAGGGGTCAAGAAGCTCCTCAGTGGCCTCAGGGTCCGGGGGTGGATGAGATCCGCCCGGAGTTCCTCAAGGCTCTGGATGTTGTAGGGTTGTGTTGGCTCACGTGACTCTGCAGTATCGCATGGACATCGGGGGCAGTTCCTCTGGATTGGCAGACCGGGGTGGTGGTTCCCCTATTTAAAAAGGGGGACCGGAGGGTGAGCTCCAATTACAGAGGGGTCACACTCTTAAGCCTCCCTGGAAAGGTCTATTCAGGGGTCCTGGAGAGGAGGGTCCGTCGGATAATCGAACCTCGGATTCAGGAGGATCAGTGTGGTTCTGGTTCTGGAACACTGGACCAGCTCTACACCCTCAGCAGGTCCTGGAGGGTCCTGGGAGTTCGCCCAACCAGTCTACATGTGTTTTGTGGACTTGGAGAAGGCGTTCGACCGTGTCCCTCGGGGGCCTTGTGGTGGTTCTCCGGGAGTATGGGGTACCGGGCCCTTTGATACGGGCTGTCAGGTCCCTGTATGACCGGTGTCAGAGTCTGGTCCGCATTGCCGGCAGTAAGTCGGGCTCGTTTCCGGTGAGAGTTGGACTCCAAGGCTGCCCTTTGTCACCGATTCTGTTCATTACTTTCATGGACAGAATCTCTAGACCAGCCGAGGTGTTGATCCGTTTTGGTGGCCTTAGGATCATCTCTGCTTTTTGCGTATGATGTGGTCCTGTTGGCTTCATCAGATCGTGATCTGCGGCTCTTGCTGAAACGGTTCGCGGCCGAGTGTGAAGCGGCCGGGATGAGGCTCAGTGCCTCCAAATCCGAGGCCATGGTCTTGAGCCGGAAAAGGATAGAGGTCCTTCTCCGGTTCAGGGGGGTCGTCCTGCCTCAAGTGGAGGAGTTTAAGTATCTGGGGATCTTGTTCACGAATGAAGGAAGAAGGGAGCGGGAGATCGACAGGCGGATTGGGGCGGCGTCTGCCGTGAAGCGGCGCTGTACCGGTCCGTCGTGGTGAAGAGAAGCTGAGTCAAAAGGCGAAGCTCTCGATTTACCTGTCGATCTACGTTCCCACCCTCATCTATGGTCATGAGCTTTGGGTCATGACCGAAAGAACGAGATCACGGATACAAGCGGCCGAAATGGGTTTCCTCCGCAGGGTGGCTGGGCCCTTAGAGAGAGAAGCTCGGTCATCAGGAGGGACTCAGAGTCGAGCCTCTGCTCCTCCACGTCCAGAGGAGCCAGTTGAGGCTCGGGCATCTGGTCAGGATGCCTCCTGGACGCCTCCCTGGTGAGGAGTTCAGGTCCCACCGGGAGGAGGGGAGACCAGGATACCTGGAGGGACGATGTCTCTCGGCTGGCCTGGGACGCCTTGGGGTTCCTGGAGGAGCTGGAAGAGGCTGGGGAGGGAAGTCTGGGCCTCTATTCTGAAGCTGCTGCCCCCGAGAACCAACCTGGATAAGATGGATGGATGGATGGATGGATGGATGGATGGATGGATGGATGGATGGATGGATGGATGGATGGATGCATGGATGGATGGATGGATGAATTGTTCTTGGCTGTAGATCTTATCTGGAAATGAGATCTGGACTTTTGAACATCAAATTTCAGATGATTGAAGGGAAACAGAAACATTTATTTAGTAAACTGACAGATTTCTGTTGGAAAATTAAACTATTTAGTAAAATATAACATTAAAGACTTTCATCCTAATTCTCCTGATAATAATTAGATTCAAAGTCTTCAGTGCAAAAACACAATTAAAGTTCATCACTTTATTTAGCATTTAATCCCAAGTCATCACCTTCATATTTATCTGACCTGAAAACAAACAAAGCATATCTAATCAGAACCTCCTCCCATAATTCTGTCTGTTTATGGAGGGAGTAACCTGTGGAGGAACCAACGTGTTGCTGAGTTTCTGTTTACGGGGAAAAGCCGAAAGGTTGCGCTCAACGTGGACCGAACATCTGAACTCTGCTGCCACACCCACAGACATCAGAGCAAACCCCGCATTGGCTGCTCCGGCGCAGGAAATATTGCAGCTATCTTGGAGCGGTAGTCCCTCCTACTTTGCTCAACCAAAACAGCAGCAGATTCCTCAGCACTGAGGGATATTGTTGTTCAGATGGATGGACTATTGATGTGAGGCTCCACAGACAACATTTCACAAGTAATGTTAAGAAAATAAATTTAAAATATGATAGTTTTAAAACTTAACATGTCTTGATTGAAATAGCCTAATTATAGTTTTCAAATTAATAACTTATTCTGCCCTATTGACCTTTATGTTACCTGTAGTTACAGCAGATACTGTAGTTTGCTAAGATCTTTTGATTTGCCCTTTGTGTGAGAAACAATCAGGAGAAGTTCCAGCTTCACACTGATCTGTGAAAAGCTGTAAAACAGCATGAGTTCAGAAGAAGCGTGCTATTAAGGGATTAAAAGTTATCAAAATACTGATTTTTTCAAGAGGCTGTGTATGTTTAATTAAATGCCCTTACAGTATAAAATTCAAGTGTTTATTGTATCAAATTATGTTTTCCTTCATAGTTTTGTTTAGGTGGAAGCAGTAGTTTTGATTTACTGGTTGTGATTGGTTGTTTACTCTGATTGGATGAACCAGACCTGCCTGTGATTGGCTGGTGATGTGGCTCATTTACTGCAGACAGAGTGATGTGCAAACCCAAAGTGAGCGAGTGCGAAACAGAAACATAGCAATCTTTGTTCACAAAGTCGTTTTCCTCCACTGCAGAGGCTTTAACCGGTTCTGTCCCAGTCGGTAGACAGAAGGCGGTGCCAGTTTACCATACAACCATCACCCAGAACCACAAATATCTAAAAATTCTTGCAACAGAGAGACTGAACATCATTCCAACATGGTCATTCCTGATCCCTCCTCAGGGCCATAAAGTTGAGTCATCATCCAATTTATTATTGGAGCCAAGTTTCTATTCTGAAGAAGAGAAACTGTAAAACATGAGTTTATAATTTAGCCACTGAGAACTAGAAGACAAGAGCCTGGAGTTAAAGTTTCCCTTCAATTGTTCTGGTTCAGTTTCTATTTCTGACAATCCAAACAGAAACTAAACTCCAGCCTCTCCCTGACTGGTTAAACTGGAGTTTTCTCCTGCTGAGCCTCATTCAGTCAGACTCTGACATCCTGCAGCCAAACATGTTTTCGTGTCTCTGAGTTCAGGTTGAGACATTTCAGGATCACCTCTGATAGAAACGCTGGGAGCTTCACAGTCGAGACGTTTTCAAAGTGATTTGAAGCAGCTGGATCATGAGGTGAGTGACGGGAAACACCTGAAACCTTTTAAAACATGAATCTCTCACTGGCTCTGCTGAATTTTCTCCTCTGTTCTGGTTTTCTTCGCTCCAGTCTTCATCTCCTTTCATGTCTGCTGTTCGTTTCTCTGTTCAGAGTTAAAACTTTCTCTTCAGTCCCATCATCTCCATATTGTTGGATGTGAAAACCTGAACTTTAAAACCTGACTGTCTTAAACCTACTTTTCTGCTTGCTTCAGATGTTTCCTCCGAATTTTTATTCTTACATTTTGTTGTAACTGGATTGAAAATGTCTAAATCAGGTTAATAAACACAAAATTAATTTCTTTGGTCCATCTTTCTCATCAGAACATCATCTTGATTTCTTCAGTTTCTGTTTCAGTCAATTATTTCATTTTTTCTGGGAGATGCAAATTAAAACCACAAATTTGGTAACTTTTGTTGGTTTTCCCAACAGTTCTGATGAAACCAAGTTCAGACTCCAGGCGTTGCAGAGCCACTTCACCTGGGATCTGAAATCAACCCGGCAAAACCTGATCTACCTGAGGAACCGACTGCAGGACGTTGGTTCAGACGAGGGAAACGTCTGGCTGGGTCACGTCTACAACCTGCTGGGCTTCATCCAGTACCAGCTGGGCTCCTCTGAAGACGCCCTGAACCTCTTCAAACGGGCCGCTGAGACCTTCCAGAGGCAGAAAAACGCTGATGAAGGTCCCTGGTTGATGGTGAACTTTGGGAATCTGGCCTGGCTGCACCATCACCTGGGAGAAGATGAGAAGAGTGAAGACTACCTGTCAAAGGTCGACGGCCTGATGAGGAAGAAGAGGGAGATCTCTACCCAGAGGTCTTAGCTGAACAGGCCTGGACCCTGATGAAGTTTGATAAAGAGAAGAAGCAGCAGGCTGCAGATCTCTTCCAGAGAGCCATCCGGTTGCAGCCGGACACCGTGGAGTGGCAGAGCAGCTACGCTATACTATCAGCAGAAAATATAGACGAAAACATAAAGAAACTGTTCGCGGACCGGCTGGAAGAGCTGAGATCAGCCAAAGAACGAGATCCAGATAACTTATGCATTGCTGCTCTTTATCTGGAGGCCAAAGCTGCTTCAATTAAGCATGAAGCAAGAGAGTTGGCTGAAAAGATCCTAGAGAGGCCGATGAACAACTACTGTGGCATCGATCCACTTCTGACTCTCTACAAAAAACACATCTCTGTAGATGAAGCTGTTGAAATAGCCAAGGAGGCTCTGAGGAGACACCCTGACTCCCGATACGTGAAAAGGTCGGTTGCAAAAAGCTACACCAGTAAGATTTTTTCTCATCGCAGCAACCCTGATCCCACAAGGATCAAAGAAGCAATCGGTCTGTGGGAGGAAGTGGCTGCTGCTTATCCTGAATCCTCCCTTCAAGAAAAAATGACTCTAGCAGACTTACAGGCAAAGCTAGACAAAGAGAAAGCTGAGCAGATTTACAAAGAGCTGCTGGAACAAAGAGAAGATCTGGATTCAGTAGGAAAACAGATGCTGTACAACTTCTATGCCAAACATCTATACTTCGTTAGAAACGAGAGTCGCAAGTCAATGGAGAACCACATGAGGGCAGCAGAGATCCAGGAAGAATCAAAGTATCGACAGAAGAGCCTCAGAGAGCTGAAGAAGACGCTGAAGAGAAACACAGACCCTGAAATGTGCCGAGAAATTAAGGAGTTTTTGGAAAAACTGAACATTCAGCCGTCAGAATCAGTCAGTCAGGATTAGTTTTAATGCTTCACTTTATTGGGATGTAAATATTAGTTTTAAAAACCAGATGAAGATTTGCTCTGTTATGTTCAGCACAACACACCAAGCATCCTGAATCCTCCCTTCAAGAAACTTTAACTCTTGCAGATTCACAGGCAAAGAGACAATGTAACAGTTTATTTTAATAAGATATCTCACTTGTAATTTTATTTATTAGCTTTAGATGACTGTGTTATACTGTTTAATCTGGTTAAAATCCTTGAAAGAACTTGATGGATCCAAAACTATTAATGTTTCTTCCTCCAAATCAAATCAAATATATACATTTTTTTATTCAAATCACAGAATTACATCATCAGGAAGTTTTATTGTGAGATATTAACAGTTAGCTAAGCTAAAGTATTTATTTTGGGAAAGACTTTCCACTTGTAATGTGCTAATTGCAAGCTAAATTTTTTTTAGCGCTTTAGCGTTAGCAGGATAACGTTGAGGCGTTTTGTGTTTGTCTACAACAGGAAAAAAACTGTGTCTTCCTGTTGGAACAAGGATGGTAAATAATAAACATTATTAGAAATGATTAATATGTTCAACAGTGTTGAAAAATAAAGAACTACAACCCGAATACATGAGATGTTAAATTTGTGAATTCCTCTCCAACTTTACCAAATAAGGTAAAACTAAAGTGAGGATCTGATGTTTTGATGGTTTAATGCTATAAATAAAAACAACATATTTAAATTGAATCTTTACAGAAAAATATTTACATATAAGCATGTAAAATTTTTAGCCACTTATGTTTCTAAGAGTTGTATTGTTTGGTGATTTATGCAAATGCCATAGTGACTTTTAGCTCTCGCTGCTCCGGCGCCCCCTGCTGGCAGTGATGGAGAAAGTACTCAAAAAATGTATTTAAGTAAAAGTACAAATACACAGACAAAAATGTACTCAAGTAAAAGTAAAACTATCACATTAACATTTTACTTAAGTAAAAGTAAAAAAAGTACTGGCTTTTAAAAATACTTTAGAATTAAAAGTTAAAGTACTTGCTGAATAATATCTAATCACTAATATCATTAAGTGAACCATATTTAATTTTAATACATTTGAAATGTACCATTTTAATGAACAATGCCACAGATTAAACATGTTTTTATTGTGTTTACTCTCTGTAACATAGTTTAGACTTAGATATGTGATTCTATACATCATAATTTCAGGGATGGAAACATCTGGTCTCCTGTCCTAACATAGCATGAACTTCATTAGTGACATTTATTTTGAAAGAAATCCAACTGAAAGGGTGGGAGGTGAGGACATGGAACCAAGGAGCCACGGAGCAGAGTTATAGTCAAGACCACCGAACCTGAGAACAAATCAAGACCAAGACCAGCCCTGCGCTACATGACACAATAAAATTAAGTTTACCTATCAAAATTGGTTCTCAGATTGATCTGGAAGATCCACATTCCCATAAAACTCCTTGATATTAAATACTTAGAACTGAAATAAATTTAACCAGTATCAATTAAAACTCTTCTTTATTCTGTTTTGTTTTTTACTCTGTGCTACAATCCACATAGGTCTCCTGCCATTCCTAAAAAAATAACACCCTGGGCGGTTACTCATACTGCCCATGTCAGAAACCAGAACTGTCTGCACCATTAAACATAGCAATTAAAGGTAAACAAGCTCAACTATGAACACTGTCCAAGGCGCAATAAGCAAGAAGTAACCAGGCAGAAGGAGGCGACTGTCTCATCCTGCTGCTGCAACGTCTGTCACCATGACAGGAGACGGAAACAAAGAACAATGAGCAAAGAGCTGCTCTGTGTTCTTACGTTCTTGTTTTATTTATTCGCCAATTAAATAAATAAATATATATATAAAACATTTTTTCAATGAAATAAAATAATAGCTACTGCAGTGTAGCACGCAGAGCATTACAAGAACCAAGAACGGCTCTCAGTGAGGTTTCAGTCTCACCGTCTGTGAAAGCGAATCGCTGCTGATTTTACATGTCGCCATATCTATGATTTATGCAGCTATTATATTACTGATGATTAGACAGACGTCTTCTCCCGCTCAGAGGAAACCACTGCGCATGTCTGGAGCTCCGCCTGCGAGTAAAGGTGGAGGCGATGGGTGACAACAGACACTAAGTCACGTTATTGCTTGGATTTTACGGCGCCACTTTAAGTCCATGAACTTCACATTTTAACGGACAAAAAGCTCAACGAGACTTGGATGTAACGCATAACGAGACAGTTTAGTAGAAATGTAGTGAAGTAGAAAGTACAGATACTTACTGTAAAATGTAGTGGAGTAAAAAAAACAGTAACAAAGTACCTGTACTTAAGTACAGTAACAAAGTAATTGTACTTAAGTACAGTAACAAAGTAATTATACTTAAGTACAGTAACGAAGTACTTGTACTTCCCACCACTGCCTGCTGGTGCTTTTGTTTTGTCCGAATACTCTGAAAAATTGTACTCAAATTACGCCACATGTAGGATCCTGCTAAGGGCGAAGGAAACAGGGAAAGGTTAGCAGACAGTTTATCTTTACATAGGAGTCGCATGTTTACATCAGGAAGTTGTTTGACATGAAAAAATCCCCCAGAGAGACTGAAACCCTTCAGACAGAGAGACTGAACATCATTCCAACATGGTCATTCCTGATCCCTCCTCAGGGCTATAAAGTTGAGTCATCGTCCAATTTATTATTGGAGCCAAGTTTCTATTCTGAAGAAGAGAAACAGTAAAACATGAGTTTATAATTTAGCCACTGAGAACTAGAAGACAAGAGCCTGGAGTTAAAGTTTCCCTTCAATTTTTCTGGTTCAGTTTCTATTTCTGACAATCCAAACAGAAACTAAAATCCAGCCTCTCCCTGACTGGTTAAACTGGAGTTTTCTCCTGCTGAGCCTCATTCAGACTCTGACATCCTGCAGCCAAACATGTTTTCGTGTCTCTGAGTTCAGGTTGAGACATTTCAGGATCACCTCTGATAGAAACGCTGGGAGCTTCACAGTCGAGACGTTTTCAAAGTGATTTGAAGCAGCTGGATCATGAGGTGAGTGACGGGAAACACCTGAAACCTTTTAAAACATGAATCTCTCACTGGCTCTGCTGAATTTTCTGGTTCTGGTTTTCTTGTGGTCTTGTATTGCCCTCATTTAATGAAAATTGAGTGAGTTTAGGTACAGCAGGTCAAAGGTCAGACCAAAGCTAACGTTATAACTTATATTCTTCCCACGTCGTTCAACAGTTCCAACTTATCCTTTGTATTTTCATCACTTGAACCATTTCTATCTTTTCCAACGTCTGAGCAGTAGTTTGTCCTGTAACTGGTGGGTTGAAACGCGACGCGTCTGAATCTGTCCTGGTGCTTCACCTGCTGGTGAAGCTCTCAGTTCTTCAGTCAGATCAGGGCAGCTGTGGCTACCATGTAGCTCTACACCATCAGTGTCTGAGTGTGAATGACTGTAGTGTGGAGCGGTTTGGAGTCGTCTGGACTTGATGAAGAACTGTAACAGTTCAAGTCATTTACTCCACTTCTTCATGTTTCCCTGCAATCATCATTTTATTCTCTCTCAACAGGACAAAGTAACTTTGTTTTCATGATTTCCCAGCAGCTCTACAGAGACGTCAGAGTCCAGGCTGGAGGCCCTGCAGAGCCACTTCACCTGGGAGCTCCAGCCCTCCAGGTCCAAACTGACCTACCTACGAGACGCACTGCAGGACATCGGTTCAGATGAGGGAAACGTCTGGCTGGGTCACGTCTACAACCTGCTGGGCTTCATCCAGTACCAGCTGGGCTCCTCTGAAGACGCCCTGAACCTCTTCA
The DNA here is from genome assembly GCA_033032245.1 of Poecilia picta. Taxonomy (NCBI): domain Eukaryota; kingdom Metazoa; phylum Chordata; class Actinopteri; order Cyprinodontiformes; family Poeciliidae; genus Poecilia; species Poecilia picta. The sequence goes on from CM065356.1 coordinate 32,634,573, forward strand.
AACGGGCCGCTGAGACCTTCCAGAGGCAGAAAAACGCTGATGAAGGTCCCTGGTTGATGGTGAACTTTGGGAATCTGGCCTGGCTGCACCATCACCTGGGAGAAGATGAGAAGAGTGAAGACTACCTGTCAAAGGTCGACGGCCTGATGAGGAAGAAGAAGGGAGATCTCTACCCAGAGGTCTTAGCTGAAAAGGCCTGGACCCTGATGAAGTTTGATAAAGATAGGAAGCAGCAGGCTGCAGATCTCTTCCAGAGAGCCATCCGGATGCAGCCGGACACCGTGGAGTGGCAGAGCAGCTACGCTATACTATTAGCAGAGTCCTTCAACGACAGCTTGAAGCAGCTGAACGCCGACCGGCTGGAGACGCTGAGATCTGCCAACGAACAGGATCCAGGTAACTTATGCATTGCTGCTCTTTATCTGGAGGCCAGAGCTGAAAATGGAGAAAACGTCCAGGATGAAGCAAGAGAGTTGGCTGGGAAGCTGAAAGAGAAACCTGCCAACAGCTACAGTGGAATCAGCCCATTGCTGCGTCTGAACAGAAAGTTTAAACTGGAAGACGACACTGATGAATCTCCAGATGAAGCTCTGAATCAAATCCAACAGCAAAGATCTGATGCTGAGAGTCTCACAAAGAAGATCTTTTCTAAGGGCTACAAACTTGACAACAACGAGGTTAACAGAGCAATCAGACTCTGGGACGAAGTGATTCAGAACGATCCTCAACCCAAACTTGAAGATAAAATCACTTTAGCATCCATACAGGCAAAGCTAGACAAAGAGAAAGCTGAGCAGATTTACAAAGAACTGCTGGAACAAAGAGAAGATCTGGATCCAGCAGGAAAACAGAGGCTGTACAACTTCTATGCCAAACATCTATACTTCGTTAGAAACGAGAGCCGCGAGTCGACTGAGTACCACATGAGGGCAGCAGAGATCAGGGAAGAATCAAAGTATCGACACGCCAGCATCACAGAACTGAAGAAGACCTTAACAAAAGAAACTTCCAGAATAAACGGAGACGCTGATCTGTGCAAACGCATCAAGGAGCTTCTGGTCAGACTGGGAATTCAACCTGAAACCCAGAACCACTGAATGAGATCAGAACATTCTTAAAATATTTTACATTAGCATCAAATATGAGCTGAATAATTTAGATAAGCAAGTTGTTTTCACATCTCTGGGTTTTCTTCTGTAACCTGATGTTTTGCTAAATAAAAGTTTGAGTTTCACTGTCTTGTTCTTTCACTACTTCCAGCTCCACCTAGAGGCCAGAGCTGAGATGACAGGGACTCTGGAGACGTCACAGAAAAAGCTGCTGGATGATGTTTGATGGTGCATCAGAACAAAATAAGACTTTTTATTTAACAGCCTAAAAACTTAGTGTAATAGTGTAAATATGATGATGTCAGACAAATAAAATAAGTTTCAAGATGCAAAGTTTGTACAGAATAAAACCATGAATGCTTCAGCTGAAGTTACATTAAATACTCGGAATCAATAAGTAAATCTGTGATTAAAAACTTCTATGAACTAAGTCAAGTTCTCTTAACTAGGAAAAGGTTTCGCAGCTTTGTGAGTTTTTCTGTGACTCGTCGACTCATCACTGCGGAGGAAATGCCTGTTGCAGACCTCAGGAATAGTGTTTCTGCCTCATGTTCCCATGTAAACGGTTAAATGGACTCGCTGGTTGAAGCTTTTCCCACAGGTCTGACATAAGAAGGGTCTCGCCTTGGTGTCAGATTTCATGTGGTCAGCCACATAATTCTGGAGGATCTGTTTACCTCATATGCAGCATGAGCAGCGGTTCTGGTCCGTGTCGGTTGTCATGCGGTTAGTCAGAGTGCATTTAAAACTGAAACTGTTCTCACAGGTATTACAGGAAAATGGTTTGTCTCTTGTGTGACTTGTCATGTGAATGCAAAGATTGACACGATGAGGCACCGATGGACGCAGGGACTGAACAGAGAATACAAAAATGGGAGTTTATTAGGAAATACACTATTCTTAGTCAGACAGGTCAGGGGCAGAACCAGGGAATCTAAGTCGGGGTCAGACGGTTCCTGATCTCAGGGTCAGACAGACGGGGGGGTCAAAGTGTGTAGGTAACTACACACTAAAACTTGTTGAATGATGAATCGGTTTAATTATTAAATCACGACCGATTATCAGTGAACTGAAGGACAGACTCCATTGTTCAGCATCAGAGTTTAGATCTGCTGATAATCTGTTAGTGTTTAAAACGAGCTGCTGCTTAAACCTGTTAGCATCGTTAGCATGTTAGCATCGTTAGCTCCGCTTCTCGTTCACACTGACAGAGAAACCATTACAGTGAACCAGGAGAAGAATCTGCCTTCATTTATATCACTGGGAACCAGTTAACCTGCTAGTCTGAAGCTGGAAACCAGTTAGTTTGTGTATTTATTTAAATAAACTTGGTCTAAATAACGCTAAATAAACTGCTGTCTAAATTAGAAGCTTAAAGCTCAGATCGACTGAACAGGATGTTTCTGTTATTACTAAATAAACCTGTCAAAGTAAAAATGAAAACTTTAATATATTTTAATTTCTTTGTTGATCCAAATACAAAAAGCTAAACAGCATCAAGGATTAAAATAAAAGATGCAGAGACTATATTTGTACAAAGAACATTAAAATCTTTATTAACCAAATAACCCATATTAGGTTAGAAGAAATATATAAAAACATAAACCAATCAGCACATTTTCCAGTGATTCTCTGAATAAGTCAATAAAATCCCAGTAAACACCCTGATGTGACACATCGAGTCCTAAAGTTTCTAGAAAACTTAAAGTAAAACATGAAACATGGAGTTAAAAAGTAAAACACAAAAACAATCAGAGTTTCTGTGGGACGTCCAGTTCAAACTGGTTCAACTGGTTTCTGAAGTTTCTCTGCCGTTTCCAGTAGATCATCTTTTTATCTGAGGAACATTTTCCTGTCAGCAGAAGAAGAAGCAGCAGAGAAAAGAGGTTTGAAGTGTCTGAACTGAAATGATTCCCATGTTTCCATCTCAGACCATTTTTCTGGTTCCAGGATCAAAATGAACCAGAGAGAAAAAAGATCAACTTTCCAGTTGAATCCAGTTCAGATCAAAACTCCATGAAGCCTCTAAATGGAGCCCAGTTTGAATCAGATCTTTATTGATCCAAACAGACAAACAACATCAGACACTAAATGACAGATATGAGAAAATAAACGGGAGAAAAATCTTGGAGGTCAGAGGTCAGAGGTCATCATCAGGATCCATCAGAGTCTCTTTAGACTCAAACTGCTGCAGCTTCAACCTCTGAGGACCAGCAGGACACAGAGACCTTCTCTACTTTACAGAGATCAGAACCTGCAGAGAGAAGAAGGATCAGATCAGTGAGTGTTTCCAGCCTCTCCTGCAGCAGTCAGTGACGCAGCACATCCAGCAGACGGTTTCCAGGCTGCAGTCAGACTGATCTCAGAGCTGAGACCAAGATCAACCTGATCAGTTGTTTCCTGTTGAACTGAGAGAACAAGCAGATCTGAGATCAGTTTGATGAATGAGGACCAGAGTCTCTAGACATGCTGGACGCTGGAGTCCAGCTGGACGTCCTGGAGACATGGACACAGCAACAACACTCATCTTCACACCAACACAAACACAGGAACACAGCAAGCTGCTGCTGCTCTGATTGGCTGGTTGCTGTCTCTGTGTCCAATCAGGAAGCCTGAAGCATCTCCTCCCACTGAGAAGCTGCAGCTTTACTGGGAACACTGGAGATTAGCTTTGATGCTAACTGGGTTTAGCTCAACATGCTGACAGCAGCTGGACTCACTAAAAACATTTACTTACCATAAAGTCTCTACAAGATCCTTCAGCTGCTGAACATCTGAATCCTTCAGGTTGTTGTATTGCAGGTCCAGATATTTCAGCTTGAGGCTGTTGGACTTCAGAGCTGAGGCCAGAAAATCACAGCTGATCTTTGACAACCTGCAGCTGATCAACCTGAATAAAGAATAAAAGATGAGCTGAAGCAACAGGATGCAGGTGAACCAGCCCAACAGAACCAGTTAAAGATTCTCATCAATATTAAAGCCAACAAGCTGCTGCTCCAATAAAGACCTGCTGACTCCAGAACCAGAACCAGAACCTGGTACTGGGTCATGATGTGTTGGAGGATTTTAGTCAGTAAAATCATTCCAGGTTCTGATCAAAGTGTTGAAGCATCAATCATTGATTATTGATTTGTTCCTGTCAGATTCCAGGGATTCACTTTTCTAGACTGGGTTGAATGACCTTTGACCTGCTTGACCTGAGGGAGTTTCTACACACCGAGGGTCCAAATGCTGACCTCTGACCTCAGATCAGCAGGTCCAACTCAGAGGGACTAAATTAAACTCTGGATCCAGGAACAAACTCAGAAAATATTTATTAGATCAGAAGAAATTAACTTTGATTTATGATCAATTATAGATAAATATTCACTGAAATATCAATAATTATATAATTACATCTGAAATATCAATAATTATATAATTACCTCAATGTTTCCAGTCTGCAGCCTTCAGTCTGTAGAAAACCACAGAGATCCTTCAGTCCAGAACCTCCCAGGTTGGTTCTGTACAGGTCCAGATATGTCAGATGAGTCGGGTTGGACTTCAGAGCTGAGAACAGAGACGTCCAGCTGGTCTCTGACAACCTGCAGACATTCAATCTGAATAAAGAATAAAAGATGAGCTGAAGCAACAGGATGCAGTTAAAACTGAAATATGAACAAATAAAATGTAGAAAATTAATTTCCCTGAATGTCAAAGAAACTTGATGAACTGATTCTAACATCTGATCCAGTCAAACTGGTTTAAAGAGTCCAAACCAGCAGAACCAGAACATTTGATCAAAGTTTCTCTGAGCAGCAGCTGGAGACCCGACTTGGTAACCGGATCAGAACCACCCAGTTTATCCATTAATGTTCTTGGTAACCGGATCAGAACCACCCAGTTTATCCATTAATGTTCTTCTAAAAGCTGCTGGAAGCAAATGGAGCCATTATTTCCTCAGGAGACGAGGCTCCAACCGACCCGGTTCTGACCCGGTTCTGACCCGGTTCCCCTCTGACCCGGTTCCTCTCTGACCCGGTTCCCCTTTGACCCGGTTCCTCTCTGACCCGTCTCCTGACCGGTTCCTCTGCCTCTGACCCGGTTCCTCTGACCGTTCTCTCTGACCCGGTTCTGACCCGGTTCTCCCCTCTGACCCAGTTCTGACCCGGTTCTCTGACCCGTTCCCTGACCCGGTCCTCTTGACCCGGTTCTGACCCGTCCTCTGACCCGTTCTGACCGTTCCCTCTGACCCGTTCTGACCCGGTTCCCCTGACCCGGTTCTGCCGGTCCTCTGACCCGGTTCTGACTCGTTCCCCTCTGACCCGGTTCTGACCCGGTTCCTGACCCGTTCCTCTGACCCGGTTCTGACCCGGTTCCCCTCTGACCCGTTCCTCTCTGACCCGGTTCTGACCCGGTTCCTCTGACCCGGTTCTGACTCTGTTCCCTCTGACCCGGTTCCCCTGACCCGTTCTGACCCGGTTCCCTTGACCCGGTTCTGACCCGGTTCCCTCTGACCCGGTTCTGACCCGTCCTCTGACCCGGTTCTGACTCTGTTCCCCGGTTCCCCTCTGACCCGGTTCTGACCCGGTTCCCCTCTGACCCGGTTCTGACCCGTTCCCCTCTGACCCGGTTCCTGACCCGGTTCTGACCCGTCCTCTGACCCGGTTCTGACTCTGTTCCCCTCTGACCCGGTTCTGACCCGGTTCCTCTGACCCGGTTCTGACCCGGTTCCCTCTGACCCGGTTCTGACCCGGTTCCCCTCTGACCCGGTTTCCCCTCTGACCCGGTTCCTCTGACCCGGTTTCTGACTCTGTTCCCCTCTGACCCGGTTCTGACCCGGTTCCTCTGACCCGGTTCTGACCCGGTTCCCCTCTGACCCGGTTCTGACCCGGTTCCTCTGACCCGGTTCCCCTCTGACCCGGTTCTGACCCGGTTCTGACCCGGTTCTGACCCGGTTCCCCTCTGACCCGGTTCTGACCCGGTTCCTCTCTGACCCGGTTCCCCTCTGACCCGGTTCCCCTCTGACCCGGTTCCCCTCTGACCCGGTTCTGACCCGGTTCTGACCCGGTTCCTCTCTGACTTTTCTACAATCATCACTTCTTAGATTAATGATGATCTGAACTGGTCAGTTTGTGGCTCGACTGGAGGATCAACATTTATTCTGGATGTAAAGAATCAGAAATAAAACAATCTGAGTCTTTAAAGCCAAACTGAAACGTCTCCATCGTTAATTAACTTCATTTTAATTATTTTACTCAGTTTGTTCATCAGAAACATTTTAAAAACTGAAAAGGTTCAATAATCTCAAAGTCTGAAAAGAGAAAATAATTCATTTATAAGATTAAATGTTTTATTCTGACATTTAAACATGTTGGTTTAAATATTACAATAAAATTATTAATTAAACTAAGAACTAAAGTATCAATGAATGATTTTATTGTATAAATAGAGAAAACAAACCTCAGTTCCTTCACTTTACTGACTGAACTCTGCAGGATCTCAGACAGATTCTTCACATCAGATTCTCCACCATAACCTATGGAGATCCGACTTATTTCCAGTTCAGTCAGATGTTGGTTGGACTTCAGAGCTGAAGCCACAACTTCACATTCAGCCTGTTGGATCCAACAGCCACCAAGTCTGAGATGAGAGAAGAAATAAATTCAGTTCTAATGAAATCAATCTGGATCATAAACAGACTGAATATGATAACAGTGATGTCATCATGATGTCATCATACGATCAACATCTGATCTTCAGTTTCCTGAGTTTGACCCGACAGAGAGTCTGTGCAGCTCCTGACTAAAGTCCAGGTTCTGGTTCTGGTTCTGGCTTCATGTCCTTAGACCTTCAGCTCAGTCAGATGTTGAAGATCTTCTATCATCTGTGAAGGAAAGTTCAGTTTCTCTGCAGCATCAGAGCCTGAAGCAGCTGCAGCAGCTGATGCAGAGGCTGGATGGAGGAAACTACTGGAGATGATGGAGAGGAGGAGGAGCTGCTCACAGCTCTGACTTGGACTAGACCGTTTGGCTCCTGGAGATCCTCCACCCAGCAGGAAGTGAGTTATAGATGAAGTGAGCAGAGCAGGAAGTCCAGCCTGCTGTGGACCTCTGGCCTCTCTGGGTTTGTTTAGCCCAGATCTGCTGCTGCAGCATCTAGATCCTCCTCATCAGTAATAATAGCAGCAGATTCTATAGAAACGCGGCTCCAGCAGCAGATGATTAAATGCTGCCACAGAGGAAACTGGGACCAGACCAGACACATGATGCTCCCAGTTGTGTCTCCGTTCATCTGCTGGATTTGATGCTTTAACAAAGTGGACAGTCGTCAACCTGCTTCAGCTCAAAGCTGCAGATGGTTCTGGTCGTCCTGCAGAGCAGCAGCAGAACCGTCCTGCTGTCCTCCAGGTCTGGACCGTCCTCTGTTGGTCTGAGAGGAACTGGGACAAACTGGTTGGAGAGGGACACATGTCTCTGCAGTGTCTGTCCATCGTCTCAGAGGAACAAAGGTTTGGATGTCAGGAGAAATTGATGCTAAACTCCTAAAGAGCTGAAGAGCAAAACCCCTGGAGGAGACGGAGCGTTTGGGTCCAGCAGCATCTTCATGGTGAAGCAGTGAAAGTTCTGCAGGACCTGAAGAGGCTGGATGGCTAAAGAGGTGAAGCTCATGTCTAAACTGTTTAGAGGATCCATCCTCTATTTTACGTCAGTTTGAGGTCATGAAGGTGTTTCTATATAGAGCATCTATTAGACGTCATTCACTCACAGTGTAATAATTATTGTAGCCACTGTTCATGTTTCCCCTATGAACAGATTCTCTGACCTTCACTATGAAATACTTCACAATGAGGAATAAGTGTGTTAATGGGCAACAGCAGATATGCTAAATACAGCGTAACTGAGCCAATAACAAGGCCAAGAGATCAACAGCTAAGACCTAAATGCTGAGCAACTTTGGCCTTAAAATAAGGAAAAATGGTGGAAACTGACCAGTTTAATAAACTGTACTGGTCAGTAATAAACCAATGCACATTAACAGAGCAGTTAACGTTCAGCATTTAACACACTTACTGGAACTGCGCCGACTCAGAACAGTATAAATCAACCATTTAAACAGAAAACATCAAAACAAGCAAACAAGGCTGAATGTGTCAGCCACACTATTCAGTCTGTTGACTTAGCTAAGCTATCCGTTAGCCTTGCAAACGTTGCAGGCCTGAAGGGACTCAGTTAGCATTCGGCCTCGGAATAGCAGTTCCAAAGATGGCGGCTCAACCACGAGGAATGGCTTCCTCACCCACCAGGGGTCAGCTAATAAAACCCTAACTCTGACCCCTCACCCACCAGGGGTCAGCTATAAACCTAACCTAACCCTACCACCAGGGGTCAGCTAATAAACCCTACCCTGACCCCTCACCACCAGGGGTCAGCTAATAAAACCCTAACCCTGACCCCTCACCCACCAGGGGTCAGCTAATAAACCCTAACCCTGACCCCTCACCCACCAGGGGTCAGCTAATAAAACCCTAACCCTGACCCCTCACCCACCAGGGGTCAGCTAATAAAACCTAGACCCCTCACCCCAGGGGTCAGCTAATAAACCTGACCCTCACCCACCAGGGGTCACCATTTCAAAGGCACTAAAACGGCTCCAACTCCGGTCCAACAGTCCTTTCCGGCTCGGGTTTCGGGTCTGCAGTGGTTCGGTTCTGTGGCTCCAAAAACAGGCAAAACGTCCAAGAAAACGTTCGTAGCTCCAACTGGTTAGCTAACAAAATAATAGTCCACAGCATATAAACCCAACATGGTCCAAGATGGCTGCCCATCAACTCCAGTAGTAGCAGCGGCACGTGAACCTCCAGTTCCTTCTCAGTCCATCACAACCAATCAAATTGCTTCACTTGATTTGACTGACCAGTAAAGTAGACAAGTAAAAACGATGCGTTTACTGGCGGTAGTAAATAACAGCTACTGACCAAACGCTACATTTACTGCGTGTTTTAAGCCAACGGGAAATACTTGTGTGTATTATTATAATATAAAGGACTTTACAGCGTAAAGCCTCTGATATGTGAGTGTAAAACATTAATCAGGTTAAGTAAAAGGCGACTAACAATGTTTAAGGTGAAAAAGCCTCCAGTGTATTAAGAAAATGTTTAAGGTGTGTAGGAGAAAAGAGTTAAATCTATAACCTGAGGGGTTAAATATTCTTAGCCAAACTAGATGATAACATTACCTGTAGCCTGCAAAGTGTTTACTTGATGCACAAATTGTTGATATTGTGATTCTATTATTGAGTTTTATTCTATTGTTTTAGAGTCAAAGAAAGTTTCCACCTTGGAAGACTAAATGATTTAATCATATTTTTCCTATATATAGGACCAACAAAACAAAAATATGGATTATTGCTTGTTTAACAAACCTGGTTCTTCGTCTGTGATCCTAATTAATTGGTTCGTTATTGACTTTTGCTCAATTAAATTTCTTATGTATACATTGTATATGGTATTTTATTGTTGTTGATAATGTTTTTCATGTCTTATTTCTTTTCTTCCTCCTATATGTAGCCCAGCTGAACCACTTTAAAGTAGGTCAGGGCTCCTGAGTTCAGTAAACCTGTGAACTCACAAATAATAACTTTCATACACTCTCGTGTTTAGACCTATGTTGAGTTTCATCCTTAGAGAAAGATTTCCTCAGTACTTATCTGTACTAAAAACAAAATCAGAAAACACCGTTATGAGTTTGGAACTTGGGAACATATATTAGACATAAACGTAAAATCGCTAAACACACAATACTTCAATCTCCTATGTAACTAATGTGGGCCCACATTTAAATGTCCTCCTAAACCGGCAATAACAACTAAACTACAGCCCCAAACAAACCGGTTGCAGGCCTGATGCGGTGAAGAAGCCTGGAATAGTTACACCTCCATCCAAGGAAACGTCTCCATCCTGAGTCACAGCTGTCCAGATGGTATCAGCTCCTCCTCCTGTCCTTCGGTCCACCGGATCCGGGAAACAGCAGGAAAAACCCACACAGTCCTCCAGCAAACCGGAATGTTGCCACGAAGCTTCCTGGTAGCCGAGCTAGTCAATTAGCATTCACCATGCTAATGAATGCTATGCTGAGCTAGCTCCAACACTAACAGCCACAGTCAATTAGCATTCACCATGCTAATGAATGCTATGCTGAGCTAGCTCCCAACACTAACAGGCACAGTCAATTAGCATTCACCATGCTAATGAATGCTATGCTGAGCTAGCTCCAACACTAACAGGCACAGTCAATTAGCATTCACGAGGCTAACGAATGCTATGCTGAGCTAGCTCCCAACACTAACAGGCACAGTCAATTAGCCTTAAACATGCTAATGAATGCTATGCTGAGCTAGCTCCAACACTAACAGGCACAGTCAATTAGCCTTAAACATGCTAATGAATGCTATGCTGAGCTAGCTCCAACACTAACAGGCACAGTCAATTACCATTCACCATGCTAATGAATGCTATGCTGAGCTAGCTCCCAACACTAACAGGCTTTGTCAATTAGCCTTCACCATGCTAATGAATGCTATGCTGAGCTAGCTCCAACACTAACAGGCACAGTCAATTAGCATTCACGATGCTAATGAATGCTATGCTGAGCTAGCTCCAACACTAACAGGCACAGTCAATTAGCCTTCACGATGCTAATGAATGCTATGCTGAGCTAGCTCCAACACTAACAGGCACAGTCAATTAGCCTTCACGATGCTAATGAATGCTATGCTGAGCTAGCTCCAACACTAACGGGCACAGTCACTTAGCATTCACGGTGCTAATGAATTGTATGCTGAGCTAGCTCCAACACTAACAGGCACAGTAAATTAGCATTCACGGTGCTAATGAATGCTATGCTGAGCTAGCTCCAACACTAACAGGCACAGTCAACTAGCATTCACGATGCTAATGAATGCTATGCTGAGCTAGCTCCAACACTAACGGGCACAGTCACTTAGCCTTCACCATGCTAAAAAATGCTATGCTGAGTAGCTCCCAACACTAACAGGCTTTGTCAATTAGCATTCACCATGCTAATGAATGCTATGCTGAGCTAGCTCCCAACACTAACAGGCACAGTTAATTAGCATTCATGATGCTAATGAATGCTATGCGCTATGGCAGCATCACCGGTGATTCTCACCCAGCTGTATAATGAATTTCGATTTGAAATCCTCACAGTAACTATAATAAGAGCGTGAAGTTGACATCTATAAATAAGCTGTCGAATTGAAAACTTAGATATCTACATAACTTCCCACGTTTTTCCAGCGCGGTTAATCTTTTTTCCTTTCTTTTACTTCCTGTCTTCTTCTTCTTCTTGGGTTTTTTGGCGGTTGGCAAGAAACTTTTCGCAGCATTACTGCCACATACTGGTCTGGAGTTTGGTTCATGATGGTTTAAATAATTATCTTCATCTATAAATATTCTACTATAATTCTATCTATATTCTCACCTTCCCCCTTGAACCTTACATACTTGTGCTCCTCTTTGATTATCATATCTATATTCTCACACCCTCACTATAATTAAATTCTGTGAAATAATTTAGTTTTTTTAAGATACCGAATAATTATTTGTATGTGTTTACTCCCTAAATTCTTCCTCAAAATATCTACTAAATTAACCTTTTCCTTAATCCTTTCAAACTCTCTCTTCATATATCCTCTCTCTGCTTCGTATTTATGACATTCTAATATAACATGTTCTATGGTTTCATATTTATCACAATAATCACATTTATGTTTTTGAATTTTAAATGGTGTATAATTAAGTCCTGTATGTCCAAATCGTAATCTTGTTATCACTCTTTCCTCCTTTCTATTTCTTTTTCCATTTCTTTTTTCTCCTACAATCTTCTGAATTTTATAAAACCATCTTCCTTTTTTTCTTCATCCCATCTTTTTTGCCAGACTTTCATCAAATTCTCTTTAGCAATACTCTTTCCTTCCGACTTACTTATCTTAACTGTAATGCTAACAGGATTTTTAATTGCCCTCTTTGCCATTTTATCTGCCTTCTCGTTTCCATCTACCCCAATATGTGCTGGAACCCACACAAATATTACCATCAGCAATTTACCATCAGCCATATTGTGTTTTACTTCCTGTCTCTTCCCTCCTTCTCCTATCAGCTCCTGACCCTCAGCCAACCACGGACCAGTCAGGCTGCTGTGCTCTACATCACTTCCTCTTACAAACATGAGCCCTTCAAAATAAAATACGATAAAAATTTCTTTCTGTTTTAACTACATATTTCCCAAATATTTTAACTTATTATATCCTGTTGCATCAAATGCCTGTAAATACAGCTTTTTGTTAACACTTATCTATAACAACTTTAACATATTCAAACAAAGATGTTAAACACATTTCAAATTATTTCACCCTTCATGAACTTAACTCAAAACAAAATACCTTTAATTTAGACTGGGTTACATATATATAGATATTATTTATAATGTATAAAGGTGTTGTTTATGTTAATTAGCTCTACATCCTGAAGAAAAATATGATATTTTAGCAGATAATTTATCTTTCACGTTACCAGTAATGGCGAAATTAATAGTAAAAAATAAAGATTTTGTGGTTTTCTCGTTTAGTGACATAATTATATTAGTTGTGTTTCCACCCCGTGCCACTAGAGGCAGTAGAGGCCCGAAAACATGCGACTAAGAAGCAGATTTAAAGTAAACAGAAAGCTAAGGAATTTGTTAAAAGCTGTGAGCTGAAGTAAATAAAAAAAGAGAAGTTGAAATACATGCTGAGAGTGAAACTCCTTCCTACAGATGAAGCTACAGATTTAAAAAGAAAATTAAGACGGGAGAAAGTGGCTAATATAGGAAATAGCGCCCCCTTCACTTCCGGAGTGCCATGGTCCCATTTCCTAATAAGGTAATAGGCTCAGTGGTCCGTCCCGCCGCTTCCTGTCGCTGCAGGAGGTGAACTTGCATCCAGCTGAGCTTCATCCACCTGAGCGGCTCAGAGTAAAAGAGGCAGCAGAGAAACTCCGTCTGAATGAGGGAAACGATCCGGCAGGAATGTTGACATGAATATCGCTGGTTTATAACATCTTGTTGTCAGTTTACTTTCATATTATAGAACTAAATCTTTTGTTTAAGCCGTTTTAATGCTGGAATTGTCACATGTCCAAACTTTTACTGGTAACTGTTTAAAAGTTATCTAGTCTAGTCACAATGACTTGGATCAGTGTTTCTCAACCTTTTCTGCCCCCCCAGCTATAATCTATAATATGCCATAATTCACATCTAGTTCGTCGCTCCGTTTTGCGCAATGTGCGCGTCTTTTTTTTTTTTTTTTTTACCGCATATGGTGCAGGTCGGTCGGGAAGCGCATCGATGGGGAAAATGCATTTCTGCTTTCTGATTATTGAAATTTAAAGTTCTGTGTTGTTCTATCACCGTTTCATACCGAACCACTTACAGCTCCGGTGTTAACGCTATAAAATGATCCATCTGGTGTCACCATGGAGGCATTTATGTATTTAAATAGGTTCATTATTCAGATGGAGACACAGTGAAGGTATCGTGATTTTAGCTACCAGTAGCAGGAGAGAAGCTAACAAGAGCTAACAAGAAGCTAACAAGAAGCTACAAACACTGAATAGAAGAAGAGCCGCCATGTTGCAGCCAAACATGATTTAATGTTACACAATACAGTTTTACCAAGTTGCCCAAAGTCTAAACTGGATTGTTGTGGATTTAAGGTGGAAAGTTTACCTTAGATCAAACGCCCCTAAGGCCTCCCAGCGCCCCCTGCTGTCCTCTGAACGCCCCCTGGGGGGCGGAACCCCATGTTGAGAACCGCTAATTTAGAATGAAACAGCAGCAAAATGAGCCTTTTTATTATTTAAAGTGAGCAACACCTGATCATATTCGACCACTTAACATGTATTTATATTATTTTATATTACTGTATATTACTGTATATAGGTATTTAGGAGAACAGCAGTGCTAGAATGATGTTGAATAAAGGTGAAGAAACTCTGGTCTTCATTTAGTTTATTGAAATATGTGTTAACTGTTTTTAATTTTTTAATAAACTAAACTATGAGCTGAGCAGGTCAGGGAAGACATAGGAGAGGCAGGTGGAGTTTCAGGGTGTGAAGATATAAAAATTATATTTCAATAAAACCAGAAAGGAGAAAAGCTGAAGACTGATGTCAGGTTTATTTCTTTCAACGTTTCAATATTTTTTCCATTATTTCCACACTATAAGGTTAATGGCAAGGAGACAATAAGAAAAGTGCTTGAGGAGAGGTTTAAAAATAAATTAGTGACAATTTTTGCTACACAGTAAATAGAGTTGAGATGTATAATAATGTATAGATCTGAAAATGAAGTAGTTTAAATTCTCATTCTGTATGATTAAAACTCTTTTTATATTAGTTCACATTCTGACACTGTTCATCACTGTAGTGTCTGTTGTAAATCCATGAATCCATGCAGGAACATCAGAGTCAGAGGGAGGCAGAGACAGAAACACAGAACTGGAGATATTTTAGTTAAATGTTGGCGGCTGAAAATGACAGGGAAATAAAACATTTAGGCTTTTTGCCTCAGTGTTTTTATGGCTCATGTTTGCTAAGTTACTGAATGCAGAGCTGGAAAGTGAGACTGAGTTAAGTGAGCAGCTAAGGTGTCTGGTAGACGTGAAAAGTATAATTTTTATTTGTTTTGTAGATCAAACTGCTGCTCTGATGTAGAGAATTGTTCAAGAAGAACAAACCTTGTTTTAGATTTTATTTTTGTTGGTCAAACTGATTTATTGAGTTTAAAACTGCTGAGTCTTATTTTATGAGCTGTTTTCTACTTTCAGGGTTTAGAAAGAGGCAGAACCAATTAAATTACCAGTCAATTTATATCAATGCATGTTGACCAATAAGATCAGAATCTGTTAGCCTGTCTGTGCTACCAGAGTATGTAGCTAGTTGTGATGCTAATGCTAAAGTGAGTGTTTATCCTGGAACGACGGTCATTATACCATGAATAACTTTAATCTGATTGGTGTATTGGATTGTAAATAGTAACATGTTAGAATCCTTGTTACTGAAACAAGGGTCAGATTAGAGTAACGCGTTACTGATGTGTTGATGCTATAATTGTCTGACATTTCTGCTCAAGCTATTTACTGATCTGTCAGGTTTCCGATATGCTTCCCCCAATGACAGACTCGTTCCTACGCCCTGGAACCAGACAACAATCACCACATGTTGGTCTCAGTTACAAACTCAGAGGAAACTAGTGGGAGGAGGAAGAGCTGAGGATGATGACGGGATGAGGAAGATCAACACTGTTCAAAGTTTATAATTAATGCAATGGTTTATTTTAATGGTTCAACTTTCCATCAGATCTAAACAATAATTTTATAAAACAGTCAAAGATCCTAAAAGGTTAATTATGGAGCAGCAGCTCAATGAGTCAAGAGGAGTTTAAAGTTTAAAGTCTCTCTGGATGATTGGATCTTTGAGAAAATAGACATTTTCTAGAGTTCAGGGTTTTCTATTCATTTCAACCTGAAAACTAATAAAAAGTTAAATATTTTTAAATGATCAAAATGTCTAAAACCAGAAGCTGCATCTGTCCTGGATGAACTGAATGTTTAGATGTTTGAATGGCTGAAATCATCCAGAGGATGAAGGAAGAAGTTAAAGGCCAAAAACATCCAGAATCAACTTGAAGGAAGAAGAAGAAACAGGAGGACAATAGAGCTGAATCAGCATCACACAGTGGAAACATCTGGACTCACCGAGCCTTTCTGCAGTTCCTCACAGCTGGAACCAGCCTCAGTCGTCCATCATCTGATGTGTTGTACTTCTCCAGGTCCAACTCATCCAGAACCTCTGACATCTGCAGCATGAAGGCCAGAGCTGAACAGTCAGTGACTGAGAGCTGCTTCCCTGAATCCAGCAGCCGTTGGATCTCCTGATAAAATGAGACGTCGTTCATCTCCACCAGACAGTAGAAGATGTTGATGCTTCTGGCAGGAGAGATTCTATCAGAGTTCATCTCCTTCAGGTTGGTGATGATTCTCTGGATGGTTCCTGGACGGTTCTCTGTCTGACCCAGCAGATCCTCTAAGAGTCTCTGGTTGGACTCCACAGTGAGACCATGAAGGAAGCGGACAAACAGGTCCAGGTGGCCATTTTCACTGCTGAGGGATTTTCCATGACTTTCTTCATGAACTCATCTAGAGCTGTTTCTTTGTATTCTTCTCCCAGGAACGTCTGGATGACCTCTGACCTCCTGCTGGTGAAGCAGTGGAGCATGTAGACGGCAGCCAGAAACTCCTGGATGCTCAGATGAACAAAGGAGTAGACGGCGATGTCGCGGGTTCCTCTGTCCTTTTTAAACATCTGAGTGAAAACTCCTGAGAACAACGCAGCATCTTTGATGTCGATGCCGCACCGTTTGAGATCTTTGTCATAGAAGATCAGGTTTCCCTCCAGCAGCTGATCTAAAGCCAGTTTTCCTAGAGACTCAATCAGCTTCTTGTTCTCTGGACTCCAGATATTTATTGTCTTTTGTGGTCCATGAATTTTTTTCTCCTTGATTGTGAACTGAAGCAGCAGGAACTCCATGTACATCTCAGTCAGGGTCTTGGGCAGATCTCCTCCCTCTCTGGTCTTCATCACATCCTCCAGAACTTTAGCAGTGATCCAGCAGAAAACTGGGATGTGACACATGATGTGGAGACTCTTTGATTTCTGGATGTGGGAGATGATCCTGCTGGCCTTCTCTTCATCTCTGATCTCTTCCTGAAGTATTCCTCCTTCTGGGGGTCAGTGAACCCTCTGACCTCTGTTACCATGTCAACCCACTCAGCAGGGATCTGATTGGCTGCTGCAGGTCGTGTGGTTATCCAGAGGAGAGCAGAGGGAAGCAGTTTCCCAGTGATGAGGTTTGTCAGCAGAACATCCAGTGAGCTGGACTCTGTAGCATCAGTCAGGATCAGATTATCATTAAAGTCCAGTGGAAGTCGACTCTCATCCAAGCCATCAAGGATGAACAGAACCTGGAACCTTTTAAAGCTGCGGATTCCTGAGTCTTTAATCTCTTCAAAGAAGTGATGAATCAGTTCCACTAAACTGAACTGTTTCTCTTTCAGGACATTCAGCTCTCTGAAGGTGAATGGAAATATAAACTGGATGTCCTGGTTGGTTCTGCCTTCAGCCCAGTCCAGAGTGAACTTCTGTGTTAACAGTGTTTTCCCAATGCCAGCCACTCCCATGGTCATCACTGTTCTGATTGGTTCATCACTTCCAGGTGGGGCTTTAAAGATGTCTTCTCTTCTGATTGTTTCTTGTTTCCTGGATGCTGTTTCAATCCGTCTGACCTCATGTTCCTGGTTGACCTCTCTAGTTAACCCCTCTGTGATGTGCAGCTCAGTGTAGATCTGGTTCAGAACCATTTTATTTCCAGGTTCAGCGACGCCTTCAGAGAGACTCTGGAACTTCTTCTTCAGATGGTCTTTAAGCTCCTTTTGACACCAAACATCAAAATCTGAAGAAAAAAAACAATAAAAACCATTTCTGATATTCTAAGAAGGGTTTGTGTTTGAACTTCTATGATGGATAAATAATTACAGAAAACTAATTAGTTTTTGGGTGGATGCACAGTGGTGCAGTTGGTAGAGCTGTTGCCTTGCAGCAAGAAGGTTCTGGGTTCAATTCCCAGTCTTTCTGCATGGAGTCTCCATGTTCTCCCTGTGCCTGGTGGGTTTTCTCCAGGTACTCCAGTTTCCTCCCACAGCCAAAACATGACTGTCAGGTTAATTGGCCTCTCCAAATTGTCCCTAGGTGTGAGTGTGTTGTGTGTGTTCATGGTTGTGTGTCCTGTGTGTCTCTGTGTTGCCCTGCGACAGACTGGCGACTGTCAAGGTGACTCCACCTCTCGCCCAGACATTAGCTGGAGGCACCAGCACCTCCTGACCCACTAAGGGACAAAGGTGTTAGAAAATGGATGGATAAGTATTTTCTACCAAGGTGTCTAAACCTGAAAGTAATTCCAATTTCAGTCATTGAGGAAATATAAAATTATAATTCAGATATTCTAAATAAAACTCCCACTAAGGCGACAGATAAAAGAAAAAAGCAAATAAATAAACCAGTTTCTTGCTGCACAGACTTGAATAAATCAGCTTTGCTCATTAAAACTCTCATTGTTTTCTCTGATTGAAGGTTTCAGTTAATCAAACATGTTTCCCACAGAGTGACCTCTGACCTCTGAGCTTCAGAGTTTTGTCAAAGTGTTGAATTTGAACTGTCATTGTTTTTAGCAGTGTGTGGTGGGAAATGACTACAAGTTACCATCTGCTGATCATGTTATATGAAATGCTTGTGAACTTTCACCAAAAGAACTATTTGGGTTCCATGAACCAGGTTGGGACTCGTGTCCCACAGCTGCATGAGATCCAGACTGTCTCAGCCATCGTTTTGGATTCTTCATCCTGGTATAAACTCGTGTGTCTCTGCCTGGCAGAGCTTTTCATCCAGACCTGCTTCATCACTCATTGTCCTACAAGATCTGAGTTCTGCACAAGTCACAAATAAACCTGACTGAGTGATTTCACCTGAACAGAGCTTGGTGATCATTTTCTCCACAACAGTGTCTGCAAGCTGGAAACAGAGAGCCAAACTGGCCACTTTATTAGGTACACCTGTCCAGTTGTTAATGGTTGGAGGTTTTAGAAAGACAACAGGAGCTGAGATGAAATCTTGTTGCAGTCAAACACATGAAACCTTAAAGACATTCACCATTAGAGGCAATAATAGACTGAGAAACATTTATTTCAAAGGTAAAAAAAATAAAGAGAAAATATATTTGCCTGTTCAGTTTTGATAAAAACAAAATATTCATCATCATTTTCCGTTTCTTTTATTTTACTTTAGCTCCAGTTGATGGATTTAGGCCCAGCTAATATATATTAGACATGTTTACTACTGTTCACATTATGAAAATGTTTTATTTTAATTATTATTAACTTGTAATATAGTTTGACTGAATATTGCTCAAAATGTATTATATAAGAGCCCAGATGAACATTATTATAAAGTGTATTTAATAGGGACAGACACACATCAACATGGACAAACTGAATAAAACATCATCCCATGTTTGCATCATAGCAACAGCAACAGCTGATTCACAGAACTTGTCCCTAGATGGGCTTTTAAAAAATAACTCTAAAAATTGAAGTGATAATTATTTAAAATAGCTCAACATAATATATGCAAACAGAAAAGTGTAAAACATCAAAAATGGGTAACAAGAGTTTTTTTTTTTTATTTTTGAACGTACTAAAACTGGTTACAGACTTTAAATGAACAGGAAGTGAATCCAAACTGCAGATCCATTCAGATTGAGAACTTTTAGGAAAAGTGGTTCTTCGAAAGGGAACCTTACAATTTCTATCTAGAGCTGCTCTAGTAGATCTGCTGTTGCCCTGCAGTCTCTGTATGCAGTCGCTTAATGGTTTTGGAGCCAGTCCATTTAAACACTTTAAAATTAATTTTAAAACGTTATAAATTAGAAAATTTGTCAAATCCAAAATGCCAAATTTTGCCAAAATGTGACAGTGATGGAATCTAATCGGCTTCTGATATAAAAACATTTAAGGCCCGATTATACAGACTTGCTAAAGGTCTGAATAGTTTGACTAGACCAGACAGGAGCTCCGTAGGTAAAATGTGAGGATCAGTGAGTTCAGAAACATTTCTGCACAGTCAAGTGTCAAACAATGTCTAACTTACAGCGTCTCTGTGGAATGTTGACGTCTGAAACCAAACTGAAGCGGATGCAGAAGATTGTTACTTTCTAAATGCAGTAATAGTTGTTCCAGAATAATGTTCCCCAGCACTTTGGACATGACCGGAACCAGAACCGGAACCAGAACCAGACTTATTGGCCTGTAGCTGCTGATTTCATGTCGACTTCCTGATTTAAAAATTGGTTTCACCAAAGCTTTTTTCCACGCATCAGGAAATTGTCCTGTTCTGATGGAAATGTTGACAATATGAGTTAAAGGTTCTACTAAAACGTTACTGTATTTCTTTAAAAACATAGCGTCTAAATTATACATGTCCTTTGCGTGAGAATTACTTAAACTGTTAATGGCTTTTTGAACATCAGAGTAATGAATTTCCTTAATCTCAAAGAGATCAGAACAGTTTTTGGTGGTTTTGTACCAAGTGTTTCCATTGGAGCTGAAACTTTGATGCCAAGTCTTTAACTGAAGAGAGGAAATAATCATTAAATATTGTTGCCAGCTTAGCAGGATCAGTTATGGTTTTTCCTGCTGTTGCAAGTTCATATTTATGTTTAGTGTGTGCATTAGGATTCAGTAAACTGGTTAGTTGTTTCCAGATCGTCTTATCATTCCCTCCAGTTTCTGATAAGACATCTGTGTAATATTTAGCTCTAGATTTGTACATTTCTTTAACTACTCTGTTCTTCAAACGTTTAAAAAGCAGCCAATCTGTGGTCCTTTTATTTCTAAGAACAGATTTTAAGGCATAGTGTCTCTTTTTCATCAACAGCCGAATGTCATCCGATACCCAAGATAAATGCATTTGTTGAGCTGGAAAACTATTAAAGTGACCAAAGCAGTGATGGGTCCAGCAACACGATGTGTTCAGGCTGTAGATGGACGGTAGACAGTCGGAGTTCATGTCATGCAGATCAGCAGCAGTTTATCAGTTACTCCATGTTGGTGCTGCTGCATCACAGAGTGAATTTGGTGTTTCTGAAGGTTCTTCATCTGCAGCTGAATGTTACATTTTTATGTCCTGGGTACAGGAATCAAACCTAAAATGGGTTTTTATCTCGTCTATTTGCTGCCATGTTTGTTTTTTACAGTAAATATAAAGTCCCAAAGTTTATATTCCATGAGCAGCAACCAGTCACCACAGGTGATGTTTAGATAAAACAGCTGCTGGATCCAGAACCTCATTGAGCTCATTGACTGTTGGATGAAGATTTTCTGTATTTGTTCGTTTCTCTTGTTTGATTTCAGTTGAATTCATGTTCACATGTAATCATGTTGTAATTGTTAATCCTCTTACCCTGCAGACGGTCAGCCAGATCCTCCTGCTTCATCTTCCTCAGGAAGTTCAGGGTGATCTTCATCACCGCCTCTCTGCTGCTCCTCTGCTCCTCATCCTCACCCCTCATCACCTCCTCATCCTCACTCTGACCCTCTGGACTCAGAACCTTTTGGATCTTCTTCAGCTCCTTCCTCACGAATGTGACAATGTCTTCCTCCAGCCGCTGGAACAGAATGAGAAGATATCAGACCAGATCTGGACATCAGGTCCATGTTGGACAGACTGACAGTCCTCTGGTCTACAGACTGAACAGAACCAAAGTACAGACCATAAATATGGAGTCCAGCTGTGTTTGGTGCTGCTGGGCAGACGGATCAGTGGGAACCTCTGGGCTCTGCAGATCCTCTCTGTGGAGGAACCGGGACAAATGAACCAGAATCTGTCTGTCCACACAGAGACAAACTGAGATGATGCTTCTCTGCAGATTGGAGGCAGAATTAGCTCTGCATGGTTCTTTAGTTTTCTAAACCTTAAAAACAGCAGCACAGGTTCTATCGGTGTTTAACTGAGATATTTTAGGATCAGTTTCCTGATGATTGGGACTGAAACGCTGAAAGAATCACAGCAGCAAACGTCTGTTTGGTTCAGGTTTAAATATCCACAACAGACTAAAATCTTCTTTATGCAGAAACAATTAAATTAGCTCTGATTTTACAATTCAGACCAAAATTATTCATACCCTGGCAGATTTAATTTTTAATAAAATCAATCAATTTAAAAGTAAAAATTATGTAATTCACACTTTTGTCCATAATGAGAGAATTACAGGAATCAACTTTTTTAACCTTGGAGCTTCACTGATGTTTATCCCTCCACAGATTCTCAACATTGCATCAGCATTTCTTTAGATAAATTCCTAAAATGCTCCATCAGCTGGTTTCCACAGAGCTGGAATCTAAGATGGCAGCAGGTGAAGCAGCTCTTAGATCATCACATGTTTTCTCCTGTTAATAAACTTTCACATCTTGTTCTGCAGCTGCAGAGTTTTCTAGGTTCCTCATGTCTCACAAACGTTGCTAAAGACCCAGAAAGTCCCTAAAAACATTCAGTCATGATGACTTTTAAAATACAAACAGAAAATCTAATGTGACCAGAACTGGTATAATTTAGTTGAACATTGAACAGAACCTTTGGACCCGACTCTTTGCTGCTGGAGGCTGGTCTGATTTAAACTTAATATTAAAGTCCTTTGACTTGTTGCTCTTCCATGACACACAGCTGGGCTCAGCTGCACGACTCCTGCAAATGAATGAAAAGGTCCTATTAGAAACGGATTGGTGATAAAAAGCCTCGCTGGTTGTTAGCAGCACCACTGGATTGTTTTCCAATAATCACTTTAATATATTTGCATAAAACCATCAAATTTCAGAGGAGAAATTTTTCTTCAGGTGATAAAAGGCCGAATTTGTAAAGGTAATATTTGTTGGGCTCACATTTAAAAAATAACAAACTTAGATCCAGCTCACATGTTTGAGTTGTTACTGCTGGAGGAAACACAGCTGGATCCAGGTCCAGGTCCAGGTCCAGGTTCTGGTTCTGGTTCTGGTTCTGGTCCTGATGGTTTCCTGTGATTGGAGACAGTTTGGTGATTCCACTGCTGAACTTTGACCTTTCCTGCACAGGTAAAGGTCATGACCTCACCTGTGGTCCTGGTGTTC
The DNA here is from genome assembly GCA_033032245.1 of Poecilia picta. NCBI lineage: Eukaryota > Metazoa > Chordata > Actinopteri > Cyprinodontiformes > Poeciliidae > Poecilia > Poecilia picta. The sequence continues at coordinate 32,657,489 of CM065356.1, forward strand.
CCCACTAAGAGACATTTTAGAGGGAAGGACTGTGTCCTCTGTCCTCACACTGATCCTGCTGCCACTAGGTGGCGCTACTCCACTCACCTGGAAACACAGAGAAGTTTGAAATATCGACTTTAATTATTTTATGAATTTATATTTATTTTCTAAATCAAGTTGGAATCAAATGTTGAAATGATTAATGATTTGTTGAATCAGTGAATAGAGTGGAAAATAATTGATCATTTTGTGTTTTGAAGAATCTTGATGAATCTGAGACTTTGAGAGAAAAATGGCAGGAGACACTCGTCCACATGACCTGATAGTGAAACAGCTGGAGAATAAAAACATGAAGCTCATCGATTCAGAACGGAAATAAAATAAAGTAAGAGTAGAAATACGTCATAGTAAAATTAATAAGTAAAAGGAAAAGCAAAGCGTAGAAAAGTATTTCTGAAAATACATTTTTAAAGAAGTTACTCAAGCAAATAAAAACTAACTCTGACTGAAGTGGAGTTTTGATGAAGTGACATTTATCCAGTGGTGGAGAAAGTACTCAAAAAATGTACTTAAGTAAAAGTACAAATACACAGACAAAAATGTAATCAAGTAAAAGTAAAACTATCACATTAACATTTTACTAAAGTAAAAAAGTTCTGGCTTTTAAAAATACTTAAGTATTAAAAGTAAAAGTACTTGCTGAATAAAACCTAATCACTAATATCATTAAGTGAATCGTATTTAATTTTAATACATCAGAAATGTCCCATTTTAATGAGCAATGCTACAGATTAAATATGTTTTATTGTGTTTATTATATAACATAGTTTAGACTTAGATATGTGACTCTATGAATCATAATTTCAGGGATGGAAACATCTTGTCTCCTGTCCCAACATAGCATGAACTTCATTAGTGACATTTATTTAGAAACAAATCCAACTGAAAGGGTGGGAGGTGAGGACATGGAACCAAGGAGCCACGGAGCAGAGTTATAGTCAAGACCACCGAACCTGAGACCAAGATCATTGCAGATCTAACCTTCTTTAAACTTTCCTTCCAAGTGACGATAAAAGTTGGACCAAGTTCCACCGTCTGTGAAAGCGAATCGCTGCTGATTTTACATTCGCCATATCTTATGATTTATGCAGCTATTATATTATTAATGATTAGACAGACATCTTCTCCCGCTCCGAGGAAACCACTGCGCATGTCTGGACAAGTCCACGATGGGTGACTAAGTCACGTGATTGCTTGGATTTTACGGCGCCACCTTAAGTCCCTGAACTTCACATTTTAACGACAAAAAGCTCAACGAGACTTGGAGTAACGAGTAACGCGAGACTTTAGTAGAAATGTAGTGAAGTAGAAAGTACAGAAACTTACTGTAAAATGTAGTGGAGTAAAAGTAGAAAGTATCCATGATTAAATCTACTTAAGTACAGATACACGGAAATATACTTCAGTGTTTCTGGATGAAATGTTAAAATTGTCATCCAGGATTAATGTGACATTCTTTGACCTCAGCAGTATTTAGTATTTCATATTAATATCTATGGATCCTCTGAACGTCCTTCAGCTCCAGGCCGCCCCTGTTTCTGCTGCGGGCAGATTTTCATCGGTCCTTCCAGTTTCTGCTGGGAGTTTGTTACTGGGAACTATGGAGCGGAAGTTTCTGCTGGTTCTGAACGCAACGAGCCTTAAAACGATCTAAACCATCACAACCAAAGAAATGTTACGTTTCTTACCCAGATTGCGGCGAATCCAAACTGCGTCAAAATGAGGAAAGTGAAACTAAAAGTCAGAGACGTTCAGGGACCAAAGGAAAAGTCAGGAGAAGTCAGACTCCATTTAAAATAGACGGAAAATACGGAATATTTAAAGAAATGATCCTGTTGAACTGATTATATTTAAATATTTACTTTTGTCTATTAATGAAATAGAAAGCAGAAATTAAATAGAAAGGTTTGATTAGACGTCTTTCGCTGACGTCACGTGACTGCTGAGATGACGTCACACCGTCAGCCTCAAGTACTTCCTGGTCGTCAGAGTCACGTGTTCAAATGGGTTTAATTAAACCAGTGATTCTTGAGAACAGGGACAGAACAGGTTCTATGGATAAAACACAGAAATTTAATAAAATATACACAAAATGTAATTTTTTTACAAATATCTGACTAAACTAACCTGGTCATGTGACACAACAATGTATATTTTTCTTGTATTTGCTGAATATTTTTTATTTTAAACATTGTAGTTGGTGGATGATGCCTGTAAAAGTCTTTGTCCAAGAGCAGAACTCAATACATTATGATAGTTTAAAACAATTAAAGAAATACTAAAATTATATATTATGACAATTAAGTATAAGTAGTCATAAATAATTATAAAGGTATCAATAAATTGAATTAAAAATCATTTTTATATATTTTCCAACTCCATTGAAATTTGTCCTTAGTTTTTGTCAACACCGTCAGAAATGAAAAGAATGTAAAAAAAAAAAAATCAGGCGTTATTGGGGCACCAGAACTTCTGAGGACCCCATGACTACTTCCTGTCTCTCTTTTTTCTCAAAGAACTTTATTTAAATTAAATTAGTAAACATCAAAACAACATTATGAAGTAAATAACACAATACAACAGCCAAGCAAAGCAGCCAGGGGTGCTTAGATAAGAACATGCAAAGACAGACATATTGAAATTGTCCTTAGAGTCTTTTCAGTTGTGGAGTCTAATGCCCCTTTTCCACCGACCCGGCCGGCCCGGCTCCGCACGGCTCGGCTCGGCTCTGTAAAAAATGTGTTCCGTTTCCACCGGCCATGTTTGGTGTGCAGAGAGGAACCGCCTCCTTGCGTTCAGGGGGAGCGAAGGGGGCGCTGCAAGCCACGCCTCTAGACTTTTGCGTCCTTGGAAAATAAGAAAGGAGAGAGCTATGGACAACGTTGGGTCCGTGTTGTTGCTATTTTTTAAACTTATTGGGATCTTCCTGAAGTTTCAGGAAGAAAGGCGCAGTGGAAGAAATGCTCAGGATGCTGCGATTGTTGCACGCAGAAGAACAGCTGTTATCCGCTGGAGATTTCATGCTTTACAGCGTCTTCAGCACGCCCTCGGCCAATCAGTGAACAGCAGCGAAGCTTACGTCACCAGTGCTGGCCGGGCTCTGCTGGCCTGCTCTGAAGCAGGACCTAAAATAGCAGCGCCAGCCGGTTAAAAAGGTCGGTGGAAACACAAGCAAAGCGAGCGGAGCCGAGCCGGCGGGTCGGTGGAAAAGGGGCATTATTGATTTGATATATGGTTTGTAGGAGCTATTTTCCCATTTTTTGGTTAAATCTTAGAATTTAAATTGTTTAGTTTATTCTTATCATTTGTTTATTTCCAAGTTGATTTATCACTAGAATTTTGGTTTTATTTGTTGTTTAGAATAAGTTCTTTGATTAGGAATTCACTTAATTAGTTAATTAATTTCAGGTTGGGATGTGGGTATTTCACGGTATGAATAGGTCTTAGGTAGCTTATTATGGACTTGATGGTCACAAGGTTTGTTACCAGCCTTTAGAATCGGTCACATCATTCAGAGAACAGCTACAGGAATCAGAGCAGAATCCTGTATCTTTTTGCCTGAACAGTCAAATAAAACCAAAGAACTATATTTTGACTTTTGATCCTTTTTTTTGCTGGGTAAACCAGAATCCATGTGCATCAGGTGACTATTTGAGTTGGATTCACTTTTGTTTTGATCACCTTCGAGTTTTGAGTTTTTTGATTTTTGAATTTAAGTTCTGGGACAAATAGTCATTAGATAGTTCCATATCTTTACTGAAAGAGAGAAACAAGATGTTTTATTAACAAATTTGCATTTATGAATATAATATTTAGCAAAGAGTATTAGCATGTTATCATAAAGAAATATTTAGCATCTTTTCTATGGAATCTATAGAAACAAAATAAAGCCATTTTCCAGCATAAGGAAAAATCCTTTAAAATATGGTCATTAATAAACCTGGTGACCAGAACCTTTGTGTAAAAGAGCAGAACCAAAAGAGATGCGTCTCAGTTTCTGGTTGGCCTCACAGAAACTGCAATTAGTGTTTATGTCTCTTTTAAATTTTACCAAATAGAGCTTAGAAGGGTAAATTTTATGGAGAATTTTAAATGACACTTCCTTTACTTTTACTTGTTTACAATTAAATATTTATGCGGGATCATCCAAACTGTTTTCCAGTGAATATCTGGGACATAACGGCTCCAGTAAAATGTTATAACTGGACGAGAAACAATAATTTCTTGGAATAACCTGCATATTCTCTCATTGCTTTTCCTAAACTCCAGTGAAAAACAGATTTTTCCCACAGATGATCCTGGATCAGAGATACCAGGTGGAACAGACAGAGTATAATTAGTGTTTTAAACAACATTAAGGAGCCCAAAGGTTCAGCATTAACCACCATGGAGAATTCCTGGATACTAACTGGATAATTATATATTGAGTAGAATTCATTGTAATTGATTAATCGTCCTTCCTTATTAACCAGCTGAGCCACCAGTAGAATCCCAGTGTCAAGACAGAGTGGACCTGTTTTTAAATAAAATATCTCTGTTGTTCCAGGTGAGAAGTTTATAAATGAGCGTCACGCTAAGAGCTCTGCTTATGGAAAGATGAAAGTTTTACAGGAAGTTTCCCAACATTGTAATTACTATTTAAAAAGCCAAAGTGCGAGAAAACGTGACCTGGAATCAGGTTCCAGATAGAGGTTGGATTCTTAAGGACGTGTTTAGCTCATTTAATGTGTTATTTAGGGTAGAGAAATCCAGAAAGTTAAGTCCACCTGATTCATAATTATTCATAACAGTTTTTTTGTGTACGATTTTTCCATATAAAATTAAGAAGGATACGATCAATATCTCTACAGATTCTGTTGTGTAAATGTAAGAGCATCAGATGTCAGTCAGATAATCCTGCTTTAGTCATCAACTCTTCCTTTTAGATTTAAGTCCCTCTGAAGCCACTGGTTCAGTTTATTTTTGGTTTTCTGTATAATTGGTGTCAAATTAGAGGAGCATCTTAACTTCTGGTCTTTAGACATTAAAATTCCTACATAAGTAACTTCTTGTTTAACAGGAATATTGCAAATATCATTAGCATGACAATCCTCACATTTTTTTAAAATGTAAAAATAAACTGGAAGCCTTGGAAACAGTATTAATCAGCTCTAAGGCCAGAGGGATCTGGTTTGCTTTCCTTAAAAATATAGTGGTGATTATGAGCCAACTGGCTGATTATGATCTCATTATTAGCTGTGCTGATTCCTGACGGCACTGATGGAGACATGAGTTGTTAGGATTTGGGACAAAGTAAGAATAAATATGGTGAAATGGGACATCCTTGGCCAATGCCACGTTTAGAGTGGAGCCGTTTGGTAATTTAATAACACTATTGCACGAACCACGATGTTATTAATGCCGATATGAAGACCAGGAATTACTGAAAATGCATTTTGAGTTTCTCTATAAACTTCGTAACCCAAATGTTCATTAAACTCTTATATTTCACATGTTTGTTCAGTTTAGTACGTGGACAAAATTAGATATTTGTAGTTGCAGGCGGAACTTAAAAGCACGTTGTCTGTTTCTGGGTGACATCTCCGTGTGAGACTTCCGGCGGAAGTTACCCGCAAAGCGCTAGCAGCGTTAGCTTCCAGGCTACATTTAAGGCGGTTTCGCCGTGTGAGCTGAATGTTTCAGTTACAGTGACAAAGTCTTCGACTCATCTTCGATCTGCAGAGAGAAACTAACAGCTGAAATATTCACATCTGAGGAGGAAGAGCTCGAATATCAGAGGAACATTAGAGGATTAGAGGAACATCAGAGGAACATTAGAGGAACATTAGAGGAACATCAGAGGAACATTAGAGGAACATCAGAGAACATCAGAGGAACATCAGAGGAACATTAGAGGAACATCAGAGAACATCAGAGGAACATCAGAGGAACATTAGGGGATTAGAGGAACATCAGAGGAACATTAGAGGAACATTAGAGGAACATCAGAGGAACATCAGAGGAAGGTAATGTTTGCTGAAGTCAACCTGCTTCTGCTCCACACCTTTATATCAACGGGTTTCTGCTGCATTCATGAATCTAATGTTTAAAAAGGAGATTCAGTCTTTTATGCAAACAAATATTCAATAAAACACAAAATGCAAATTAAATGTATGAATTAAATTTAAATAACATAAAATAAATGCGTAAAATAGAAATATGATGATGAAAATCCCATAAATGGGACCAAATGCTATTGAGAAAAAGGTTTTTTAAAAACAGACACGAAGCAAAGACGCCTGACTGAAAGAGGAGCAGCTCGATCTGCTCCGTTTCTGTTTATATTGATCTAAACTCATCTGATCTAAAGGAAACCAGATTGAAACTCTGTTTCTGTTTATATTTATCTAAACTCATCTGATCTAACGGAAACCAGATTGAAACTCCGTTTCTGTTTATATTGATCTAAACTCATCTGATCTAAAGGAAACCAGATTGAAACTCTGTTTCTGTTTATATTGATCTAAACTCATCTGATCTAAAGGAAACCAGATTGAAACTCCGTTTCTGTTTATATTGATCTAAACTCATCTGATCTAAAGGAAACCAGATGAAACTTGTTTCTGTTTATATTGATCTAAACTCATCTGATCTAAAGGAAACCAGATTGAACTCTGTTTCTGTTTATATTGATCTAAACTCATCTGATCTAAAGGAAACCAGATTGAAACTCCGTTTGTGTTTATATTGATCTAAACTCATCTGATCTAACGGAAACCAGATTGAAACTCCGTTTCTGTTTATATTGATCTAAACTCATCTGATCTAACGGAAACCAGATTGAAACCAGGCTGGGATGAACCGGACGGAGAAACACCAGGATGTTGCTGCTGCCCTTTCCACCAATTATTCACCTTTTCACCAAAACGCCATTACTTGTTTCACCCTGCTGTAAAATAACTATTTAATTCAGTTCATATTTAAAATAAAATCTTCTTCAGGGACTTTTTGTTGCTGACTCCTTGGTTATTTTATTTTTACTTTTATGAAGGACAAGAACTCAAATTATCAAGAAAACTATCTCTTTGCAATCTTTGTTACAATTTTACAATCTTCCAAGAGCTTTTTAAACACCATGCAGCTTTTTTTGTGACGGCCAACAGGAATTTAAATTTCTCTGCTTGACATATTTCATATTTCGATTTTGCTGCGACGACAGAATCTGATTGTGACGTTTCTTTTATATCTCTGGACCTTTGTGTGTTTCACAGATACACAAACAAAATAGTCAGAATATCATTTATCACTAATTCTACCATTATGAAGCAAAACTTGTATGACATTATAGATATAGTTTTGTAAATATTTTAAGATACTTGCTCTTTGATATAGTTATATTAAAAGTTTGTTTTGACTCCATATATTTTTAATTTGTGAAATTTAATGTTATTTGAACTGTGGGCTTTTGTATGCGCTTATTAATATGCACATTTGGATACATGTAATTCAGTATCAAAGTATTTAGCGTAATACTGAATCAAATGGAATCGTGACGTTTAATCCAACAACATTCAGCCATTTCAGCTGCTGCGTTTTCATTAAAATATTTCTAAAACTCCACATTCTGTTGTCCATAAAACACAATTCACAACTGTGATGTTTCCATTAAATAAGAAATGCATTTAATATCAATTTGTCCACGCGCCGCCGCCATCCTCCTGCCACTTCCTGTTGTCGTCTTTGTCTCGTTTTTGTAACGTTTGGTTGTTGGTCTCAACTCGCGATGCTGGAAATGTTTCCATTGCAGCTTTCAGACAAACTCACATTTTGATGCAGCTGAAAAACCACTTTGTCCTCAAAATCTTTTCAAATTATATTAAGCAAATGCATTTTTGTAATTCCAACTTGCAAAATGGAAACGTAGCTAAAGAAGTGGAAAGATGGTGCCACTACCAAAATGGTGACAGAGTTCCTGGATGTAGGAAGACGTGGGAAGTTTGAGCTTCACCTGGAATTTGAGTTTGATCAGATCAGGATAAAGTAGTTAAATAAGACGTTGCGTCGTCCTTTTATTATTAGTATAGAGTTTTTTACTGACTTTAACAGGACTGTTAAGGAGGGCTGTCAGAGACGACTTGCAACAATGACACCAGGCAGGATGGGACCCATCAGATGAGACTGGGCCCTTCCTCCACCAGGCCAGGATGGATCAAAGGCAAGCCCAGTAACATTGCTTGAAATCTGGTAAGAAGAATCCACCCTCCATTACTGGTTTATATAAGTGTTTTTTGGAGATTATAGAAACAAGGTAGCAATTCTAGCGGGAGTTGGCCCACAGAGCTGATACAGTTGCTTCAAACGAATGACAGACAGGAACAGTTACAGGCTTTACCCTCCACTTCTCACGGTAGATTATTGCGAACCTCCCCCTCTGCCAGAAACACATGGTAGAGGAGCAGCGGCGTTGAGTGGAGCAAAGTCATAAAATATCCTGGTTATAGAGCAGAGCTGATGGTGGTGATCCATGCAGATGTAAGCGGATCTTAAAAGGCTTTGTGGTAGAGAACTGGAGGAGTGCTGTCGTTATTCAGGGTTTTAAGAAAAGTCTCTGCAAAAGAAAACAAGATTCTTATTGTCAGAGATTTCTGCATTCCTCTTGACCAGAGGTTCTTAACCTGGGTTTGATGAACCCCAGGGGTTCGATGAGTCGGTCTCAGGGCGGAGCCTCTGCTGCCGCAGAGCTAAAGACTCACTTGTGTAAAGTCGTGATGACGCCGCGCTTTGCCATCACTTGCTGCAGTGGATCACGTTACATTGCTTAGCCAATCAGAGCTGCGGAGCTCCACTCTCAGCATGGATTTGAACTTGTGTCTTTAATTGCTTCTGCCTCTAGTGGTGTGGGGGTGGTAACACAGCTAATTTAATTACATTAGTAAATTAGAATACCGCAAAGTCTTTATTATTAATTTTTAATTCTCTTAAGAATGTAGAGCTAATAAATGATCTAAACCTTAAAGTGGTTCCAGTTTCTCTCGATGGCCAACCTGTTGAAACTGTGGCTAATTTTAAATACCTTGGGTCGTTCCTGGACACTCAGCTCAACTTTGCTGAAAACACTGACTATATTTTGAAGAACTGTTCTCAGAAACTCAACTTTTTAAGAAGACTTGGTGATCTAGGGGTGACCCAACTAGAGCCTAGTTGGGTCACCAACTAGGCTCTAGTTGGTGACCCAAATTCAAGACATAGGGTCACCCCTATGTCTTGAATTTGGGGAGGAATAATCCTATTATATTTATCACTATAGAAGGTTTCAGTGAATGCGCATATGAAACTGGTGGGTTCGGTACCTCAAAAAAGGTTAAGAACCACTGATCTTGACTTTTGCTCTACATTTGTAAGCCACCTGCCTGCCTGAACCAAATCCCATTTCTTTAAGTTCCGGGATAATTTCCGGTTTGAATGCTGCTGCCTCACTGTGGCTGCATCTGTTCACTAAGTCAACCTGACACAAACACACTTTCATTGACTTCTGCATTAAATTCAATACCCAATGGTTATCATGGTCATAAACAAATGCTAGTTGTACTATAGCATATTTCTCAGTCAACTCATGACTCCATTCTGATCAATGGAAAGTACAAGCTAGTTACTAAACTAGCTAGTGCGTAAAAGGTAGTGCGTACCTAAGGCAGCGTTATGTGGTGAGCGAGCCAGGAGTCATGGTTTATGAATGAATAACAGGACTGTTTTAAAAAATGGAGTGTAATAATGGATGTTTTCACTCAGTCAGGGATAAATGTGCTTATCACTGGTGCTGATAAATTGATTGGTTAAAGAGTTAAGAGACAATGAAACACTTTGTATGTTAATGATCCGAATAGTTCATTCTACAAACCCTGGTGGTCATGTTTGAATAAATAAGCGAATGATTCATTAAGGAGAAAATCCACATCTCAGTACAGCCCATCCAAAGAACAAAAAACGAAGAAACATAAGGCATTGGTAGACGGGTGCAGCCCTAGGGGCGACACCATTTCATTAGATGAGAATAACCACATTAAGGAAAAATCATATCTCACACTATTTCCTATTGGACACAAAGTAGGGTTGCAAAAATCCTTTGCACATGACAGCAACATATAGACAACATAAGGAGAGGAGGCAGTGAAGGCGGTGAGATGAGGTGTGTTTATAGCCGGACTGTGTGTGTAGATTTGTAAATAAGTCTGTGAACACTGTTTCCCCCCCCCACCATAATCTTTAACAATTGATGGAGCATCATCAGCGGCCTCAGTAGGTCTCTGATTCAAGTCCATGGATGTCAAGTAGTGACGACTTTCTCAATGGTGAAATCCAAACAGCCAAATAAGTGGTCAGTCCAACCGAACCAGCAAGTTCCAGGAGTCGCAGCTGTCCTGCAACTCTCAGCAAGAATTCAGTCAGAGCGTTCACCGCTCAGCACATTCCTTCATACAGTTGCTTCTCAATGGCCAGAACAGCTGCCCATGTTTCCTGGATTTCACAATATGCCAGGTAACCACCAACTCCAAAAAGCAGAAATCCTGTTATTAAAAATTTCAGTTGTGTTCATGTCTTCAACATCCTCGACCAACAGTAAGGACAGACGCACTACTTTCCTCTTGCCCAGGAATCCAAAGTGTATTGAACTGCATGCGTCCTGCCAGGGCATCCTGTGACTGATAGGAGGAGCTGTATGCGCTTATGTTATGTGGCGCTCCGTACACTCTAATCAGCGTCTGCCTCTTACATTTCCTTTCTCAAAATGATATGCTCCCTACTCCTCTACTTACATCAACACAATTTGATTGCTCATTCTGTTTTGGCTTTCTCTGTGTATATATATTAAATATTAAATGCAGACGAAGCAAATAACTTTGACCTGGCCTGAGTTTCAGGTGGGGATAAACTCTAGCTAAAGACATGTCCTTTAGTGAGTAATTTTATAAAGCATTTAAAAACTAAACAATGTATGTTATACACTATTTATGATTTAAGACATTCAGAGGGACTGTGAAGCCTTAAAAAGAAGAATGGGCCACTTGTTCTAAATTAAATGCATTTGTTTTCAAAACTTGTTTGATCTACAAGTACCATCTTCTTCACTACTGTATGTCAGAACTCATATCGGCAAGTAAGGTAAGGAAATTTTATTTATATAGCACATTTTCAGCAACAAGGTAATTCAAAGTGCTTTACATGAGTTAAAAGGAGATGCAAACAAAATAACAAACCAAAGGAAAGAAAAAATGGAAAGAAAACTAATCTGATGTTATTCTAATGTATGTAAACTAAATCCTCCTGTTCAGGGTTGCTAAGTATCTAATTCCATTTCTAAATGGTGAAACTCTACAGTTTCTGATAAAATAAGTTAAAACTGATCTAATTCCTTTTCTGGGTTAAAGTGAGAACGCCACAATTCTAAGTTTGTTCTAAATACTTTCCTGGGTTGAAAGTAATATAAACTAAGCAGGGACTGTTCCATTTAAGTATTTCTGGATTCCAAGTTTGTAGTTATTCTAATTCTGATTCTGATTCCATTTCTGGGCTGTATAATGTTGATCTAAATAGTGCGACTCCACAATTACTGATATTACTAATAAACTAAAATAATCCTTTTCTGGGTTAAATAGTGAGTACTCCACTGTTTCTAAAACAAAAGAGAGGAAATGACACATTAGAGCAGGTGGCAACATTCAGACAAAACAAAGACATGAGTGAAGGTGATGACGTCACAGGGCCATAAAGAAATGTTACTGAGGCAGAGTCTGATAAGATGTCGTTATCAAGGTATAATTTCCTTAGGAGCATTCAGCTCCATGGAAACAGGAGGGGTGAGGAGGGAAGAGCGTTGAGTTTACATATCTTCATGGAGATTAGAGATGTGCAGCCCTTCCAAGGCCACATGGGGGAAGACAATTCAGAAACAAAATCTCTTTGGTTGGGAAGATTATACATTTCAATCTTCCCTAAAGTCTCTCCGATGCGTCTCAGTTCCCAATCATCCAAATTAGTTTGGTCGTTCCACTGAGCCGAAACCAGCAGCTTCTCCAAGATCGATTCCATCCCATTAGTAAGTTTTAGAGTCCTGGTCTCTGTCCACACCAACAGTCTGAGTGTTTTCTAGTTCGGCCAAGTCCGTCACAAATTTGTAGATAATCCAGGAATCCGAAGCTCCAAACAGCAGAAATCCTGTTATCATGAATAAATCCAGGTGAATCCTGCTGGGTGTGTCTCCGCAGGACAAGAGGCTCTCTGTGCCCAGACGTCTTGAGAAAGTTTGAGCTATTGCATTGAGAGATTGGTTGACCAGATCCATAATTTGTAGATTTGGATGATGTGCAAAGAAAGGCTCCAAAAATATAGAAAAAGAGAAAAACAGAGCAATAGGACAGGAATGGGCAGGAAGGGAGCAGAGGGAGAACGGGTCAGCCTTCATTGAGAGAGAGAGAGAGAGAGAGAGAGAGAGAGAGAGAGAAAAAGTACCTAAACCAAAGTATTTGTTCTGGAAAAACGTGATATTGAGAAAGCCCAAGTATCAGTAATTGCCTTTATGGTGTGTCCTGTCTAAAGACTGTAGAGAAACCCAAGTCTGCCTTCATTTTTGCACAAAATAAACTCAGTTAAACAGTGAGCTCTGTCTGTTACATACACATGTTGATCTGCAGCTGTCAAGCTTCTAGTGTAGCAACTGGTCAATGGAAGATGAACACAGAAAATAAGCTAAAATTAATATTACATTTTCTGTTCTTTTTTTTTTCAGATTTCCCACATCATTATTTTTGTTACTAAGCTAGATGTTGCTCATTGTTTTGTCTTCTACCAACAAGACTGTTCTGAAAAAGAAAGAAACAGAATCTTTAAAAACCAAAGGGAGAGACAATGAACCAGAATTTGGACACGTAGAAGGAGAGTGTGGATCCGAACCTTTGCTGAATGAAGACCACACTGTACTAAAGAGATGGATATCTTAATGGGGACAGATTCTGGATCTCTTGAAATAAAGAAGAACCAGATGAACTAGAACCGCAACAAGTTAAAGAAGATTATGATCAATCAGAATTTCAGGATATGGTAAAAATTGAGGTTGAAGACATCAGTCAGGATGAAAACCAGGATGTACTGAAGCAGGTGAGGGATCCCTTAATGGGAGGAGATTCTGCACCTGTTGAACTCAAAGAGGAACCAGGAGAACTCAAACCTAAACAAGTGAAGGAAGAGGAGCCTGGATCAGGACTTCAGCAGATGGCAGAGAAAGAGGCTGGAAGCATCAGTCAGGGTGAATACCAGGATATACTAAAGCAGGAAACTGATAATTTAGTCCTAGAGGATTCTGATAATGATACAGACCAACAACAACCACCAGATGTAAATGGAAACCAAATCCTCTTACAGAACTTCTCTAAAGTAGAGCTTCAGGAAATACAGACTCATGAAGCCTCAGGATCCAGTAAAGATGATTGGCAACAGAAAATGGCTCAGAAAAGTGATGATGCAGAGAAAGGGATGAAGGGCAGGAAAATTCAGAATGGTAAACAATGTAAAGTGTGTGGGAAATGTTTTAAATGTAATAGTAATTTAAGAGTTCACATGAGAATTCACACGGGTGAGAAGCCTTTCTTATGTCTAATGTGTGGGAAACGTTTCAATCACAAACATAATTTAAATAGCCACATAAGAATCCACACTAGTGAAAAGCCTTTCACATGTAAAACCTGTGGAAAAGGTTTTAATCAAAAAATTAGTTGGAAATGCCACATGAGAACTCACACAGGTGAGAAACCTTTCTCATGTCCAACCTGTGGAAAAGGTTTCAATCACAAACATAATTTGAATAGCCACATGAGTAGCCACACAGGCGAGAAGCCTTTCTCATGTCTAACCTGTGGAAAAGGTTTCATTCAGAAGTTTAGTTTGACTATTCACACGAGAACTCACACAGGTGAGAAGCCTTTCTCATGTGTAACTTGTGGACACTGTTTCCGTCATAAACATGATTTGAATTGCCACATGATGACTCACACAGGTGAGAAAAAGCCTTTCTCTTGTTCAATCTGTGGAAAAGGTTTGGTTCAGAAACGTAATTTGAGTGTTCACATGAGAACTCACACAGGTGAGAAGCCTTTCTCATGTACAACCTGCGGAAAAAGTTTCATCCAAAAACGTAGTTTAAATAGTCACACAATAAGTCACAGAAATGAGAAGCTCTTCTCATGTATAATTTGTGGAAAGGGTTTCAATAAAAAATCAAATTTTACCTGCCACATGAGGATTCATACAGGTGAAAAGCCTTTTTCATGTCTAGCCTGTGGTAAAGGTTTTAATCAAAAAAGATTTTTGAGTACCCACGTAACAACTCACACAGGTGAGAAGCCTTTCTCATGTCTAACTTGTGGAAAAGGTTTTATGCAAAAACATAGTTTGAATAGCCACATGAGAAGTCACACAGGTGAAAAGCCTTTCTCATGTTTAACTTGTGGAAAAAGTTTCATTCAAAAACGTAGTTTGACAAGCCACATGAGATATCACACAGGTGAGAAGTCTTTCACATGTGGAACTTGTGGAAAGAGTTTCAATAAAAAATCTACTTTTACTAGCCACATGATAACCCACACAGGTGAGAAACCTTTCTTATGTTTAACTTGTGGAAAAAGTTTTATTCAAAAACGTAGCTTGACTAGACACATAAGAACTCACACAGGGGAAATGCCTTTCTCATGTATAATCTGTGGAAAGGGTTTCTATAAAAAATATAGTTTCACTTACCACATGAGGATTCATACAGGTGAGAAACCTTTCTCATGTAAGACCTGTGGAAAAGGTTTTAATCAAAAAAGATTTCTGAATACCCACATGCTAGCTCACACAGGTGAGAAGCCCTTCTCATGTCTAACCTGTGGGAAAAGTTTCATTCAAAAACGTAGTTTGACTAGCCACATGAGAACTCACACAGGTGAGAAGCCTTTCTCATGTATGACCTGCGGGAAAAATTTCCTTCAAAAACGTGGTATGACTAGCCACATGAGAATTCACACAGGTGAAAAGCCGTTCTCATGTATGACCTGTGGGAAAAGTTTCCTTCAAAAATGTAGTTTGACGTGCCACATGAGATCTCACACAGGTGAGAAACCTTTCATATGCGGAACTTGTGGAAAAGGTTACAGTCGTAAACATAGTTTGATTAAGCATCTTACAACTCACAAAATAGAATCCTTTCCCATTTCATACTTGTAGTAAAGTTCTCTGTAGTTGTATTTTACCTACTGAAACTTGTAAAAATGTAATTAGAAACTGTTTAAAATTACCCATACAAGTCAGAAGGATTTATTATTAATGTTGCTGCTGAATTCAAAGACATTTAAATTCTCTTACATTTGTACAAATCTTTGAATAATTAAACCTACTTTTGCAGATAAATGTAACTTTTGAGATTTGTGCTCAGATTTTCAGACTTTCTGGCGCTCTCACATTTAGACCTGGCATGTACTTGTTCTGGCTCATTTAATTGGCAAATTTAGCTTGAGACCCCTGGCATAGATATGAGTTAATAATTATACATGATAGTAATGACGCTTTGACTTCATAATACGAACTCTGAAGTAAGAGAGTGGGTCTATTGAGAGTGAAAAAACAACTGAATATGTAACATAAATGCACTAAGCAGGTGACTGGCTACAAAAGCAGCATCAGAAGATGTTCCTTTAAACGAGTTTGAGATGGGAATGAGGAAACATTTGGTTTCAGTTTTGGTCTAAATATTCAGTTCAATCTACAAATAGAATAAGACACGATAGTGCTAAGTAGGTGGGATCTGAACTCAACAGTTGGATGTTTATCTACAAGGCAGATCAATGTTGAAACTCTTACTGTCAAATGATTTTCTTTGTATTTCACATTTTGTGAAAGGCTTTTAAATATAGATATTGAACTTTGTTGTCTTCTAGTCTTTATTCAGGATCACCATTTGTATTGAAGAATTAAAGGGTGGCTTTACTCTTAAATATATAATTAACAGGAAATAACACACTGAGACGTAGTTCTCGCTGCTTAGGCCAAGACGAACCGGAGATTTATTACACTCCACGGAAATTATAGTACTCAAAAATCTTCCATAGTCCTTGACAAAAAAATCTGCTCAAAGTCTCAATTCCAACTGTTTTTATACCCTCAAGTCTCATTCGATGTGTGTTGGAAAGTTTCAACCAATGACAAAAAAGCGTTGTTTTTGCCAGTAGATCCTTGGAGTGTTTTTTCACTGGTGTGTGTTGGACGAACTTTAATATACTTTTTTTGGAAGTCCAAACATAAGACATAAGACTCCAAAATTTCAACAGACCTCGCAAATTCAACATCTGCTCCCTTTCAGAACTGCCAAATAGACTAATTTGTCTGAAATTGTTGATGCCATCGTGTCCAGACAGCATTCCTTCCAAGTCCATTTGCGCACTTTGTACGCAACTGGAGGGAAGGGAGTCAGGTCTGTTTGACCTAGTGAAATGTCAAAAATTATTTCGCAAAAACAACTTCTTAGATCGTATATCGCTCTGACAATTCTCAGACAGATTTTTATTCTTGACCTTAGTTTTTATTTTTGTGGGAGTGGGAAGCTTAAGTGAGTAATGAGAGAATGGGAATATCAAAGTTTGTTGCTTTTGATATTCTTTTTAGTATTCTATTGTTCTATTGTAGTTTGTCAGTTTCTATCAGAAGGGTTGTTCAGGAAAAATAACTCCATAAAGATTAATGGCTTTTTATGGGATGGTTTGTAATAAATGGATGGTAATAAAATCCATTTTAATAATAACTGTTTTGTTTTGTCTGTTTTTTCACAGATTGTATTGAAATGATGCATGATGTAAAATCAATGATGTGAAATAAAAAGAATAAAAAGGACAATTTCTCTGTATTTAACCAGTGACAACTATTCAAATGAATGAACATGCCTCTGTCATGTGACCCATGTATGGAGGCCTAAGTCCTCAATCTAGAGTCATAAAAACTCTTAAAAAATGAATTAAGTCTGTTGTGTGGATTAATGCTGGACTAAATTATATTAATGTTCATCAAAAGACCAGCCTGACTATACTAGCTCAATACTAAACTCAGTCGAACTTAGACCAGGGCTCCATCAAAGTTGACAGAATGAATCATATGAATCTGCATATCTGTGTTTGCATGACCTTCGACCTTCTCTATTTCCTGGGAAAATGTAAATCAAACTACCAAAAAAAAATCACTGAAAAACAAATACAGTTAAGTGTCTGAGAAATACATCATCTTTCCTAGTAACCTTGTTCATCTGTTCCAGGTTGTTGCCTTAATGCTAAGTTCACTTTGACTCTAAAGAAGGGCACCTGTAGAAAATTTGAAGCTTCATTATCAGTGAGCTCCTGCAATCAGTTGTATCTTGAAAATGTTTTCAGCTGTGATGCTCCTTTTTTGGTCAATAAAAGATTAACAGAGAACCAACTGCTGCCGGTAATAAGATAAAATGTTAATATTGCATTTTCTGTTTTCATTTTTTCAGATTTGACACATGTCTGTTATCAAGCAAGATGTTCTTGCTCATCATTTTATCCTCAACCAACAAGACACCTCTTTTCTGAACCAGAGGGAATCTCTGAAAACCAAAGTGAGAGCAGAGGGACCAGAACTTGTACAACAAGAAGAGCATGAGTCAGAACCAGACCTTACAGAACCAAAGCAAGAGATGGATAACTCAATAGGAAAAGATTCTGCATCTCTTGAAATCAAAGAGCCAGAGGAACTAGAACTGCAACAAATGAAGGAAGATGATTATCAATTAGGATCTCTGCAGATTGTAAAGATTGAGGTTGAAGACATCAGTCTGGATGAAAATCAGGATGTACTGGACCAAGAGATTGATACCTTAATGGGAACCAATTCGGTATCCCACCAAATCAAAGAGGAACCAGTAGAACTAGAACTTAAAGAAATAAAGAAACAGGAGGATGGATCGGGACTTGAGCAGATGGCAAGTCAGGATGAAAACCAGGAAGTACTGAAGGAGGAGATTGATATCTTAATCCTAAAGCTTTCTGATGATGAAACAGACCACCAACGACAGGAGCTCAATGGAACCCAAATCATCTTTCCGAACATCCCTGAAGCCGATCATCATCAGGGAATGGAGACTAACGAAGCCTTGGGGTCCCACAGACATAAACGGCAACAGAAAACCAGATGTGGGAATGAAGAGCAAAGAATGAAGGGCAAGAAAATTCAGAAGGATAAAAAATTGAAACGGTGCAAACTGTGTCATAAAAGTTTCAAATTCAACTGTGGATTAACAGTTCACATGAGAACTCACACAGGTGAGAAGCCATTCTCATGTATAATCTGTGGAAAGTCTTTTAATCAAAAAGGTAATTTGATTAGCCACATTAGAACTCATACAGGTGAGAAGCCTTTCTCATGTCTGACCTGTGGAAAATGTTTCAATCAAAAACATATTTTGAATTGCCATATGAGATCTCACACAGGTGAGAAACCTTTCTCATGTAAAACTTGTGGGAAATGTTTCAGGCACAAAAATGATTTGAATAGCCACATGAGAATTCACACAAGTGAGAAGCCTTTTTCATGTTTAGCTTGTGGAAAGGGTTTCAATACAAAGCGTAATTTGACTAACCACATGACGAATCATACAGGTGAGAAGCCTTTTTCTTGTATAACTTGTGGGAAAAGTTTCAATCAAAAAGGTCATTTGAATAGGCACATGAGAACTCACACAGGTGAGAAGCCGTTCCCATGTATGACGTGTGGAAAATGTTTCAATCAAAGAGGAAGTTTGACAAGTCACATGAGAACTCACACAGGTGAAAAGCCTTTTTCATGTATAATGTGTGGAAAGGGTTTCAATGCGAAACGTAATTTAACTAACCACGTAAGGAATCATACCGGTGAAAAGCCTTTCTCATGTGGAACCTGTGGCAAAGGCTTCAGTCATAGAAAAAGCTTGACTAACCATGTTATAATTCACACAAAATAGAAGCCTTTCACGTCACGCAAAGTCATGTGACCGGGGTGAGGAATGTAGCTTGTTAACCGTAGCTCTACACTTTTCCCTGATGTAGCTTTGTTTTTTCACATATGTGATCTTTTGGTTGACATGTTTACCAAGTAAAAAGTGATGGTGGCTTCGTCACCGAACTAATCTGTCAAACAGGCTCAAAAACAAATGAAGAAATTGCTAACCTAGTTAAGCTAGCAGTACCAGAAGCCAGAACTATGCCAGTGGAAGAAGTGGTTGCTCAACTTTCAGCCAAAACACAAGCCACGGTGACGGAGCAGATCGTTGAAAATCGGAGATGTTAACCATCCGAGCAGATGCCTCAGAGTATTTAGAAACCACTAAAAGCTGCCTAGGAGATGTAGATAGCTGCTTCTCTACATTGGTGGGCAAGCTAGCAACACTGTGCACCACACTGGAGGAAAAAGTAGCTGATTTAATGGTCAGGTCGAACAGAGACTACATAAAGACAGATGGGATTCCCCAAACCCCTGAAACGCCTAAACTTCCCACCTATTTGCTCATTCTGTCCTGAAGTGGTTCCTGGAGATGCCTTCAGTTGAAATCATGCGAATTGGTCCAACAGGGAAAAATTCCAACTGTAAGCCAATTCTGTGTTCCCTTCTGCTGACATTGACTGACAGAGATTGGTTTATCCCCACACATTGGACCTGACTCATTAAGTACTGTTTATGTTATAAGAATGTTCTGCCCTTTATTGTTTCTTGAAGCCTTCTAGTTCCACACTGACAGGAACGTCTCTGGGAAATATATCGGAAACGGAACGCTCCTCTATGTAGAGGCCCAGATTTACTGGGACAGAGAATCTACATAACACTTTAAAAACCGTGACCACCAGTTTATACGTTTTAAATTCATAACCTGAATGTGTTTCACCCCCAAGAATGGATTCGCTATGAAAATGATCACATTTCCTAATTATGACTTTTGCACAATTAATAAACATTGTACACTTGTATTTGGCTTGAGTCAATATTTTTGTAAACCTTTTTTATGACAATGAGACAACAAAAATGACACGGTCCGTTCGTTTTTTCATTTGAAATGAAAAAACAAAAATATTCTTGTTTTTTGTTTATCAAACCATAATCAGAAATCGGATAATGGCTCAGCTTGGCTCGTTATCTGATTTCCCATTTCATGCACAAAACAAAAATGGGAAAAACGGATAACGAGTGCTCAATTTTGATTTTCATGATTTCATTTTTGACAAGTGGTCTGACCAGGAAGTCCTTTCTGTCCGGCACAGTTTGTTTTTGTAAACTCATCCAAAGCGGCATGTGACCCCTTCACACAGAAAGCTTTAACTCCGACTATGTTTACTATCGGTGACCAGATCTCCGGTATTATTTGTTTCTCACAGGA
The DNA here is from genome assembly GCA_033032245.1 of Poecilia picta. Taxonomy (NCBI): domain Eukaryota; kingdom Metazoa; phylum Chordata; class Actinopteri; order Cyprinodontiformes; family Poeciliidae; genus Poecilia; species Poecilia picta. The sequence goes on from CM065356.1 coordinate 32,677,950, forward strand.
GAATTACTTAAACTGACTTGCTGCTGGCAGGAAATACTTCAGTATATAAAACCTGAAACCTGAAAGGAACCAGCTTGTCTCCCTGCAGCCTGCATGATGTGTGATACGGCCCTGTGCAAGCCGGACAGAGAGAACTTCCGGTTCAGACCGCTCGTCAATAATGAAATAATAAAGTCGAAATTGACAGCTCAATCCGTTTTTTCCATTTTCGTTTTGTCAAAAATGGGAAATCAATTTCCCATTTGGCCAAAATTTTGTTTTGGCCAAATGGGAAATCGGATAACGAGCCAAAAATCCGATTTCTGATTTTGGTTTTCTAAACGAAAAAACAAGTTTATTTTCGTTTTTCCATTTTCCATTTCAAACGAAAACATGAACTTCCTGAAAATACACTCTTGGGTGACTAAGACATGACGAGATGTGTGAGTTTTAATTGACACAAAGCTAAAGGAGAAAGACTGAGGGTCTGTCAGACGTCCAACATGTTTGATGTTTCTGCCTGTTTTGCTCATAATCTGCTCCATCCTGTTTGGTGACGCCCATCACCTGAATCATCTGAATCACCTGAACCACTTGAATCATCGATGGACCTCTGCATTATGTTACAGAAACCCTGAAAGGATTTATGGACCTTTTGAAAAAAGAACTCGACTGTCTGGGGAGACGATGTGGATTTAAACTGGCTGAACAAAACAGTAGGAATCTTAAATAATACCAAAAGCTCCCCATGCAGACAGTTTTTCAAAGGTAAGTTACACTAATCTCTGTTATATGATAGGCTTACAATGTTACTCAATTACCAGCTTGTGTTAAATTTAGTAGCTATGAAATAACATCTTCATTTTAAAGTTTGCTTTTTTTGTTCTGTAAAGTCAGTTGGTTCACTTATATGTGTGTCTGTGGAACATGTGAGATTTATGGATGTGCTGAGGCTGAAACCTTGTAAAACACACAGTGATCCTTAAATGTAAGGAACAGGAAATACTGAGGGCAGCAAACCGAGGTGACCACAAACACGCTGCTCTCAACATCTGAACCTTTTTAAAACGACCAGCCTTCAGAAGTGAAAACTCTCCCAAAAGGCGGATGTGAGTCTGTTGCTGAGCGTCAGTGAGGCTGAATGCAGGACGGATCTGAAGACGTGACAGACGTGCAGAGATCAGACCTGAACATCAGAGTCACAGTTCATTCACAGAAATCTGGTGATGACATGGAGCTTCGCACTATGACCAACTCACTTTTAGTAACATGTTGTGGTTTGATTCTCTGGCATGTTGAGTTTCAATTTTCAATAATTCAGTTACATTAGCTCATTTTATATTCTGAATAGGTTTGGTCTTTTGATTTATGGTAACATATTTCATCAAGAAGAGTGCAAAGATTTTCATCCTACTGGCTGATATATTCTGTTATTGTTAAAGGCAAGATCAGAAAAATAGATGTTTATAAAGTTTAATCTGTATTTTCACAATAACTTTATGCCACAACTGATAAAAACGACTCATTTTGTGTTATTTTAAGTGAAGTAATGAGAAAGAATTTACTTTTTACATATAATTGTTGACTAGATTGTAGATTTAGTTGACTACATTTTATTACTCTTGGTTGACTACAACAATTTATTTTGTCTAAATCTGAATAAAGACTTTGCTGTAGAAACTAACATTGCATTGTGTCAATTTTTGGTGAATGTCTGATCCACATGTTTCTCCTGGAGGTTCAGAGTTGAGGAGCGATGAGTATGAAGAAGGACGGACAGCTGAGGCAGATGAAGGAGGAGAAGAGAAACTCTGGATCTTCACTGAAGTTGTAGGAAACCAGGAAGCTGCACAGAATGTGGGATCCAGCCTGGTAACCTTTAAAGGAGCCATTCTTAACCACAGGGCCGCGGGCCACATTTGGGCCTCCAGCGCCACCTAGAGGTCTGCAAGAATCTCAGGTTTTTACCAGTGGGCCGCGGGGAGTGAAGTTTACAGAAACCAGAGGCGTCACCTCAGAATTCAGCCGCTGAGTTACAATACAGGTTTCCACCACTTGGAGGCAGTAATGTGCCGTCAGTTGTTTAATAAGCAGAAGAAGAAACCAGGCGGTACTGGACATAGACATAATATCAGAGCAGACCCCGCATTGGCTGCTCCGGCGCAGGAAACACGGCGGCCATCTTGGAGCGGTAGTCCCTCCTACTTTGTTCAATCAAAACAGCAGCAGATGCCTCAGCACTGAGGGATGTTGTTGTTCTGATCGATGGATTATTGATGTGAGGCTCCACAGACAACATGTCACTTGTAAGATGGACATATTATTGTGTTTATATTGTGATTAGAATTTTTGAATATTACTTTACTGTATTTATGTCACCCGGCATGTGGCTCTGGTCGCTAAGGCAACAACTCAGGCGTGGGAGGAGTTTGGAGGGACCATGGAGACAGACGTCCGTACGGCTTCGAGGTGATTCTGGTCCACCATCCGGCGGCTCAGTGCAGCACCAACACTGTTTACAGTGGGGATGGTGGCTGCTGACCTCGACTCGGGACGTTGTGGGTCGGTGGGCGGAATACTGGGAAGACCTCCTCAATCCCACCAACATGCCTTCTGTTGAAGAAGCTGAGCCTGTGGACTCTGGGTTGGGCTCTCCAATCTCTGGGGACGAGGTCACCGAGGGGTCAAGAAGCTCCTCGGTGGCCTCAGGGCCCCTGGGGGGGATGAGATCCGCCCGGAGTTCCTCAAGGCTCTATGTGTTGTAGGGTTGTGTTGGCTCACGCGACTCTGCAATATCGCATGGACATCGGGGGCAGTTCCTCTGGATTGGCAGACCGGGGTGGTGGTCCCCCTATTTAAAAAGGGGGACCGGAGGGTGAGCTCCAATTACAGAGGGGTCACACTCTTAAGCCTCCCTGGAAAGGTCTATTCAGGGGTCCTGGAGAGGAGGGTCCGTCGGATAGTCGAACCTCGGATTCAGGAGGATCAGTGTGGTTCTGGTTCTGGAACACTGGACCAGCTCTACACCCTCAGCAGGTCCTGGAGGGTCCTGGGAGTTCGCCCAACCGGTCTACATGTGTTTTGTGGACTTGGAGAAGGCGTTCGACCGTGTCCCTCGGGGGCCTTGTGGTGGTTCTCCGGGAGTCTGGGGTACCGGCCCTTTGATACGGGCTGTCAGGTCCCTGTATGACCGGTGTCAGAGTCTGGTCCGCATTGCCGGCAGTAAGTCGGGCTCGTTCCCGGTGAGAGTTGGACTCCGCCAAGGCTGCTGCCCTTTGTCACCGATTCTGTTCATTACTTTCATGGACAGAATCTCTAGACCAGCCGAGGTGTTGATCCGTTTTGGTGGCCTTAGGATCATCTCTGCTTTTTGCGGATGATGTGGTCCTGATGGCTTAATCAGATCGTGATCTGCGGCTCTCTCTGAAACGGTTCGCGGCCGAGTGTGAAGCGGCCGGGATGAGGCTCAGTGCCTCCAAATCCGAGGCCATGGTCTTGAGCCGGAAAAGGGTAGAGTGCCTTCTCCGGTTCAGGGGGGTCGTCCTGCCTCAAGTGGAGGAGTTTAAGTATCTGGGGATCTTGTTCACGAATGAGGGAAGAAGGGAGCGGGAGATCGACAGGCGGATTGGGGCAGCGTCTGCCGTGAAGCGGCGCTGTACCGGTCCGTCGTGGTGAAGAGAAGCTGAGTCAAAAGGCGAAGCTCTCGATTTACCGGTCGATCTACGTTCCCACCCTCATCTATGGTCATGAGCTTTGGGTCATGACCGAAAGAACGAGATCACGGATACAAGCGGCCGAAATGGGTTTCCTCCGCAGGGTGGCTGGACCCTTAGAGAGAGAAGCTCGGTCATCAGGGAGGGACTCAGAGTCGAGCCGCTGCTCCTCCACGTCGAGAGGAGCCAGTTGAGGCTCGGGCATCTGGTCAGGATGGAGCCTCCCTGGTGAGGAGTTCAGGTCCCACCGGGAGGAGGGGAGACCAGGACACCTGGAGGGACGATGTCTCTCTGCTGGCCTGGGACGCCTTGGGGTTCCTGGAGGAGCTGGAAGAGGCTGGGGAGGGAAGTCTGGGCCTCCCTGCTGAAGCTGCTGCCCCCACGACCTGACTCTGGATAAGCGGAAGAAAATGGATGGATGGATGGATGGATGGATGGATGGATGGATGTATTTATGTCTACCGGCGGGATACCAGCTAATATTAGCTACATGGTGTAATACGGGTTCAGCCCCGATATGAAGGATAACTGAGATTCTGTAAAAACATTAATTATTTTCCAACATTGATTTAGATTATCTGACACAAGAGCCGATATTAGAAATGAAACAATGTAACACATATTATAAAACTAATGTGTTACAACATTCACCAGCAAAGTTTACACAGGTGGTAAAGACTATTTATATGTAATTCTTTCACTAGTAAGATACATCCTGAATCTTCAGTTTTAGTTTTGAAAGTTTCATAAAGACACGATGTGAGGAAGAAGAGGGAGAATCTATAAGAGAGACAGATTCACTGCAGCAGGATGAATCACATGGAGTTTGGACTCAATCTGGATCTATGAAGATAGAACTCGGCTGAAAAACATATATATCTATAAACATGTATCCAATATATATTAGTCAGTATTAATCATTATTTGTGTCATTATTAATCATTATTTATTTGTGTTTGTATAGTTATATAAATATTTTTACTAAATAATGTATTAAATAAATTATTCACGGCTGTGTGCTTTGTAATTTGCTCATCATACATCGATATCAGAATATTCCTATTCTATTGTTATAGCCACTAAGCATATTTAAATACACTGAACTATGTATTAAAACATACTTAAACAATACAAATGTTTATAAATGTAGCTTTGATGTTTATATATTTCCCAGTAACAAAAATGTGTTATGATGGATTAAATGCGCTGATACGTCATTGTGCTGCTAAACACTGAGTGGAGTGTATGACCGCTCCAAGATGGCCGCCATACATCTCGTCAGTGTCAATAGGACCGGTCCATAAGGGTCTATCCTTATATCATGTCTGTGGTACTGGAGACATTTTTAATGTGAAAGTCCTGAAGCTCCTCTTCCCATTAACAACCAGTGAACCCAGTGGATCAGGATTCTCCTTTATGGCTGCAATAAAAACCAAAACCCGAAACACTCCAAGGCAGCAAGTCGCCACCCACTGGGCCCAGGCTGGATCTGAAACAAGCGTCTCATTGGGATGGGAATGAAAGAAACGTCTTAGAGCATCAAAAGATAAACTGCTGGTTTATTTTAATGTATTTATTTTTGAGAACATAATTTAACTTCACCAATTCTCACATTTTCCCAATTCTGAGTCTCAAGTTATCTTGATGGCACAAAGCAGATTACAGTCACTGTAGATGTAAAAAGGACATTTCCACCAAAAAATTAGAAACTTTTTAGATAAAACATCTACGAGCCAAAAATGTTCTAGAAAAGAAAGTCAGTTTTAAATGTTAAATATGTTAAACTTTTCAAATACAAATGTTTTTTCTAGAAACAGGTAGATATACTCTTCCTTTCCTTCTGGCTCCTCTGGTTTGATGGCTAAAGGCCGAGCCTCTAATCTCACTCTTGTTGCGGTTTGATCTGTACCATGAATTTCTGGCCTGTTCACATGTTTTATGTGCAGGTTTGATACATGAAACGCTTTGTGATCATCACATTACTGCCAGTTATTCCTGCGGTTCACATAGAGCTGTGTGACCAGAGCAACGCGGCGGTTTAGACTCTTACCTTGACATGCAGGTGATTCCTCACATAGTGGTTGATGTAAATGTTCACAGTGTCCAGTGTGACAGAAAGGAGGCGGGAGCAGGCAGAGGCTCCAGCGCTGTGATTGGTCCGCTGTCCCGGCTTCAAATGCTTACATTATAAACTTATCTTTTAGGAATAAATCTGATCTGCCAGTGAGATGCTCAGAGCAACAGAGATGCTTTCAATCCAGATTAATTACATTTTTAAAAACAAACAAAAAAAACCCCAAAATATTTTAGGATTATTAAATTATTCTAAAAACAAAAACAAGCACCGCTTGGCCTGGTGGGGGGCTAGTAAAGCATGGCGGGCTGCCAGGCTTATAATGCACTGGGGGAAACCCTGCATATAGTGACGTTCAGTCAGGATGATATGATCATTTACTGCTATTTCCACCCTGTGCTTTACACAATCAAGTACTTATTTTTCATTTAGCTTAGCCAATTACGATAATTTTTTCTTCCAAATCACTGAATTTCCAGTTTCCCATTCAAATGCTCAGAAGCTCAGCAGGTGAGGAGCAGCGAGCTGAGCCTCACCTGGACTGATCAACCTCTGACTCACTGCTGCTGCCGCTCGATGCTCCTCATGTCTGGCTGAATGAACTTCAATTGTAAGACAGGAATAACATTTTTGTTTAGTTTTTAATGAAATGTGCATTTTGTGAACTAGTTTGTAAAGAAACATAACCTGCTGTTAGCTTAGCTAATAGCAGTGGTAGCTAATCTACCACAGTGGTCACTTATTAACCGCATCCTGCTGCAACAGACTGGATGTTTTGTTCTTTATGTGGGAAATAATGGAGTGTTTTGTTTTTTGGGGATGAATCCTGAACATAAAGTGTTTCAGTTGCTATGGCAGCGAGTTTGAATGTAGCTTGACCGATACAGAGCAAAAAAGACGTGGTTTGGAGTTGAGCTTCGGTTTTCCCCTTTGCTGTGGATCATAGCACTAAATAAATACCTACATTTCCAAGTTCCATTGAATTACTGGGATTATTGCACCGCAGCAGCGCAGCTGTAAATGGCATGTAAAAGTCTTTTTGTCCCCCAGTGTTTGAATAATTTCCACACGTAAACAATAACATGCAAGGAAGAGTCTGCATCTATAATATATAATCCATCTTTAATGTTTGACAGATTTTCCTGACTCAGGGAAATTCATGAAAGGATGAAGTATTTATGAACATATTTAAAATCTAAAAACCACAAAATCAACAAATTAAATGATTACATCAGATTATCTGTTAATCACTTATTTAATTCATGGATGAATAAAGTGATGTCACAAGAAAAAACATCAAATGTAAAAGTCTGAACCTCAGAAGGTCCCGTTCAGACTCACGGAGCTCCGCCCAGTAAAGTCGCCCTCTGACCAGACTGGCTGCTGGTCACACTGGTTTTGTGACCTTCACCAGTTAGAAAAATGATCATTCCGAGACGTTAAAGTGGATCAGACTCATCTCTGAACTCCTGGGCCACAGCTTCTTGATGTTAAAGGAGTTTTATGAAAGATTTTAATGATTTCAAACCTTTAGTTTAAATCCCAGATGTCATCTTCCTTCAGTGTCTGGCAGGAAAAAGATTAATCTAGAGTCTAAATATCATAACAGCTTAATAATTATAAATGTTGCACTTAGACGATCTCAGGACAGTTGTGGAAACAGAAAGTTCATACATTCAATTCTTTTTGACTCTAGTGGCCTTCACTGAACGACTGATGGACAGGAAACAGGAAGGAGAGAGAAGACACAGAGACCAGGAACTGAACCCAGGACGGCTACGCTAACGGCTACGCTAACGGCTGGGCTCTACTAACTGAACAGCGCAGCACCATGTTTCTTAGCATTTTCTAAATTGAACTGACTTTCAGCTGTTAATAAAAATAGTCTTTATCTTGAAGCTTCCAGATCATCTCTAGATTCAGTTCTTCACACATTAATCACCTTAATCTGACTGATCAACCACACAGTTTAGATCCTCCCCTGTGTGAGTCTTCATGTGACGAGCCAAGTCATTACTCTGTCTGAACGGCTTGTCACATGATGCACAGCTATACGGTTTCTCTCCTGTGTGGGTCCTAAGGTGACGGGTCAGATCGTTTCTCTGTCTGAAGGATTTGTAGCATAGCTGACAGGGGTAAGGCTTCTCTCCGGTGTGGGTCATCATATGATACCGCAAGGTTGTTTTCTGGACAAAACCTTTACCACAAGCCAGACACTGGAAAGGTTTCTCTCCTGTGTGAGTTCTATGATGACGGGTCAAATCGTTCCTCTGCCTAAAAGACTTATCACACACTTCACACGCGTACGACTTCTCCCCAGTGTGAGTCCTCATGTGTCTGGACATGCTGCTGCAGTCACTGAATGATTTACCACACACTTTACAGCAACATGGCTTCTCACCTGTGTGTGTTCTCAAGTGGACGGTCAAATGGCCGCCGAAGCGAAAAAGCTTCCCACACACCTTGCAGATGTACGGTTTCTCCCCTGTGTGGGTCCTCATGTGTCTGAGCATGCTGCTGTACTCACTGAAGCTTTTACCACACACTGAACACGAAGACGGCTTCTCACCTGTGTGAGTCCTCATGTGACGTGTCAGGTCGCCATTTTGTCTGAAAGATTTGTCACATAATTCACAATTAAACGGTTTCTCTCCCGTGTGAGTCCTCAGGTGACGCACAAAGTCACAACTCCGCCTGAACGATTTATCACACGACTCACAGGAATACGTCTTACTGCCTGTGTGAACCTTCAGGTGACGACTCAGCTTAGACTGCTTGTTAAAGGCTCTCCCACAGGTCACACATGAGAAAAGTTTCTCAGCCATGTGTGTCCTCCTGTGGCGAGTGAAGTCACTGCTGTGTCCAAAAGATTTCTGACACACCTCACACTGATACGGTTTCTCACCTGTGTGAGTCCTAAGGTGGCAAGTCAAATCACTCCTCTGTATAAAGGACTTACCACAGAACTCACAGCTGTGTGGTCTCTCTCCTGTGTGTGTTCTCATGTGGTAACTTAAGGTAGTTTTCTGGATGAAACCTTTACCGCACACCGAACATCGGAAGGACTTCTCACCGGTGTGGGTTTTCATGTGCAGAGTCAGGTCCGGCTGCCTGAGGAAACTTTTCCCACAGGACTGACATGAAAATGGTTTCTCACCTGTGTGAGTCCTCAGGTGAGCCATCAAGTACCTGTGCTGCCTGAAACTTTTACCACACACGTCACAGGACACGTCTGTCTTACGTCTCTTGGACTTTGAGTTGTCCTCATGGCTCCTGGACGTCCAACATCTCTCATGTGGGTTCTGGTCTGTCTGGGATCTGAATGTGTTTTGGTTCTGGTTTGGTTCTGGGTCCATGGGGTCATGGACGGGTATCAGGAAGGTTTCGGTCTCCTCCTTCACCACAACCTGCTGGTAGCAGCAGATGTCCTCCTGCTCCTCCTTCATCTCCATCGTCTGGTCCGGTTCTGGATCCATTTGGATTATTCCCAGGTCAGCTGGGTTCACCACAAAGCTGCTGCTCTCCTGCTTCGCTACTAGCAGCCCTTCATCCTCTTCTTCCTCACTGAGTGGAGCTTCGGGTTCCTTCTTGGTCGCCCTCATCTGCTGTGGTTCTGGTTCCTCCTGGTCCTCATTCATCTCCGGTCGTCTGGGATCTTCGGGTCAACAGTAGAATCTCTCTTCCTCCACAGCTGAATCACATGGGAAAATAAAACTGCAACCTTAATAACACTTTATTATTGCAGATCACAGAAACAATACATTAATCTGCTGTTATATACACACAAGAGGATTACGGCCACTTAAAAAGAATTTAGACTTTTGTTCTGAATTTTGGCTTTAATCTTAGAATGTAGACTTCTATCTCAATATTTCAGTTTAAGTTCTTTTGGCCAATTAACCTCAGAACTCTGAAAAAATCTGAATTATAAGATTAAAGTCAGAATTTTAGGGGAAAATAATGTTATTATTTTCTTAATTCCTCAAAGTTGCATCTAATTCTGAACATTTATTTAGTGAACATAAAGACCTGAGACGTGACGTTTCCTTCTTAGATCATTTTAACACACAGGAAGTTGATGTCCAGACACAGGAAGTTCTTGTTAACAGGATCCTGTGGGAAACACAACATGTCAAAAAGGTCAACAGGTTGAAATATTGATCAGGAATGTTTTACAGTGCTGAAGGTTTTATCTCAATAGACTCGGAATGTCAGGAGGATCCAGGCCGTTATTCTCCCTCAAACAGCCAATATGGAAACTACAAACCAAATATTCCTGAAGTCATTTTTATACTCATTAATCTGAATATGTTGCTTTCATATTTGAAAAATGCTTTTATTTTGAAGGTGCTGCAGGCTCTGTGGCTGTGTCTCATTTTTGGATCATGCAGCAGAACTTAGTGATGCTGCAGATTTACATTCATTTAGTTGAGGTTCTGTAGAGTCTAATAACGTTTAAACAAGGCAGGAAGGATTTCGCTGCTCCAGCGTCTGAACAGGAAGTCAGACTCGTCTACCTTCTCCCAGGAGGGCCTGAGCGCTGTTAATCACTACATGTACATGCTAGCTCACGATCATGAATGCTACGGCTTGTTAGCGTAGCCAATGATGACGGAGGATAAACTGTTTCCTGACGGATAAATTGTTTCTCCTCCAGCACATTAAGCACCAAATACATGAGTTTGATTGGCAGAGCCAAGACCCTCCTCTTGCCTCCGATTGGTTGTTTCTGACTGGGGGCGGGGCGTCTCTGTAGATGCTAATAGCAACATTGCTAACTTTTTCCCCCCACAGATTAACTGTCTCATATTATACCGTCACAAAGAGATGACACTTTAAACACTTTAAACACTTTAAACACTTTAAACACTTTAAAATTAAAAGCTTTAAACAAGAAGCTTCATTGTACTGATTATTTGTTTAATTACCTTTTAACCTCTTATAAAACTGATTGCAGCCCTGTTAACCATCTGTTTTTTTTAGCTGTTTTAAAACACATGACACAAACCTGTAAGAGTTTTAAGTCCTTTGGCCTTTAAAAGCTTTGACCTGATTTCACTTCAGACACGGAGGGAAAAACGTTTTTATTGGCTGTATGTAAACTTGTGGCCTGTGCTGTAGATTTTATATCATCTCCTTTTTAAAGCCTCTACCGCTAATTGTGACTTAGCATGATGGGAACCTCCGTACGGCAGCCGAGAAGCTTCTTCTAAACCTGATTCTCTCATTTGGTAAATGAAACTTGTAGATTACAGAAAACAGCAGGAACTGAAAAAATATTCACAGTACTGCAAATACACAACTCAATTCTCAGTAAGATGTCATATTTTCCCTGTAAATAACACATCTCGTCCTTGAGTTTTAATCAGGCATCTTCGTAGCTTCTATAAACTTCGGCCTCAGGCGCAGCGGCTACCGAGCGGATCTGAAACACCGACTGGGACGAAGCTGAAATGTTCCTGTTTCTGGTTCATTTCCCGGTTCCGGTTTAACATCTGCTGGGTTTTTATTAATTCTGATTATTTATCTGCAGTTTTATTTTCTATCGCAGTAAAAAAGGAAAGAAAAGCCCGACATGGCCGTAAACACGGTACCTTCCGTTTCCTCCGCAGCACCAACTGGATTATTGATCCTCCTCTCGGTTCGTTACCTCATCGGAACCGCCTGGTTCTTCCGGACCGGGTTCGGTTCCCGTTCAGCTCAAGCAGCCAGACAGAGGACAGCGCTGCTAGCGCAGTGTTGTTTCCGCCGGATGTACGTCAACACGGCGTTCCCCCAGGAACAGTGACCGCCGCTTGAGTTCCGCCTCCAGATGGAAACTTTTTTACTTTCTGCTTCTGTTTCAAACATTATGTGTGGAATAAATAGTTTTATCTGCAACTAAGAGTGAAATTTTACTGCTACAGTAAGAAAATGGTTTAAAAAGTCTAAAAACCAGAGAACATGACCAGGGACGGACAGGAGCTGTTACATTTGAGAACCTTTTGAGAAAAATGTTGTTAATATGTTTTTCTTGTACTTGAATAACATTATTGTAGATAATGCTACTTTTACTTGATACCATTTCTGGATCCTCAACCCGGTACAAGTAACAACACAATACAAGCAACATGTTCAGCTCAAATGTATTGTTTCGTTGTGATGTGATTTATTTTCTTTATTATTTTGAGAACCAAAATCTGCTTTTTTTTATTTTTTACATCATTTAAATAATATTTCTATATTTTGTCATTTAGATCAAACTTTAGATCATTTGTTATTGTCACTTTTGTTCTACTCTGGCTCAAAATGGGATAAAATGTCATAATTTTCTGTTCATCTTGTCCTACTGGGTCAGGAGGAGCTGCTGCCTCTCCAGGATGAGAGGCGGGGTCACCTGAAGGTCAGCTGGGGTCAATTACATGAACCAGTCCTGGCCAGCAGAGGGAGCCCTCCTCTGTTCAGAGAACTCAGAGGTCTCACTATGGTGTCACTAACCATCATGCAGTGAATCTGTGATTTAGAGTTTAATCTTCAGCCTCAAATCAATTTGACCAGCAGGGGGCGATGTGGGTCTATGGAGGACGTCACTGGTCATTGAGAGAAATGATTGGTGGAACAGAAAGTCAGAGGTTCTGCGGTACGTCATGTCAGACCAGACTGGATCCGGCTGGTTCTGACAGAACCTTTATCCAGTTCCTGGTTCGTTTGTTTATGTTGAAGCTGAGCTTCTTCATCCCAGGAAACACCAACCTGGACGGGTTCTGAGCCGTAGCAGCTCATTACATTCAGTTTAGTAACGTTTTTGAAAAGGTGTAAATGTTTCTACACTTTTTCACTTTAGTCTAATTTTTGGGTTTTCTGCCAACCTCAGGTTTTAGAAAACAGAACATTTTAAAAACACACTAACGTGCTGCTCCACACGCAGCCTGCAGGGGCGCTGTGCCGGCGGAGCAGGTGTGGAGGAGGCGCAGCTGGAATCTGCAGCTCCAGCTGCGGCAGGTCGACACTCGTCCTGCTGCAGCTCAGGAACCAGCAGCCAGTTCCTGACTGACACCATGAGAGGTTACCGCGGCGTCAAGTACACCTTGTTCTTCTTCTGCTACTGTTTCTGGGTGAGTCTGGGCCGCGGCCTGCGTCCGGTCCGGTCCGGTCCGGTCCGAGCCGGGCCTCCATCTGGGCCACACGCCTCAGCCTGCAGGGCCTGATGGGCCCAATGTCTGGAAGGAGGAAGTAGTTTTGTCTTCCTGTTTGTCGGTGAGGCGACAGGAAGTCAGAATGGAGGGAGACGTGCAGTAAAGGTCACCGGGTCAGAACCAGAACCCCTGAAGGTTCTGGGTCACAAACTGATGGATTAATGGGAGAGCAGCTGCTGGAGGTTTGATTTGTTCTGGTCCAGTAAAACAGAACCTCTAGAACCTTCAGAACCTCCAGACTGGCTTCAGAACCGGGTTGAATGTTTTGACCGCTGTGGCTGGGCGGGGCAGCGGTTCTGCTGAACTTTGACCTGTTAAGTTTTGATCTGCCAGCCAGAACCAGTCGGTCCAGTCCAGAATCCAGTTAGTGACCAGAACCTTCCTGTGACCCTGCAGGTCGTCAGCGCCGTCCTGATCGCGGTCGGGATCTACGCCAAGGTCGCCAAAGAGAAAGGTCAGAGGTCATCCCAGCAGCAGCTGGTTTCCTGGTTCTGTTCAGAACACGACCCAGTCAGAACCGGGCTCAGACTCATTCTGTGTGTGTGCAGATGTAGTGGACACTCTGACTGTGGACCCAGCGCTGCTGCTGATTGTCGTCGGGTTGCTGATGTTCCTCATCACCTTCCTGGGATGTTTCGGGGCGCTGCGCAACGCCACCTGCCTGCTGAAGACGGTACTTCGTCATCTTGACTGTAATTATTTTATCCAGAGCGACTGAGAGTCAGCAGAGAAAACCTTCAGCATCCAGCTGAAGGTTTCTGTGTTGATGACACAACAGGTCTGAGTTTGACTGAAGGTCCTGACGTCAATTTTTATCCATAATTATTCTGGAGACAGAAATGAAAACCTTGGACTGACCTGAACGTCACCAAAGTCATTTTGTAGCTCCTACAAATGGAAAACCGTGGTGGGCATCGCTAGCTAGAGCGCTAGCTGCAGCATAAACATTAGTTTCACTAATGCTAACACAAAATGTAACACATTATTTAGGGGAAGGTAAAAGACAGTATTGACCCAGATTCAGGCTGAAGCTAATGCTAAAGCAATATATCTGAATGGTAGCTAGAGGAAGCTAATGCTAAAGCAATATATCTGAATGGTAGCTAGAGGAAGCTAATGCTAAACCAATATATCTGAATGGTAGCTAGAGGAAGCTAATGCTAAAGCAATATATCTGAATGGTAGCTAGAGGAAGCTAATGCTAAACCAATATATCTGAATGGTAGCTAGAGGAAGCTAATGCTAAACCAATATATCTGAATGGTAGCTAGAGGAAGCTAATGCTAAAGCTCCAACTTCAGTTCAAATTCTATCTGACTCACACTCTTAAGCACCAATTTAATATTTGACATTATAATTTACAGATTCTATACGCCCCTTAAATATGGTTAAAATTCAGTTGGTAACCAAAACAGATCAAATGGAAGTTTTAAAAACATCCACTTTAGAACTTCTCTGAAAAAATGTATTTACTTTGTTAGACACAGTTAGCAAAACGACTACAATTTTAAGCTTTGCTAATAGAGCATTAGCAGAACTGCAAACTAGGAGTTAGTGAGAGCAGCAATAGAGCGCCGCCTAGCGGATCGTTGCTGGTAGTTGGTTTCCTGTTTCTTTCCTGTTGGTTTCCTGTTGGTTTCCTGTTTCTTTCCTGTTGATTTCCTGTTGGTTTCCTGTTGGTTTCCTGTTTCTTTCCTGTTGATTTCCTGTTGGTTTCTGGTTTGTTTCCTGTTTGCTTCCTGTTGATGTGTCTTCCTATCTGCTTCCTCCTGCAGTTCCTGTCCATCCTGGCTGTGGTTCTGGTCCTGCAGGTCGCTGCTGGAGCCGTGACTTATGTTTTTACCGACCTGGTAACAGAACAATGTGAGCAGAACGCAGAACGTCAGAGATCCGGTGTGAACTGTGATGCTGTTCAGGTGATGGAGAGGACGGAGACGCTGATGATGAAGGCCGTCGTCCGCTACAGGGAGGACCGGGACCTGGAGAACGCCATCGACTTTGTCCAGAAGAAGGTGAGCTGGATGACCAGAGCAGCTTTAATGGATTTAATGGAGATCTGCTGTGATCCAGTTCCAGTGCTGCGGCGTGGAAAACTACAAGGACTGGTCCCGTAACGTCTACTTCGAGTGTTCTGAGACCAACCCCAGCCTGGAGGTCTGCGGCGTCCCCTTCTCCTGCTGCGTCCACCTGCAGAACCAGGTCAGACCCGCCGGACCTCGTCTGTGGGAAATGCTGCCCCCCGGAGACGGGAGGGCAGAGAGGATCCAACCATTCCCACCTCATATAATCATGTCAAGGTCGTAACTTTCAGTTTAGTCGACAACTAGCAAAATGGTTTAAAGTCCATGATGATTAAAAGTCAGTCACCAAACAGGTTTCCAACACGTTGTGTGTATTTATGATTTTTTATTGCTGTCTATTTGCCAAAGTTATGAGGGGGAACCATATATTTGCCTGAAATAATCGGTTCCCCTCCAAAGAGCGTTGAACAGGTAACAAGTCAGGAAATGTCCAATTCTCAACGACTGTTATGTGTGATAGTATGATTGAGCCATCTGTCATATTTTACATTATAACGGGATTTTCCACAAACAATGCACTGCCACCTTTCAGAAAGCCTTAATTGTTTGTGGCCTATCAGCAGCTTCCATCCTCTTATATCAGCAATGAAAAATCATAAATACACACATCGTGTTGGAAACCTGTTTGGTGACTGACTTTTAATCATCATGGACTTTAAACCATTTTGTTAGTTGTCGATTAAACTGGAAGTTACAACCATGACATGATTATATGTTTTGTTTTGTCGATGAATCGATCAGAAGCGCCGTGGAAATGGTTGGATCCTCTCTGCCTGCAGTTGCCCCTCCCAACACAGGGGGGCAGCATTTCACAGGGAACAGGTGTTCTGACTGTCCTACATAAATCCAGCGGTAGAGCGCCTGCGCACGTCGATGTTACGTCACATCCTGCTTACTCAGTAGATTTCTTATAAATCCATCAAACCTGTAAAAGTTTAATTTTGTGTGTTTTGTTTCTCAGAAGTTTATGGTAAATTTAATTAAGCTGCTGTGTTAATCAATCATATTAACATAAATGACTTTTGCTGTTTCCAACATGGTCACCAAACTGTAAACAAGACTTTAGTCCCGTTTAGCGTCACTATGACTACAAACACTTTGACTACAGATTTGGTCCTGCGGGATGTTTTGTCCCTACAGCTAATCTACCTTAATATTTCTTTATAAAACTGAACATGTCCTAAAACAACATGAATAACTCTGGATGCTGATGTTCCAGCAGAACTACATCTTTCTGGACGCTGCAGGGAAATAACTAGATTTTTCTTATTTTAATTGTTTTTATTTACCGTAAACTTCTGAGAAAAAAAAAACTCACAAACTGAAACTTTGACAGATTTGACAGCTTTATAAGAAACGTAGCATCGATGTACCACGAGGTCTGCTGGATTTAACACCGGGTCGGTTCTGGTTTAAGGCTCAGAGTCGGAATCTGGACGGAAAACCAGAATAAAACGGCAACATGTAGGAAGTAAAACACCACAGAGAGTTATGACGTTATGAATCCATAGATTATATGAAAGATGATAATGACCTTGTTTAAATGTGATAACTTGATGTCCAGCAGGTGGCGGTAGTGATCTGTTAGGCGAGCAGCAGTTGGTCTGGTTTTCCTCCGTCTAAACATGGAGATACTGATGAAGCCAACATTTATGTTAAAAACCGGATGAAACCGATGAGCTGATGTCGATTTTACTTTATTCACCATGGAAAAAAGCTAAACACACTTTATGTAACCAGCAGGAGCGGCGCCTCCTGCTGGACGTTGTGAATCAGCAGTGGATGCTTTGTGCTGCAGCCTCTTTGTGCTGCGGCCTCTTTGTGCTGCGGCCTCTTTGTGCTGTGGTCTCTTTGTGCTGCGGCCTTTTTGTGCTGCAGCCTCGCCGTGCTACAGCCTCGTCGTGCTGCAGCCTCGTCGTGCCGCGGCCTTGTTGTGCTGCAGCCTCGTTTTGCTGTGGTCTCTTTGTGCTGCGGCCTTTTTGTGCTGCAGCCTCGTCGTGCCGTGGCCTCATTGTGCTGCAGCCTCGTCGTGCCGTGGCCTCGTCGTGCCGTGGCCTCATTGTGCTGCAGCCTCGTTTTGCTGTGGCCTCGTCGTGCCGCGGCCTCATTGTGCTGCAGCCTCGTTTTGCCGTGACCTCGTTGTGCTGCAGCCTCTTTGTGCTGTGGTCTCTTTGTGCTGCGGCCTTTTTGTGCTGCAGCCTCGCCGTGCTACAGCCTCGTCGTGCTGCAGCCTCGTCGTGCCGCGGCCTTGTTGTGCTGCAGCCTCGTTTTGCTGTGGCCTCGTCGTGCCGTGGCCTCATTGTGCTGCAGCCTCGTTTTGCTGCGGCCTCGTCGTGCCGCGGCCTCATTGTGCTGCAGCCTCGTTTTGCTGCGGCCTCGTCGTGCCGTGGCCTCGTCGTGCCGCGGCCTTGTTGTGCTGCAGCCTCGTTTTGCTGCGGCCTCGTCGTGCCGCGGCCTCGTTGTGCTGCAGCCTCGCCGTGCTACAGCCTCGTCGTGCTGCAGCCTCGTCGTGCCGCGGCCTCGTTGTGCTGCAGCCTCTGCTCCTGTCCCTGCAGACGGTGCTGAACACCATGTGTGGTTACGCCGTGCAGCAGCAGCAGGAAGCGGCGGCTCAGCAGCTCATCTTCACGGCCGGCTGCCTGCAGCGGATCGTCCTGTGGGCCCAGAAGAACCTGCTGCTGGTGGCCGGACTGACGGCCGGCCTGCTGCTGCTGGAGGTACGGACAGCACCGCCGAGCGACCTCTGACCTCCGGCTGACCTCTGGCCTCTCCTCCAGGTGTGCCTGATGGCTCTGGCCGCAGTGCAGGCGGCCTGGATCCACCGGGTCCGACGGAGGCAGAAGGTCAGCGAAGGTCGCAGGGCGGAGAGGAAGGAGCGGCTCTGGTTTCCCGCCTTCGCTGATTTCACTGAGGAATGATGAAGACGACGAGCTTCGCCTCAGCAGAACCGAACAGAACCAGGAGGTTTCTGAGCTTCAGGACAGCGTGACCTTTGACCCGTCGGGGTTCCGGTCTCCTTCAGCTGCTTCCTCTCTAATCCCGCCTGTTCTGCTGTAATCTGGGGCGGATTAGCAGCAGGATCACCTGCGGCGGCAGCTTGTTGCTGCGGGAGGCGGAGTCACACTCACCTTATTGGATTCATGACCTCAGGGTCAACCGCCGTGTGTGTGTGTGTGTGTGTGTGTGTGTGTGTGTGTGTGTGTGTGTGTGTGTGTGTGTGTGTGTGTGTGTGTGTGTGTGTGTGTGTGTGTGTGTGTGTGTGTGTGTGTACACAGGATGCATGATGGGAAACCTCGTGTCGCATTGAGCCTGTATTTTATGCCAGCCCATCACCATGGAAACGGTTTAGGCCGTCTGCTGGAGTTTATTAGAGAAACAAACCAAGAGCAAAGACTTGGTTCACATCTGAAAAGTGTGGTGTGTCCCATAAATACTCAGGTCTGTCCTAGTTCTGAAAATAGATTAAATTGTATAATAAAATGTTTTGGTATCAGATGAACAGACAAAACTTTTTATTTCAGGTTTTATTTGGCTGATCAGAGAAATGAGGAGAAAAGATGGAGAAGTTGAAACCTGAAGGTCACAGCCAATCAACATGAAGAATGGTTCAACACCAAAACGTCCTAGTCAAAACCCGCCTCCAGGTTCTTTCTGTCTGAGCGAGACGGATGTGAAAAATGAGATTTACACACAAACATTGACTTTATGGTCAGGAATATAAAACAAAAACCTGGAAATAATGACACTTTAAGGCTTTACACAACATTTCAGCACAGATATAAAAACATAGCTGTGACTGCTGAGAGTTGGCAGAGGAGCGTAGAGGTCAGAGGTCACGTTAAGGCGGGTCAGAGTCCGCTCTGCTCTGGCCTTGGAAACGAATCGCTCTGGTTCTGATCCGAGTCCCGATGAACAGAATCAGAACCTCTGAGCCCGAAACGCGTCGGTCAGATTCCCAGAATCCTTAAAGCACGGCGGCTTCACGCGGCCGACGAAGAGCACTTGGACGTATTCATTACCTTTGACCCCTGACCGGGACCAGCACCACCAGCCAATCAGATCGCTCCGTTCTGCCGCCACACTCATCCCCATCAGAACTCTGGGTCCAGTCTCCATGCATGTCAAAGGTCAAGGATCCCTGCAGGTTCTGGATCCGGTTGGTTCTGGATCCGGTCGGTTCTGGATCCGGTCGGTTCTGGATCCGGTCGGTTCTGGATCCCTGCAGGTTCTGGATCCCTGCAGGTTCTGGATCCCTGCAGGTTCTGGATCCGGTCGGTTCTGGATCCCTGCAGGTTCTGGATCCGGTTGGTTCTGGATCCGGTTGGTTCTGGATCCGGTCGGTTCTGGATCCAGTTGGTTCAGGATCCGGTTGGTTCTGGATCCGGTCGGTTCTGGATCCGGTCGGTTCTGGATCCGGTTGGTTCTGGATCCGGTCGGTTCTGGATCCTGTCGGTTCTGGATCCGGTTGGTTCTGGATCCGGTTGGTTCTGGATCCGGTCGGTTCTGGATCCGGTCGGTTCTGGATCCGGTCGGTTCTGGATCCGGTCGGTTCTGGATCCGGTCGGTTCTGGAGAACCGGGCTTCAGATCCTCCCGGCTTCGGAATCGATCATCGATTTTTTTTCAGCCACAAAAACAAAGCCGATCCGTCTGCATGCAGGGATTCTGACAGGTTCTGACCCGGTTCCAGTGGTGAGCCAACCTGCAGCCAACCAGCAGGATGAGGCGGATCGTTTCGGTCTGAGCGACCTTTGACCCCGTCTGGAGCTATACCTCCAGTGGGACCGGCAGAACGGAGAGTCCGGCTCCAGCTCTTCTCCGGACCCGGCGGTCTGAGCAGCGCTGCCTGACCCGGTTCTGGTCCTTCACACCTGGCAGATGTTGTAGTAGACGGTGTGGGCCTGGTGGGGGCCTGGCGGGTCGCCTGGCGGGTCGCCTGGCGGGTGGGAGTGGAGCTCCGTCATGGGAACGCTGATGCTGTAGGAGTTGCTGTGGCGGTTCTGGGTTCCGTACGACGGAACCGGCTGCAGGGAAACAGAACCGGTCAGAACTCAGAAGAACCACATTCCTGCTGATTCCTCTGTTTTCCATAAATTCAGCTGAGAAAACTAAACCTGTTGCCCCCGACGATACATGAAGGAACGTCGGACCGCGGGAATTTTTATGACTAGAACTTTGATGAACCTCAAAACAAACTGAACAGAGCTGGAGATCCGGGTCCATGTCAGAAAAACACAACCCGGATGGACCCAACCAGGATGGACCAGGATGGACCCAACCTGGATGGACACAACCAGGATGGACCAGGATGGACCCAACCTGGATGGACCCAACCTGGATGGACCCAACCTGGATGGACACAACCAGGATGGACCCAACCAGGATGGACACAACCAGGATGGACCCAACCTGGATGGACACAACCAGGATGGACCAGGATGGACCCAACCTGGATGGACCCAACCAGGATGGACACAACCAGGATGGACCCAACCTGGATGGACCCAACCTGGATGGACACAACCAGGATGGACCCAACCTGGATGGACCCAACCTGGATGGACACAACCAGGATGGACCAGGATGGACCCAACCCGGATGGACCTGGATGGACCCAACCTGGTCAGTAAAAAGTTCTGGCCCTGCTTTACGTCTCCTGGCTGATGCTAATAAATCCTTCAGCTGTTCTTTACCTTTCCTGTTTCGCTCAGAGGAAAGTCCTTCCTGCACAGGTGAGCGATGATGCCGGCGGCCAGAGCGTCGCCCAGGACGTTGATCATGGTGCGAAACCTGTCGCTGTGGGCCAGAAGGGGGCGCCGTCAGAAGGGGGCGCCGCCACAAGGGGGCGCCGCCACAAGGGGGGCGCCGCCACAAGGGGGCGCCGTCAGAAGGGGGCGCCGTCAGAAGGGGGCGCCGCCACAAGGGGGCGCCGCCAGACTCAAAACACCAGGAACCGTCGATCACCGATATTTAGTACTTACAGGATCCAATCAATGGCCACAATCAGCGTGATGTCATCAGGCGGCAGGCCCACAGAGGTGAGGACGATCACCATGGTAACCAGTCCGGCCTGAGGGATGCCGGCGGCGCCGATGCTGGCGGCCGTCGCCGTGATGCTGGAAGACGAGGGAGACGGTCAAACGAGAGAATCGTCTGCATACGGGCGAATCCCCTCGTCTCCACGGAGACGCCCAGAGACGCCCAAACCGCCTCTGCTCAGGCCGGGTGAGACGCCTCACCTGATGGTCACCAGCTGGCCCAGGTCCAGCTCGTAGTCGTTGACCTGAGCGATAAAGATGGCCGCCACGGCCTCGTACAGCGCCGTGCCGTCCATGTTGATGGTGGCGCCGACGGGCAGGACGAAGCGGGCGATCTGCCGGTCGACCTGGCAGTTCTCCAGCAGGCACTTCATGGTGATGGGCAGCGTGGCGGAGCTGGGGGACACGGAGGGTCACTCCGTCTCTATGGGACCTCAGCTGAGGCAGGGGGCGGGACTCACCTGGAGGACGTGGCCAGCGCGATGACCATGGCCTGCAGGAGGCCCCGGATGTAGCTGAACGGGTTCTTCCTGGTGAGCAGGAAGTAGAAGAGAGGCAGCAGGACGAGGCCGTGGACGAAGAGGCCGGTCAGGACCGTGACGCCGTACCAGCCCAGCTTCCTCCCCAGCGTACTCGGGTCCTGCATCTCCAGGATCTTCCCCGCCACCAGGAAGATGATCCCAAACGGGAAGTACCTGAGGAGACAGCAACGTCCTGAGGGCGGAGCCAGAACAGGGCGGAGTCTGTGACATCACAGGCGCCATCTTTCCAGATCAACTCAACCTCAGAAGACAGAATCGTTTTGTTGGAGCTGAAATTCTTGGGGATTTTTCAGATTCAGACAAAGAAAAGGGGCCAAATGGTGTCGATTCAGGTTCAGCTCCTGAGTTTAGTTGTGGTTTCATCCAGACTGGATCCAGGGAGAAGCTGAGGAAGCCCTGACCCGCTGACCCGACCGCTCTGACTCACCACACAGCAGCGTTGATGATCTTCATCACACACTCGTTGATGCACTGGCAGACGTTGACCAGCGGGGCGCCGCGCTCCCCCATCCTGCCCAGCAGCAGCCCTGCACAGCAGCCAGGCAGCAGTTACTGTCTGAGCTCATCACGGCAGCGTCACCTTCAAATTCCTACATTTCTCAGAAAACAGCTGGGAAACTGTTTCCATCTGAGGGAAACGTCTTCAGGGTGTCTGTGAGACAAGCAGGAAACCTGCAGGCCAGAGAAAAGATCCACAGCCAGCAGTGGAAACGTGGCGCAGCAGATTGTACTCTGAATCCAGCTGGTAATCTGATTACTGAGGCCCAAATCAGTTACAGTCCATCTAACAGGTTTTATACACCAAGCAGGATTATGGGAAACTAAACACTTAATGTCTAATAAAGTGAGTGAACAGCCTAGGCATGCTAGCTGCTAACCTCTCCAATGTATACCAGCCGATCCAAGGGTAATGCTAGCTTATTAAATGCTACCGCTAGCTTAGTAAATGCTAACGCTAGCTTAGTAAATGCTAATGCTAGCTTAGGAAATGCTAACGCTAGCTTAGTAAATGCGAACGCTAGCTTAGTAAATGCTAACGCTAGCTTAGTAAATGCTACTGCTAGCTTATTAAATGCTAATGCTAGCTTATTAAATGCTAACGCTAGCTAGTACTCTCCAGCCAAGTTACCAGTGATGATCTACTGTATGATTAATCAGATCAGTAGCTTCACAATGGATGTAGACCAGGAGAGGGCGGCTCCAGGTCTGGAGTCTGGAGTCCGGGTCTGGAATCCGGGTCTGGACTCCAGGTCTGGAGTCCTGGACTCAAGGTCTGGAGCCTGGACTCCAGGTCTGGAGCCTGGACTCCAGGTCTGGAGTCCTGGAGTCCAGGTCTGGAGTCCTGGAGTCCAGGTCTGGAGTCCTGGAGTCCAGGTCTCCTGCAACTTTTAGATGTGTCTCCACTTCAACAGCCCTGAGTCTAATACTGAGGTCATTAGCAGAACCTGACTGGCTGAGGAGGAGATCCAGCTGGTGGATCCAGGTGTGTTGGACCAGGGAGACCTGCAGGACTCTGGACCCCCAGGACCAGGACTCTGGACCCCCAGGACCAGGACTCCCACGGAGCCGGTCCAATAGTCCTGAGGCCTGGCAGACTCACCCATGGTGGCGGAGAAGATGACGATGCCCAGGACGTTCATCTGCTGGCTGCTGCCGGGACTCGTCTTGTAGACGACGTCGGGGGGCGGAGTCAGCTCCAGGTACACCGTCCGTCCTCTGGGCTCGTCGTCGCCGGGGACCACGTAGACAAAGTTGGGCTGGACGGTTCTGGTCGGGACTCTGAGGATGGGGATCAGGTCCGTTTTGTACTGCAGCAGCAGAGTCAGGCGGTCAGAGGAAGGAACCGGATCAGAACCGACAGGAGCTTCGCCCTGTGAGGACGTTTACCTGCTGGAACGTGGCTTCGATCAGGTTGGACGGAACCATGTTCCTGTGGAGGACAGGAGAGGACAGGAGAGGACAGGTCACAGAGTGTTGGAGCCCAACTGGGCCGTGTCCTCGTACCACAGAACCACGAACAGAACCTCACATCCACCCAGAGAGGGACAATAATCTGTCCACCTCGTCTCCTCAGCCCAGCAGAGACTGAGACGTCCATCTGGACCCAGACCGGTGCTGCTGTCCAAATCCATGTTGGACCCAGAGGTTCCCATCAGAACCCGCCTTGTGCCGCTGCGCTACGGTTCTGATCGGACCCGTGTGTGTCCGGGTCGCTCTGTCCTCTCTCGGATCTCTTCAGAGTGTGCTGCCCCCTGCTGGCCAACTGCAGGAGTTTCCTCTGCTCTCTGGAGCCGCAGGAAGTTCTGACAGCACAACAAAAACACGCTCAGAGGTCAGAGGTCACCAGCGTGACGCGTGCAGCTCCAACTGCAAACGTGCAGCAGCAGCAGAGATCAGTGACTCGTTAATCTGCCTCTCATCCCGCAGGATTACTAAAAATACGGCCTGAGCCGCAGCTCTGAGGACGAAGAGCTGCTGCTGCTGCTGGACTCGTCGGTTCTGGACCAAACGGACCGGCTTCATTCATGCAGGTTGCTAGGTTACGTCCTCAGCACTGGTTGGACATTAGAAAGGAGACGAATGTCTCTCTACGTCCCAGACGAGCCACCATGTCAACATGTGTTTTCATTTCAGGGCATCAGAGTGAAGGTGGTTCAACACCAAAACATCCCCGCTGTGACTTTTAGACACTTACATGTTGTTCAGTATATTTTGCATAATGACGGATTTACAATTATGTGTTGATCAGAATTTACATGATGATTAATATAAATTGAATAGAACATGACAGTATATAATTACAAAGGTGAAGGGAAATATAATAAATGCAAGACATGGATTCATCCTGACCGGTAGGTGAGTCTCACATTACAAGCCGCTCCGCTAACATGTGGCGACCGGCTGCTAATGAGGCCATGAAGCTTCAAGCTGCTTCAGCACTAGAGACCAACAGGCTGTAGATATTAGCAACACTTCAGGCGTCATTGACTCTCATCACTATGATGGAACCGACTGGCAGCAGAGAAACGAGCTCAGGGTCCGTTAGTCGTTATCAGGAGATAAAATGTTCATGAAAGTAAAATGTTCCTCTTTGTATCTGTATCTTATTTTGAAGGGACATGTAAACGTTACCAGAGTGACCAGAGTCGGAGCGTTGAGTTGAGTACCTGACCTTTGACCTCCCTCACCTGATCAGGTCGAGCAGGGCGTCAGCCGAGGTCATGACCGGGCCGCCGCCCAGACGGTTGCTCTCCATCTCCGTCCCTGAGCCGGGCTTGATGATGAGGACGAGGACGATGCCGACCACCACGGCGATGAAGGTGGTCCACAGGTAGTAGGTGACGGTGAGGACGCCCATCCTGCAGCAGGCTTTGGACTCCATGGACGACAGGCCGGACATCAGGCTGCGGGACAGACAGGAGGACACAACGTCACGCCGCCGGCGGAGCCCCAGGAGCGTCTCCACACCAAATCAGCCCTTAAATTACAGAACAATATTAGTGCCGAAATGCAGGCTACAGCCCACCTAGCGGTGGCTACTTCCTCGTCACAATGCGAAGCTAGCTACTGATCTGATCAAGGACAGAGCGGCACCAGTAACTGAGACAGGCTAGCATTAGCCTTAGATAGGTTAGCATTAGCCTTAGACAGGCTAATAAATAGCATGCCTATCCTGGTCACCTGACACACCTCTGAGCTTTCACTAATCAAAATGATTTATGTTGATTTCAGACATTTGTCCTTAGAAAGTTTCTTAAAGGAAAAAGCACAAGTCACCAATGGTAGCCTAGGCATGCTAGCTGTTAGCCTTTTCAATGCCAGTGCTAGCCTATCAAAAAGCTAACGAACAGCACACAAAGCAATGCATGAGCAGCCTCAGCATGGTGGTAATGCTAACATTGTAATGCTAACGTTGGTTAGCACTCGTCAGCAATGACCCATCAACTTGGGAAAGGTCAAAGGTCATCCCCAGAGCATCTGAAGTCCACCAGAAACACCTCCAAGCATGTGTGAAGCTCGGAGGTGGACGGATGGTGATGAGGGTTATCGGGTCAAAGGTCAGGACAGCTTCATCATCACAGCCTGGATCGTCTGCCAGCTGTTTGGGCTCCCGGTTCTACCGGCCCTAAAGGTTCTGGTTCTTCCTGCATCAGCGCCTGCAGTCGGATCAGAACCAGAACTGGACCGTTCTCAACCAGACCGCCGGGCCGGTTCTGCCCGCTCCTACCTGGACGTGATGAGAGGAAGGATGAGCATCTTCAGCATCCGCATCAGCAGCTCCCCAGGGAAGGAGAAGTAGATCTTGGCCTGCGGACAAAACAGAGACGCTTCATGGGTCTAGTCAAAGTAAAACCTTCTAATCAGCTCTGAATCATGTTGCTTTGCTTTGCTGTGTAAATGACACACTGTGGAAAATGTTTTAGTCTAGTCTGATCCAGAAGGTCAGGCTCTCAGAAGTCTTTCCTACAGTGATGCAGCAGGAGACAGAAACCATGTTCTATGTATTTACATCTATGTGATGCCTCAGCTCGGGTTACGGGTCACAAATCATCTACAATATGCCGTCTGATTGGCCTGATTAGCCTTAGACAGGCTAGCATTAGCCTTAGACAGGCTAACCTCAGCAACAGGAACTTCTTTGTGTCGATGGGTAACTTCTCATCAAAGAGGTCAGAGGTCACATGTGGGGTTCCCCGAGGTTCAGTCCTTCTTATTAGAGCCAGTGAGAGCAGCTACATGCTCCCACTGGCTCAGGTGAACAGGAAATAAGATCAGTTACCATGACAACGCAGACGACACACAGCTCTACATTATGATGTCACCAGGTGACCTTTGACCCCATCCAGTCACTGACCAGATGCTGAGGACAGATAAATGTGAGGATGAGACAAAACTTTCTAAATCTGAACAGAAGCTGAAGTTATTATGTTTGGACCTAAAGAGGAACAAGCTCTAGAGTCATGGATCTAGTTATAGATCTAGAGTCAATGCAGAACTTCAGTTACTACAGCTGGAGATCAGGCTGACCTTTGACCTGGACCTTCAGACGGTGGGAAAGCGAGCCGTCCACCTGCTGCAGTATCGCCCATTTCTTCTTCTTTCATACCAATTCCTGCGTTAGCTACATCAGGCTAGCGTAGCGCTGGCGTTAGCCCGGTGTGCTAAACATGCGCCACAAATAAAAGGCGTCTTACATGGACAGATTAGTGATGCTGGATTTGGACCCAGTGGCTGGGGCAGCCTGTCCTGCCAGAGGTCGAAGGTCACTCGCCTTTACAGGGACAGGAAGAACCTCACAGGAAGTGAAAGCAATAGTTCGTTGGGCTACCCGACAGCGTAGCTAACAGTAGCTAGCTGACCCTGCAGGACACGGTTAACCTTCCTGCTCTGATCTATGTGATCTAGATCTATCTGTCCTAGTGACACGTCTCTTTAAGAGGCCAAACTACAATAATAATGAGGGCAACTGAAGGCAACATGGATTCTAGAACAACCACAGCGAAACAGATGAGACTGAGTCACACGTTCAGTCTGTGCATCAAACATGTCAAACAGAACCTCCAGAACCTCCAGAACCTCCAGAACATCCAACTCCAGAACCTCCAGAACCATCCAGAACCATCAGAACCTCCAGAACCTCCAGAACCTCCAGAACCTCCAGAACCATCAGAACATCCAGAACATCCAGAACCTCCAGAACCTCCAGAACATCCAGAACTCAGAACATCCAGAACCTCCAGAACCTCCAGAACCATCAGAACATCCAGAACCATCCAGAACTCCAGACCTCAGAACCTCCAGAAAATCCAGAACCTCCAGAACTCAGAACCAGAACCATCAGAACCTCCAGAACCTCAGAACATCAGAACTCAGAACCATCAGAACCTCCAGAACCATCAGAACATCCAGAACCATCAGAACCTCCAGAACCTCCAGAACCCAGAACTCCAGAACCTCCAGAACCTCCAGAACATCCCGAACCTCCAGAACCTCCAGAACCTCAGAACCTCCAGAACCATCAGAACCTCCAGAACCTCAGAATCAGAACCTCCAGAACCATCAGAACATCCAGAACCTCAGAACTCAGAACCTCAGAACATCCAGAACCTCAGAACATCAGAACCTCCAGAACCTTCAGAACATCCAGAACCTCCAGAACCTCCAGAACCTCAGAACATCCAAACATCCAGAACCATCCAGAACATCCAGAACCATCAGAACATCCAGAACCTCAGAACCATCAGAATCCAGAACCTCCAGAACCTTCAGAACCTCCAGAACCTTCAGAACCTCAACTCCAGAACCATCCAGAACCTCCGAATCCAGAACCTCAGAACCTCCAGAACATCCAGAACCATCAGAACCTCCAGAACCTCAGAACCATCAGAACATCCAGAACATCCAGAACCTCCAGAACATCCAGAACCATCAGAACCTCCAGAACCCCAGGACCTCCAGACCTTCAGAACTCCAGAACCTTCAGAACCTCAGAACCTCCAGAACCTCCAGAACCATCAGAACATCCCGAATCTCCAGAAAATCCAGAAACCATCAGAACCTCCAGAACATCCAGAACCTCCAGAACCTTCAGAACCTCAGAACCTCCAGAACATCCAGAACCATCAGAACATCCAGAACCATCAGAACATCCAGAACATCCAGAACCTCCAGAACCATCAGAACATCCATCAGAACCATCAGAACCTCCAGAACCTCAGAACCATCGAACATCCCAAATCATCAGAACCTCCAGAACCATCAGAACCTCCAGAACCATCCAGAACATCAGAACCTCAGAACCATCAGAACATCCAGAACCATCAGAACTCAGAACCTCCAGAACAATCAGAACCTCCAGAACATCCATCAACCATCCAGAACCTCCAGAACATCCAGAACCATCAGAACCTCCAGAACCTCCAGCTCCTCCAGAACCATCCAGAACCATCAGAACCTCCAGAACATCCAGAACCTCAGAACCTCCAGAACCTCCAGAACCATCAGAACTTCCAGAACATCCAGAATCTCCAGAACCATCAGAACATCCAGAACCATCAGAACCTCCAGAACATCCAGAACCTCCAGAACATCCAGAACCATCAGAACCTCCAGCTCCTCCAGAACATCCAGAACCATCAGAACCTCCAGAACTCCAGAACCATCAGAACCTCCAGAACATCCAGAACCTCCAGAACATCCAGAACCATCAGAACCTCCAGAACATCAGAACCTCCAGAACATCCAGAACCTCCAGAACCATCAGAACATCCAGAACTCCAGAACTCCAGAACCTCCAGAACCTCAGAACCTCAGAACTCCAGCTCCTCCAGAACCTCCAGCTCCTCCAGAACATCCAGAACCATCAGAACCTCCAGAACATCCAGAACCATCAGAACCTCCAGAACATCCAGAACATCCAGAACCTCAGAACATCAGAACCTCCAGAACCATCAGAACCTCCAGAACCATCAGAACCTCCAGAGCCTCCGGGTCAAACTGAGTCGGCTTGTTTGGGACTTTGAAACCGGATCCTCAGAGCTTCATTCAAAGTCAGAGTTTATTTCTGCAGCTCATTTCCAAAGGAGGAACGAGAAATAAACTGAGTTTGGTAAAATAATGAGACAAATTAAACCAGCAGATCCCAAAAGCTACTAGAGAGTAAAACCCAAACAGTGACGTCCAGCTGCAGCGACGTCGTCCCTCCGTTGGTCTTCAGCCAGAGGGAGACAGAGGGACAGACGGTACCAGCTGCAGCCGACCTCCGGGGTCCGGCTGGAGCCGCTTCGGTACCAAGGACCCAAAACACTTAAACCATCAATAAAACCTGAATCTGACCCTAATGCTGTCCACAGACCCGAGTTCAGGCCTCCAGAACCTCCTGCTCTGCTAAAGTTCTGGTCCTCCTAACAGAACTTTAGGTCCAGTAAGAACCGAGTCGTACAGGGTTCCTGTTCTGGACTCCATCAGAACTTTTGGGTCAGTGTCGGAAGGAATGGTTCTGATTGGAGCAACTCCAGAACTTCTTTCCAACCAGAAGCGTCCAGAACTCAAGCTGATCCGGTTCTGCAGGTTCCTGCTGATGACATGTTCATTTGGACTGTTGGTTCTGGAGCAGAAACATCAGGAACTTGCTTGGTTCTGAACAGGGTCAGCTTGGTGTCTGAGGCTGAAGTGGGCCGGGACGCAGGTCAGAGGTCAGAGGTCAGCCTGGTGAAAGTCTTTGGAAGGTAAAGTTTATTTATCCGAACTGGAACATTTCTTTGTCTGATCTGTGGAACCTGCAGCTAACAGCTGCTAATAGATGCTAACAGCTGCTATCAGCGGCTAACAGCTGCTATCAGCGGCTAATAGATGCTAACAGCTGCTATCAGGCTAACAGCTGCTAACAGCGGCTATAGACTACAGCGGCTAACAGCTGCTATCAGCGGCTAATAGATGCTAACAGCTTGCTATCAGTGGCTAATAGATCTGCTATACTACAGTGCTATCAGCGGCTAACAGCTGCTATCAGTGGCTAATAGATGCTAACAGTGGCTATCAGCGGCTAACAGATGCTAACAGCTGCTAACAGCGGCTGAAGCTAAACGAACGACCAACTGCCGTTCAGACATTTTTCAATATTTCATTCCTCCTTCGTCTTCGGTTTCCTGCCTCCATCTTTAGCTTCCTGCCATCAGATGAAACGATTCCAACCTGACCGGGAGGAGCGGAGGGCGTCTGATCAATGCTGTGCTTCAGTTATTGATCATCATGTACAGACACACAAACAGCTGCACCATTTTTCAGCCG
The DNA here is from genome assembly GCA_033032245.1 of Poecilia picta. Taxonomy (NCBI): domain Eukaryota; kingdom Metazoa; phylum Chordata; class Actinopteri; order Cyprinodontiformes; family Poeciliidae; genus Poecilia; species Poecilia picta. Next base: position 32,708,341 of record CM065356.1, read on the forward strand.
ACGTTTTGGCGCCCGCTGCAGCAGCACCCAGTTGGTCACATGAGATGCTAGAATGTTTGGCTCCACTGTGTAGATACTTATCAATAGATATGTCCAACTGACTCAGTGTGGTCCATAGAACAGGTGGAGACGTTTAATTACAGAACTATTATTACATTTTCTGCAGTAGAAAATATTACATAGATCCAGTAAAGCAGAACCAGAACCGTTTGGGCCAAGCGGAGCTGCAGTCAGACTGGTTCTGGTTCCGGCTCGGTGGGAGGTTCCGTACCTGTGTGGACAGCTCGGTTCCTCTCAGCATGAAGCCCAGCGTGCAGCCGGTGACCACGGCGATGACCGACAGCGTCAGCAGCCCGTTCCTCCGGCAGAAGCCCCTCAGGTTCCCCCAGCAGTCCCCGCCCACGGCGGCCCTCAGCCAGGCCGTGACCCGGCCCGACGGGTCGGACCGGGCCTCCTGCTGGCCGCCGCCGGGCAGCAGAAGCTCGTCCATGGCCTCCGAGGTGCTGGGGTCGTCGTGGCAACGGGGCGCGGGGCAGCCGGCCTCTTCCATGAGGGAGAAACAATCAGCAACAGCAGGCTGCGGGAGGCTTACCGCCTTAAGAGGCTTAAGGTGGACCGGAGGGGGGGCGGCGTTTCCTCTGCACTCCTTCAGGAAGGTGATCAGAGGTCAACGAAACCGACTCCATCAGCAGGAAGTGATGTCACATCCTGTGACCCAGACTCTGGTCTCCAGGTTCTTTCAAGAAAGAAAGAAAGTGGGCCCAGAGTGGGGCCAGAGGGGGGCAAGAGGGGGGCAGAGTGGGGCTAGAGGGGGGCAAGAGGGGGGCAGAGTGGGGCTAGAGTGGGGCAGAGTGGGGCCAGAGGGGGGCAAGAGGGGGGCAGAGTGGGGCTAGAGGGGGGCAAGAGGGGGGCAGAGTGGGGCTAGAGTGGGGCAGAGTGGGGCCAGAGGGGGGCAAGAGGGGGGCAGAGTGGGGCTAGAGGGGGGCAAGAGGGGGGCAGAGTGGGGCTAGAGGGGGGCAAGAGGGGGCCAGAGTGGGGCTAGAGGGGGGCAAGAGGGGGGCAGAGTGGGGCTAGAGGGGGGCAAGAGGGGGGCAGAGTGGGGCTAGAGGGGGGCAAGAGGGGGCCAGAGGGGGGCTAGAGTGGGGCAGAGTGGGGCCAGAGGGGGGCAAGAGGGGGGCAGAGTGGGGCTAGAGGGGGGCAAGAGGGGGGCAGAGTGGGGCTAGAGTGGGGCAGAGTGGGGCCAGAGGGGGGCAAGAGGGGGGCAGAGTGGGGTAGAGGGGGGCAAGAGGGGGGCAGAGTGGGGCTAGAGGGGGGCAAGAGAGGGGGCAGAGTGGGGCTAGAGTGGGGCAGAGTGGGGCCAGAGGGGGGCAAGAGGGGGGCAGAGTGGGGCTAGAGGGGGGCAAGAGGGGGGCAGAGTGGGGGCTAGAGTGGGGCAGAGTGGGGCCAGAGGGGGGCAAGAGTGGGGCTAGAGGGGGGCAATAGAGGGGGGCAGAGTGGGGCTAGAGGGGGGCAAGAGGGGGCAGAGTGGGGCTAGAGGGGGGCAAGAGGGGGGCAGAGTGGGGCTAGAGGGGGGCAAGAGGGGGGGCAGAGTGGGGCTAGAGGGGGGCAAGAGGGGGGGCAGAGGGGGGCTAGAGTGGGGCAGAGTGGGGCAGAGGGGGGCAAGAGGGGGCGAGAGTGGGGCTAGAGGGGGGCAAGGGGGGGCAGAGTGGGGCTAGAGTGGGGCAGAGTGGGGCAGAGGGGGGCAAGAGGGGGGCAGAGTGGGGCTAGAGGGGGGCAAGAGGGGGGCAGAGTGGGGCTAGAGGGGGGCAAGAGGGGGGCAGAGTGGGGCTAGAGTGGGGCAGAGTGGGGCCAGAGGGGGCAGAGGGGGCAGAGGGGGCAGAGTGGGGCTAGAGGGGGGCAAGAGGGGGGCAGAGTGGGGCTAGAGGGGGCAAGAGGGGGCCAGAGTGGGGCTAGAGGGGGGCAAGAGGGGGGCAGAGTGGGGCTAGAGGGGGCCAGAGGGGGGCTAGAGTGGGGCAGAGTGGGGCAGAGTGGGGCCAGAGTGGGGCAGAGTGGGGCTGAGTGGGGGCAGAGTGGGGGCAGAGTGGGGCTAGAGGGGGGCAAGAGGGGGGCAGAGTGGGGCTAGAGGGGGGCAAGAGGGGGCCAGAGTGGGGCTAGAGGGGGGCAAGAGGGGGCCAGAGGGGGGGTAGAGTGGGGCAGAGTGGGGCCAGAGTGGGGCAGAGTGGGGCAGAGTGGGGCTAGAGGGGGGCCAGAGGGGGGGCCAGAGGTGGGGCTAGAGGGGGGCAGAGTGGGGCTAGAGGGGGGCAGAGGAGGGGGCGCAGAGTGGGGCTAGAGGGGGGCAAGAGGGGGCCAGAGTGGGGCTAGAGGGGGGCAGAGTGGGCTAGAGGGGGGCAAGAGGGGGCAAGAGTGGGGCTAGAGGGGGGCAGAGTGGGGCTAGAGGGGGGCAAGAGGGGGGCCAGAGTGGGGCTAGAGGGGGGCAGAGTGGGGCTAGAGGGGGCAGGTGGGGCAGAGTGGGGCTAGAGAGGGGGCACGAGTGGGGGCAGAGTGGGGCTAGAGGGGGGCAGAGGGGGCTAGAGGGGGCAAGAGGGGGCCAGAGTGGGGCTAGAGGGGGGCAAGAGGGGCAGAGGGGGCGCAGAGGGGGCAGAGGGGGGCAGAGTGGGGCTAGAGGGGGCCAGAGGGGCCAGAGGGGCAGAGTGGGGCCAGAGTGGGGCTAGAGGGGGCAAGAGGGGCCAGAGGGGGGCAGAGTGGGGCAGAGTGGGGCCAGAGTGGGGCAGAGTGGGGCAGAGTGGGGCTAGAGGGGGGCCAGAGTGGGGGCAGAGTGGGGCTAGAGGGGGCGCAGAGTGGGGCTAGAGGGGGGCAGTCAGAGGGGGCAGGGGGCAGAGTGGGGCTAGAGGGGGGCAAGAGGGGGCCAGAGTGGGGCTAGAGGGGGGCAGAGTGGGGCTAGAGGGGGGCAGAGAGGGGGCCAGAGGGGGGCAGAGTGGGGCTAGAGGGGGGCAGAGTGGGGCTAGAGGGGGGAAAGAGGGGGCCAGAGTGGGGCTAGAGGGGGGCAGAGTGGGGCTAGAGGGGGGCCAGAGTGGGGCAGAGTGGGGCTAGAGGGGGGCAGAGTGGGGCAGCAGTGGGGCTAGAGGGGGGCAGAGTGGGCTAGAGGGGGCAGGGGGGGCAGAGTGGGGCTAGAGGGGGGCAAGAGGGGGCCAGAGGGGGGCAGAGGTGGGGCTAGAGGGGGGCAGAGTGGGGCTAGAGGGGGACAGAGGGGGCCAGAGGGGGGCAGAGAGTGGGGCTAGAGGGGGGCAGAGTGGGGCCAGAGGGGGCTAGAGTGGGGCAGAGTGGGGCAGAGTGGGGCAGAGTGGGGCAGGGCAGAGTGGGGCTAGAGGGGGGCAGAGGGGGGCAGAGTGGGGCTAGAGGGGGCAGAGTGGGGCTAGAGGGGGGCAGAGGGGGCAGAGGGGGCAGAGGGGGGCAGAGGGGGCAGAGGGGGGCAGGGGGCTAGAGGGGGGCAGAGGGCAGAGTGGGGCTAGAGGGGGGCAAGAGGGGGCAGAGGGGGGCCAGAGGGGCAGAGTGGGCTAGAGGGGGGCCAGAGTGGGGCTAGAGTGGGGCAAGAGGGGGCAGAGTGGGGCTAGAGTGGGGGCAGAGTGGGGCTAGAGGGGGGCAGAGGGGGCAGAGTGGGGCTAGAGGGGGGGCAGAGTGGGGGCAGAGTGGGGCTAGAGGGGGGCAGCAGAGGTGGGGCTAGAGGGGGCAGAGGGGGGCAGAGTGGGGGCTAGAGGGGGGCAGAGTGGGGCTAGAGGGGGGCAGAGTGGGGCAGAGTGGGGGCAGAGTGGGGGCAGAGGGCGGGGCAAGCAGAGGGGGCCAGAGGGGGGCAGAGTGAGGGCGTGGGCTAGAGGGGGGGAGCCAGAGGGGGCAGAGTGGGGCTAGAGGGGGGCCAGAGTGGGGCAGAGTGGGGCTAGAGGGGGCACAATGCAGGGGGGCAAGGGAGAGGGGGGCCCAGAGGGGGCCAGAGTGGGGCAGGTGGGCTAGAGGGGGACCATAGTGGGGCCCGGGGCTGTTCACGGCCCTCCACCTGAGTTTTGCGGCCCTGGATTGAGGCTAGAGAACATCAGGGTTTGGGTGAAGCAGCTTGATGTAGAAACATGTAAAAACAAAAACATGACAACAAGCTGATCTGTTAACGTCAGTTTTATTTGACAGTGAACAGGGAAACAGAAACGGCTGATTTGCTTGACACTACAGTCACATCCGGGTCTTGGCCAAACATCGACACGTGGAACCGGAGGAAGCAGGAATCGAACCCACACAGTCGTCTAGAACCTTAAACAAACAGCAAAACATCACCGTGCGGCGCCCCCTGCAGGAGGAAGCAGGCGCCACGCAATAAGAACAGCAGGTCTTGTGGGCAGGGGTCAACGGTCAGGGATAGGGGTTCCCTCTTTCAGTCTCTTATTCAAGTCGTAGTTCCTGCTCCCCACAGCGGTTGGAGAGAGCAGAGTGATCCCGCCTCACCCTGGAGGCCCCGCCCCAACCTTAGGCCCCGCCCCTCCCATTTAGCTCCGCCCCTCCCCAGAGTCCACGCCCCTCTCCTTTAGCCCCTCCCCGTTAGCTCCGCCCTCTCATTTAGCCCCTCCCCTCCCTTTAGCTCCACCCCCACCCTCCCCTTAGGCCCCGCCCCTTTAGCCCGTCTCCCCAGGCCCCGCCCCTCCCCTTTAGCCCCGCCCCCACCCTCCCTTTAGCCCCTCCCCTTTAGCCCCGCCCCACCCTCCCCTTTAGCCCGCACCCCCCTTAGGCCCCGCCCCTTTAGGCCCTCCCCTTTAGCTCCGCCTTCTCCTTTAGCCCCTCCCCTTTAGCCCGTCTCCCCCAGGCCCCGCCCCTCCCCTTTAGCCCCGCCCACCCTCCCCTGTAGCCCTCCCCTTTAGCCCCGCCCCACCCCCTCCCCTTTAGCTCCTCCCCTGTGGCCCCTCCCCTCCCCTTTGGCCCCTCCCCTTTAGCCCGCACCCCCCCCCCCCCCCTTTAGCCCGTCGCCCCCCCCCCTCCTCTCCCCCCCTTAGGCCCCGCCCCTGCCGTCACCACCTGACGAGCAGCGGCACGGCGAGCGCGGCGTATCCCAGGACGAGGCAGAGCACCTTGAGCAGCCGGTCGTTGCTCTGCTCCAGCTCTGGACTCAGGACGTCCATGAAGGTGACGAACATTAAGGTCCCGGCGGCGACGCCCTGCAGCAGCAGCGCCGCCACGCCGGCCGCCGCCGTCCGCGCCGCCTCCACGCCCATCCCCGCCGCCGCGCCCAAGGGGATCGTCACGGCGACGGCGGCGGCCAGCTTGGCGGCGTCCTTGGCGCCGAGCGCCGCCTTGGCCAGGCTGACGCCCAGCGCGGCGGCGGCCGGCGTCTCGTGGACGGCGACGCCCAGCAGCAGGCCGCCCAGCGTGGCGCCGTCCTCCTGCAGGCCCAGCGCCACGCCTTCCAACAGCGAGTGGGCCGACAGCGCCAGGACCAGGCCGGCCAGCCGCACAGGCCCCGCCCCCGCCGGCCGGCCCGGTCCGGCGCGTCCGTGGCGATGGCCGCCGCCCAGGAAGGGGGCGTCGTACTCCGAGTCGCTGCCGGGTTCGGAGGCGCCGGCGCTGAAGGTGTCCAGGGCGATGAAGGACGGCGTCTCCGTCCTGAAGGTCAGGACCGCCTGCTCCACAAACAGCATGAGGAAGAAGCCCAACATCATGACGGTCTCCGCCAGCGGGTAGCCGCCGGCGACCTGCAGCTGCTGCAGGACGCCGGACGCCTGCAGGGAGACACGTCTCAGTCACTACAATGACTAGTCATACTGTCAAATTTACCCACACACTGGAGAAAACAGTGAAGAAGCAAAACTCCAGGGATTATGAAGTGAAAATCTCTTTTTTTGATTTGTTGTCTTGAAAAAACGGCATTAATGTTATCAAAAAATAAAACTGGCTTTATTAGGAATGTTGCTGTGACGACTTCCTGAAGGCGGAGCTTCAGCAGGAGTTCTTAAAGGGACAGATGCCCCATTTCAAGGATTGAAGTCCTATTTGATATACATTAGGGCTGTATAATAATATCGATATCGTGATATATATCAATATTTTCTTTCCTAGAAATAATCGATATTCATCCTCAAGTATCGTAACGTCCAACTGTCACCTTGTTCACTCACTGCTGGCTTCACCAGGTCATCAGGCTTAGAGTGATTCCTTCAGATGTTCAGGTTAAAAAGGTATCAAACTATTCAGAGCAGGAACTTGGTTCACTTTATTTACTTTACTAATGCATGTCAGCTACAGTTTGGACTGTTTCAACTAACAGAAACATGTTTTCTCTCCACTTCTTTGGTTCATTTTGTCCAGCTGTCCACTTTAAGTCTGTGTCCAACCAGAACCAGGTATTGTGTAGTTGGAGCTTTTAATCAGTTTTCAGTTAAATTCATTCAGTCCAACTTTATAACAGTCACTAAATGTCACCAAAATCACTCTGTCCCTCTGAAAACCTTTCAGAAAACCGCAAAAGTGTATTGAATTGAATCGCCTGCTGAATATCGCAATATATATTGTATCGTGGGATTATTGTATCACTACAGCCCTAATATACATAGTATTTCTATAACAGCTGAAGGTAAAATAGTTACTTGATGGTGCCTTAAAATGGCCCAACGTCCCTTTAAAGATGTTACTGAAATCATCTGCTTATGAACCCGGTTCCCCTGGCTCTGTGGTGTGTGTGTGTGTGTGTGTGTGTGTGTGTGTGGGTGTGGACCTTGTCTCTGACGGCCGGCAGCAGCACGTTGAAACATGTTGCCAGGAACACGCCTCCTCCTCCGCAGTGTCCCAGCGCCAGGCCCTGGGTGGCGGCGCCCCGCCTTCTCGCCGCCGGCCAGCAGGAGGCGCACCGGCAGCAGGACGCCGCCCAGCATCAGCGAGGTCAGGCCCAGCAGGCCCAGCAGCTTCACCACCAGGAGCTGCATCCTGCGCTACCAGCAGCAGCACAGTGACATCACTTCCTGTGTGGTGGGTGTGGAGGAGCTGCAGCGTCTCTACTGGTTCCACTGGTGGAGAAACAAACATGGCGGCTGTTACTGGGTTACAACCAGAACAAATGGGTCTAAACTGAAGGACCACCTGAAAGTTTCCATTAAATAATGAACCATTTAATTTAATCTGTACATATTTTTATACTGATTCACCTCAAAGAGCAAGAGAAACAGGAAGTGATGTATTTCCTGCCCTTCATGTCCAAAACAAGGAAAAAGTGAATTGACTGCAGGAAGTTCACCTTTCCTTTATTTAAAGCTGCAGTATGTAACTTTTATAAGAAATAGTTTCCATATTTCTTCAAACTGTCTCCATGTGGTGACAGGTTGATGTGAAAACATTTCTGTCTGAATGCACCAAAAACAGCCAATCAGAGCCAGGAGGCGGGTCTTAGCACTGTCAATCAACCTTATGTACTCACTGCTCAATACGCCAATGGAGGAGAAACAACTTACTGTTTTTTTTTTAATTGGTTGTTAAACATAATGTTCTTAATATTTAAAAACAAAAACAGAGATGATACCAAAAACAAAGAGACGTCTCTCCACAGACGGTCTAATGGGAGCCGTTCCCTTCGTCTCCATTCTCCTGTTTTTGGTCCTTCTTGCCTTGTGTTCCAGTAGCTGCTGCTGGGCAGAGAGGCCATCCAGCTGCCCATGGACCCGTCCTCACACCCTGAAGGCCTGGATGGCCTCCTGGCGGTCCCACTCCAGCGGCTGGTGCAGGCCGTCCCCTCCGAAGCGCTTGTTGTACCGATCAAAGTGAACCCTGTCCGGTACCAGCCCCAGTCCCGGAGCTCTTGGGACGTCCAGCTTGTCCTGAGCCCAGCTTCGCCTCGGCGCAGCCTCTGGTCACTGCGATCACCAGGCCGACCATCTTGCGGATCTGGTGCAGCATGAAGCTCTCTCCTCGCACGGTGATCACGGCAAACTCGTAGCTGTGGCGGACAAACGGCTCTCCGCAGGACATCGCTGTGACGTAGCGGCGGCGCTGGGGTCACCTGGAGCCTCCTGGGAGGTGAAGTTGTGGAAGTTATGGCTGCCTTTGTAGAGGGCAAACAGTTGATTCACCGTCTGAAGAGTCTCTGCTTCTAGACGAAATGCTGCCATGTTCTCGGTGTCGTAGTCTTTGGGAGAAAAGGCGACAGTCGGGAGCATGTAGGCGTACGTACAGGCATCACAGTCACTTCTGGAATTAAATCCCTGGGTCACTCGCTTGAGCCCAAGCACCCGGATCTGTGGTGGTAAGTTCTCATTGATTGTTTCTGTTATGTCCTCAATCAAACGGAGCTTCAGAGAAACCACTTGACCAGCAGAGACACCCTTATCTGTTCTGGCACATCTTCCTCATGTCATCACCGTGGTTTCCAGGAATGCAACCAGATTTAACTAGAGCAGTGACCAGATCACCTTCAATGGTTCTAAACTGGGAGATTCCAGGGTTTCTCTGCATGCCACGGAATCCCTTCCCAGAATAAGCCAAAAGAAGGACGACTTTCTTCTTTGGTGCCTCTTGTCATCTTCATTGTGCTCAACTTCTGCGTTTATTCTCTTAGTCTCAGCTGAGTCCTCATTCACCTCACTTGGCCTTTGTAACAGCTTGGCTGTTTCCTGATCTCTGCCTTCTTCACTCATTGTGGACAACAACTTTAAACCTGTAAATATAACGCTGGACATTTGTGAAACCAGGAAACGAGACAGAAATAATAAATATAGAGATTCTTTTTTCTTGACCTACCGTTTGTCTCTGTCTGTAGTTAACAGAGGTCTAGTTTTAAACATGTCAATCTAAAACAATCAGCAGCGTCGCCATGCAACCTGCTCCGTCAGCTGAGGACAAATATCGCGAGATCCGTTCATTAAACAGCCGGTTGTGTTTGTAACTCTTCGTAACTTAAACTAACAGAATAATCTGCCAAAAGGTTAAAGGTCCCGTAACGATCAGAGATGTTCTCAGTCACACATGGTGTTAGAAACAAACCACCGTTACAGGAAACCACTGTAACCATGACAACGAGCCCAGTATCCGGGACAGGCTATGCTAGCTGCAGCACCAAGCAGAGGGTGATTGACAGCGCCAGGATGCTGCTCCTGGAGGGGAGACGCAAAGAATATGTTCTTTATAAAGATTAAATTCTGCAGCTTTAACCCGAGTTACCCCGTTTCTCTCTGATTTATTCATATTTATCCTGGTTTCTTTCTGATTTAACCCCAGCAGGAATGTTCGGCAGCTTAGTTCTGGTGCTTTCTGCTCCGGGTCCAGGTCTAGTGGTTCTGAACAGAACCAGCCGGTTTTGGTTCCTGTCAGCAGCAGGTTCTGGTCCAAATGGGCGGATTTACCAGAACCTGAGCAGAACCCGCTGCTGGTTCGGAAACAAAAACAACCTACTTCCGGTTAGCTGTCCTGCTAACAGTAGCTAGCTACAGCAGCCAACTGGGCCGGCCCGGAACCGGTCCGCTGGGTCAGAACCACGGTTCCGGACCAAGTCACTGAAGGTCACGGAGCATCTTTAGAACCACAGGAACCGAACCGGTCCATGTTTACCTGCTGGATGTCCGTCCTCCGCTCCGGCAGGCGCATCAGACGCTTCCGGCTCAGCGTCGCTCAACGTGCACACTGATTGGTGGGTTCCTGGTGACGTAGAACCACGTTCTAAAGCGCGTTTTCCTGTATTTACGCCTAAAAGCGGATCATTTTGTTCCAACTTTGGTTATTAAAGCAGAAGTGGAAGTTTTTACTTCAACATTTTTATTTTTTATCAGAACCTTTTTTCATTTTTTAAACATTTAGAATCAAATGTTCGTCTTCTTCCTGCTGGATCCCGAATTTAGTTGGAACATTTTCTGCTCCTGCGGTTTTGATGGATGATGAAACCAAGACAGACTTCAGATCATCTGCTCCTCTTTTGATAACCTGCTGCTGATTAGGCAGATTTAACTAAATATGTCTGAATGAGTCGCTGTAACTGGTGACCTGCCACCGGCTGGTCAGATCCTTCGTTTCCACTCAGCGGTTCGGTTCGGTTCGGTTCGGTTCCACTGAGCTGACCCGACCCACTCCATGCCTGGGCTCCGTAGGTTCACAGGTCAAAGGTCAGGTTCAGACAAAGCCACTGTTACGACAGGAAAGTGTCACCGATAGCGACAAGCTGTCCTGAACACGCTGGACCGCAAAACGACTTGCGGAACGGAACCGAACAGAACCGCTGAGCGGAAACCCGGCGTCCAGAACCCTCCAGCCGGGTCAGACCGGATCCCTGCCATCTGCTTCCTGTTGTGATGCTGACCATCTGCATTGCAACTTAACTTTAGGTTTTATCTGAGCTGTTGTCAATCGCCTGCTTCCGGTTGGACAGCTCCACTGTTGCCACGGTTACGCATTACAGCCGCTGCCCAAAAGAAAAGAGCAACAGCACACGTCTAGGTTTGAAGAGATAAAACAGCAAACTCCTCCATCGTGGCCTGACGGGTTACCGTGGAAACAACAACCAGAGGAGGAGCACAATGGTGAGATGCTCTTTTTAATACAGGTATCAAACAGCCGGACGCCTGCAGCTCCAGGTGGAGGAGCCAGAAACAGGCAGAGATGCTCCTGCAGTCGGTCTGCTGCTGTCAGAGGAAATGAAACACATTGGAAGGTGTGATGGTGGAAACGCTGCCCTGCAGCAGCAGAGGGGGGTTGGGGCTCCTCGACACTCATGCTGCCATTACAGTTACTGAAAAAACAAGACATTTCCTTAGAGTCCTTTGAGTTTTACAGTCCAATCAGAAAGGAAGTCAAACCAGATGCTGCCTCCGCCAGACCTGTCCAACCTGGAAGAGACGGAGAATCAGAGCATCACATCGAGACCGACAGCTTATTTACTACAGAATGACATTTTCTCCTCCCTATGTGTTCATCAAACCAACTCAGTAAACATGTAGCTTCAAAACAGCAAGTTAAATATTTATCTTGGTGGTGGCAGCATCATGATGTGGGTCTGACTAATTAAATCTTTATAATAATAACCTGATCAGTAATAATCCCTGCGCACCGTTCAGAAGCGTCACTGCTGCTCCTCGTTCCCGGCGCTGGGCGTCCGGTTGCGGATCTGACTCCTCAGCTGTTCGATGAGTTCTGGGTTCTGCTGCTGCATCTGCTGGGCGAACTGCTGCCCCCTGCAGGCCGAGCAACAGACTGCAGTCAACAACAACAGCGCCGCCCTGCAGGCCCGACTGAAGCAGCAGGAAGGAGCAGGAACTCACGCCTGGATGAGGCCGGACAGATCCGCTGGTCCCTGAGCTGCTGAGGCTCCGCCCACTCCTCCTCCTCCTGCTCCTCCTCCTTCCTCCTGCTCCTCCTGCTCCTCCTCCTCCTCCAGCGCCGCTGCCCGCCGGCCCCCCCTCTGTCTCCGATGCCCCCGCCTCCTCCAGCTCCGCCCCCAGTCGCTCCCATGCCATATGCGCCTGACATCATCCCAGACATCCTGAGGGAAACCATGGAAACGGATGAGAGGAGGAGGAGGAAGAGGAGGAGGAGGAAGGTGAGAAACTTACAGCTGCTGAACCTGAGGGTTGTTCATGAGGGTCGACGCCTGCAGAGAGAGCAGCGTCAGTCACACGTCACCATGTTCAACGACACAAACTGACGTCATGTGACCAACATGTTTTCATCCTGATGACGGCTGGAGCATTTCCAGTTCCACACCTGAGCCTCGTCTTCCTCACTTTAACAGGAACCAGTTTCATCTTTTTGACGAGGCTGATGTCTGACTGCGAGTCAGGAAGCAGCTCTAAAGAGTCTCAGTGGATCAGACCGATCCGGTCCGGGATCAGACCGATCCGGTCCGGGATCAGACATCAGGAATGTTCCCCATCATCCTGGTACTGCATGATGAACCTGAACCAGCCAATCAGACCAAGCAGCTGCCATGATGGAGCAGGAAGGAAGGACAGTCCTCTGGTTGGTTCTCCACACAGCAGCTTTTTCTCCTCCGGCCCTCAGATCATGAACGCCGAGCCTCGCCGGGGTCCAAAGCTTCTTCTTTAAAACCCTTATGAAATCTTCATCCTCGTCATCATCAACAGGCTGAAGTCCTCGTCTTCAGCTGCAATTTATTTTTACTGCTTTTCTCTGCGTGTTTTTACATTTCCCTCCATCCCTGCGGTTCAGCGCCGACCCACTAGACCAGCGGTGGGCGGTCCTGGTCCTGGAGGGCCGGAGTCCTGCAGCTCTTACTGGTCCAACAGACCTGGATCCAGCAGCTGGACCTCCTCCAGGTCCTCCAGGTCCTCCAGGTCCTCCAGGCTGGAGCTGCCCTCCGCTGGACTAGAGGTGGTCACAGAAACGGCTCTGTGTTGCATTATTCTAACACATAGAACCGTTTCCTAGAATAATCCCGACGGCTGAACTCTTCTTGTTTTTCAGGTCTCCAGAAACCGGACCCGACCAGAACCAGCTGACCCTGATCTCACGCATCAGGTGATCGTTTCTCTACGTCGGTCCGCCAAAAACTCACCATGTTCATGAAGCCGGGGTTGCTAAGCAACCCAGCCAGGTCAATTCCTCCCAGACCCGCCGACTGAAACGGAAGAAGAAGAAGAAGAATGAGGCAGAGGCAGAACCGGCCCAGGTCGGACCCGGTCCGGTTCCTCTTACCGGGCTGGACGTCTCCATCTTCTCCTCGGCGATCTTCATGTTGGTTTTGTAGGTGTCGTTATCCGGGTCCAGCTCCAGAGCCTTCCTGTAGTAACCCACTGCCTCCGTGTGCTTATTGAGGCTGGCCAGCGCCAACCTGACTCCAGAACCAGAACCAGAACCAGAGAGGGGCAAGTCACAAGCAAGAAACATGGCAGAGGAACCTGATCAATGAGCCACAAACCCAACCAATCACAGCAGGTCTTATTCCTCAGAAACTCTAAATAAGCTGCTGGCATCATTGAACAAATAAAACTAATAAAATGAATAATTTTGTACCCAACGGAGAAACAAACACTTATTGTCAATTTTAGGTCATTTTTCGTTAAGTTTACTTTACTTAAATGTGACCATGGCCTCCTCCAGTGGAATATAGCTAAAAATACAACTTCCTGCTAAAAAAAACAGGGATTGGTGGAACCTGGGCGAAGAGGCGGGGCTTAATTATTCCAACCAATCAGGATGGATCCGTGACCAATCAGAAAGATTCACCTCAGGCTGTTGCCATGACATTTAGTTGTTGCCGTTTTCCAAGGTAAACTGTCCTGATCAAACCTTACTGGTTCTGTTGGACTCACCCCATCCGGCCGTAGGCTTTGCTGTAGTTTGGGTCGATCCTGATGGCCCGTTCACAGTCCTGCACGGCGCCGGCGTAGTTCCCCAGCTTGCTGTACGCCGCAGCCCTGAAACCAGGCAGGACATGGGTCAGAACCGGCCGGCTGGAGCTCAGGCCGGACCGGACCGGGTTCAGGCCGGACCGGGTTCTGGCCGGACCGGACCGGGTTCGGGCCGGACCGGACCGGGTTCAGGCCGGACCGGGTTCAGGCCGGACCGGGTTCTGGCCGGACCGGACCGGGTTCAGGCCGGACCGGGTTCAGGCCGGACCGGACCGGGTTCAGGCCGGACCGGGTTCTGGCCGGACCGGGTTCAGGCCGGACCGGGTTCAGGCCGGACCGGACCGGGTTCAGGCCGGACCGGGTTCAGGCCGGACCGGGTTCAGGCCGGACCGGGTTCAGGCCGGACCGGACCGGGTTCTGGCCGGACCGGGTTCTGGCCGGACCGGGTTCAGGCCGGACCGGGTTCAGGCCGGACCGGACCGGGTTCAGGCCGGACCGGGTTCAGGCCGGACCGGACCGGGTTCAGGCCGGACCGGGTTCTGGCCGGACCGGGTTCAGGCCGGACCGGGTTCAGGCCGGACCGGACCGGGTTCAGGCCGGACCGGGTTCTGGCCGGACCGGGTTCTGGCCGGACCGGGTTCAGGCCGGACCGGACCGGGTTCAGGCCGGACCGGGTTCTGGCCGGACCGGGTTCAGGCCGGACCGGGTTCTGGCCGGACCGGGTTCAGGCCGGACCGGGTTCAGGCCGGACCGGACCGGGTTCAGGCCGGACCGGGTTCTGGCCGGACCGGGTTCAGGCCGGACCGGACCGGGTTCAGGCCGGACCGGGTTCTGGCCGGACCGGGTTCTGGCCGGACCGGGTTCAGGCCGGACCGGGTTCTGGCCGGACCGGGTTCAGGCCGGACCGGACCGGGTTCAGGCCGGACCGGGTTCTGGCCCACCTGTTGCAGTAGTAGACGGCGTTCTGAGGGTTCAGGGCGATGGCCTTGGAGTAAAACTCCACGGCTGCTGCAAAGTTCTCCACCTTCATCTGGTCGTTCCCTGAACAGCAGAACACAGATCCGCTTGAGACGGGTCCTCCAGAACCAGAACCACAACCTGAACCTGAACCCACCGTCGGTCTTCAGCCGCTCCGCCTCGGCCTTCTGCTCTTCCGTTGAAGAACTGGGCGCCGTGTTGTTGTTGGCATGGGACTCGGCTGGGAACTGGAAGACACAGAACCATCAGAACCAGCCGGTTCAGAACCAGCCTGTTCAGAACCAGCCGGTTGAGAACCAGCCGGTGCAGAACCAGCCGGTGCAGAACCAGCCGGTGCAGAACCAGCCGGTGCAGAACCAGCCGGTTGAGAACCAGCCGGTTGAGAACAGCGGTTGAGAACCAGCCGGTGCAGAACCAGCCGGTGCAGAACCAGCCGGTGCAGAACCAGCGGTGCAGAACAGCCGGTTGAGAACCAGCGGTCAGAACCAGCCGGTTCAGAACCAGCGGTTGAGAACCAGCGGTGCAGACCAGCGTGCAGAACCAGCCGGTGCAGAACCAGCCGGTTCCTCCGGACCTCCTCCGGCAGCAGGAACCGACCTTGGCCGTGGCCGAGGCGAAGATCTCTGGTAGCGTCATGGGAACAGCCAGACTCTGGTCGTCCGTGGAAACGTTAAAGGCCGTCTCCAGACACTGGACAGCAACTAGAAGACAACCAGCAGATGTCAGGCAGCAGAGCCCGAGCAGAACCGGCCTGGACCCGGTTCCGGCTGTGCTCAGGACTCACCCTCCAGGCTCTCCTGGGCGTCGGAGGTCAGGTCTCCGGCCTGCAGCTGGTCATGGAGGAACTGGATGATGGAGAAGGCGAGGCGCTTGCTGTCCGCCATGGTGGACGCTGTGTGGGGGACACACCTGGACAGAGGACACGTCTCACATGACTAACGGGTCAGTTCGCTGGTCCAAACGGGACAGGTCAGTCAGACTCCTAAAGGACTGGTTGGAACACTGACTGCTACAGGAGATCACCGTGACGACTCTGGTTATGTTTAGCCCCACCTACAGGAGAGGGGGCGGAACTACAGCAGTGTGTGGGTGGGGCCTCAGGCAGAGCCCTGACGCTAAGCCTGATGGGAAATCAAGTGACCGTTTCTCATGATCATAAAACACACAGAACCTTTAATCAAGGACTCACTGCCGTGATCCGTCTTTAAACGCTTCAGGATTCAACCTACAACCTCCATCACCAGTGATGTCATCACTTCATTATCGCTGGGTTTCAGTCACGTGACCCGGATGACTTCAGATGGAGGTCCGGAAGTGGATTTCTCCAAACCCAAAGCAAAATGGATCACAGCCAGTAGCTAATGCCCCAAACAGGCTGGAACAGATGAGGCATCTCGAAAAAATACGCGTATATTTAGAACATGATGTATTGTCTCTGTAAAAAAGACTTCAACAATAATCCTGAGGATTTACTCATCACTAACTACCTGGAGCTGCAGAGTTCATGTTAACGAGCCAGAAGAAAAAGAATAAAATCATTTAGTCTCATTTTGGGTCAAACATTTAGGATCAAAGCAGCTTTAGATGCTGTGGACTTGTTTCTGTCTGTGACTCGGACCTGAGCTATAGCTGCTAACAACATTAGCACTGTGAGGACAACCAGGCTGGGGCATTAAAATAATGTACGAAGTAACTGTCCAATAAAACATCTGAAAATACCATTTAAACAATGTGATCGATACCTGTTAGTTTCTGCTCCTCCTGTTTTTAGATTGTTGATCCACTTTTCTCCTCTTTTTTCAGTAAGTTTTTAAAATTAGCTCCTTGTGACCTTAGGAACACGACAATAACGTTCATCTTTCTCTCTGTTAGCTCGGTTCCGTACAGGACTCAGACTTTAGACATTTGATGCTGGATCAACAGGAATAAATGGGCTGAATTTACTTCCGGCCCTCCATCTGCACTGGGTGACGTCGGTGCTACGTCATCTGAAACCCAAAAACGTAATAATGCCAAAACAAATAAAGGAGATCACCACAGATCAGTGGGGAGATAAATCCTCTTCCAACTGACAGGTTGTGGGTTTGAGTCCAGCTTTAGTTGATGTGCCTCAGCGCAAGGCACCAAGGCTCAGTCTGCCGGGTTTTAAACGGTTCTGCTGACTGGGCTCCACGCCGAACCACATCGAACCGGGACTAGACGGTTCTGGCACCGCCGGACTCCGGGATCAGCATCTGGTCCCAGCGGTTGGCTCTGAGCTGAACCAGAACCTGCAGGCGTTTCGGTTCTGAAGCAGTTCGGTTCGGAGCCAGACCCAGTTTCCATGTTGGCTAACTTTCTTCTATAAACTGGAGCCTCTAGATGTGAACATCTGAAAGCTTCCAGAACCATCTAATCCGAGCCGAACCGAGCAGCAGGCCCAGCTGTCCGAACCGGAGGAGAAAACGGGTCCGTAACTCGGCCCGGTTTTCTGTCCCGCGGAGTTTTTATTGTTTTTAGGTGGAGTTCGGCGCCAACGCAGCTCACGGTGCTATCGCCCCCAAAGCTAACGGTCCGGCCAAGGTTCTGGTTCTGCCGTTAAACTGAGGCGGTTCTGGTTCCGGTTCAGAGCCGGAAACACAGCGGCGGGCGGTTCCTACCTGGTGTCTCCGGGAATCAGGTGAAAAACCGCCAGGTAATCCCGACGTCAGCCGCGCTGGTTAACCTCGCTGCGCTAAGCTAGTCCTGGCGCTGCCGCGGAGTGATGACGTCAGCCGGAAGCGCCGGGAGACGTAAATATTTTAATTCAAAACATGACAAATTTGACTTTTTACTTTTTTATTTTTAAATTATAAGCTTTGAAAAAAAACACAAGTTAACCCTTTTTACACCAAAGACTGTAAAAATGTTCTGTTCTCCAGAACCACGAGGTTCTGCTGTTACTGAGCCACAAGAAGAACAAACCTGTAAGAAACTGGCTGCTGGTCCAAGGTGATCCATAGAAAGTTTAGTGGAAGGAGAAAGTATGAAGGGAAAAGGTGCAGAAATAACTGTCCTTGTTTTAAAGCATCCCCGGACCCGACAGGAAAAGGCCAACCATGTTCCTCTTGAAGTTCTCTAATGAGGACTGAACCCGAGACATTCAGGACATTCTGGACATTCAGGACATTCAACCCGAGTCTCATCATCCAGAACCTCCAGCAGAACCATCAGGTCCAGGAGCTACAGGCTTCTGATCCAGAGAAACAACATCCTTCACTTAACCCATGACTACCTCAGAGGTTTCACCTTATCGGCAGAACATTATGACCACTGATGTCTGGATCATTAAGCTTCAATATTACAACAAGTATTTCACATCCAAGAGATAACAAAAAGCAGCAAATGATAAAACCCTGAAATAAGAAAAATATCTAAATACATTTAAATTGTACATATTGGTTTTGGTTTTTGTTCTCTGAATCTGAGAATTTATCAGTTTGACATCTGTAATGAAGAGGTCAAACATTGATTTTCTTATCAAACAAATTCAGATTGATAAGAAATATGGAAGACGAATCTTCCCTCTTCAAATCTGTGATTTTCAGAATAAAGGGGGGAAATCAAATTATAAATGCTTTGAAGCCTTTTTATTTAGTTTAAAATAAAAATCAGCACTGTTCCTTAATATAATATACAATTCAATAAATTCTGATCAAATCAATAACTGAAAGCCCATTTTGTGTGAGTAGGACTTTCTCTCCTCTTGTCCCTCCTGAGCTCCCGTAGTTCCTTCATTCTTGCTGCTCAGAGGTGAGTCAATATGGAGCCTCCGCTGCTCCTGTTTTCCTCCTAAATGTCTCCACTTGTCTTCTAACAACCCTCTGAAACCTTCAGGGTTTGTTTTATTGTCTACTCTGCGCGGCTCGTTCCACATTTTAACGGTAAATATCAGTTTTATCAGCGTTTTTATGGAGCCAGTTTAAAGGACATTTAACGCAAAGCCCCCTGCTGGCGCGTCGCGACACTGCATGTAAAATGTAGCGATTTGTTAACAAAAAATGTAACAAAAAAATATTTTAATATTATCGATCTACATTTTAGTAGTATAAGTTTTATGCAAATTAATGGAGTCCTTGTTAATTCTATAGTGTTTTATAAAACAGCAGTAATTGAGTTATAGATACTGATCAGGTGTAGACATGGAGACACGTCCTGTGATCTGAGGACACCAACCTGTGAAGCCTTGGAGTGGCTGCATCATGCTGTGGGCTGCTGCACAGCAGGAACCACACATAGACGCTATCGACTGATCTAAAGCCAGGAAGCTGAAGGTTGGACACAGACGTGTCTTATAAAGGGGACAGTGTCCCTCAGCGGCTCACCAGATTAGCTACAGCGATGCTGAAGCTGTGGTTGTGGTCCCTCAGGAGGACAGTCCTCAGAGTTTAGAGGTCAGCTGGACTAATTCTTGCCCAGAAGTCCAGCTGTCTTCTGGATGTTTCTGCTAAATGTCCTCCTTATGGACAGAAGGTCCGATACCAGGAGTTTAATAATCCAGACGTCAGTGGTCATAATGTTCTGCCAATCAGGTGAAACGTGTGAGGTAGTTACCTGTAAAGGCCACTAGAGGGAGGCGCTGCTCTGTCCATGTTGATGTAAAGTGGCTTCTGTCTGTTTGTCCCTGCAGGGATGCCGTAGTTCCTGCAGACGCCACTTTTCTCCCAGGTTTGTCCTCATGGTGACGAAGGTGAGCAAAGATCCAGGAGTTTACATAAACCCAGTAACAGACACAAAATGTTAAATCAGAACAAAATGTTCTTGTTTTAGATCAGAATAAACTGAATAAAAGTAGTGAGAACATTTATTTGTACGTTTGCATCCATCTGCTCAGTATTTGTCTGACGTGGGTCAAATATTTTGGGTTGTCTTCCACAAACCTCTGATAGATTACAGAGTGAGTTCGCCGTTTCCCTGGGGATGTATTTTAATGATGCACCTGGAACTCTCTGCTTCCTGGTTCGACTCCGTCAGCAGAAACCAGCCCAGACATTACATGGTTCCATTTTTACAAAATCAAAATGTTTCACTCGTATCATCCTAACTGTGAAGTATCGGGAGGAACTGAGGAACTTCATCCATTCATCACTTCATCCATTCATTGTGAGGAAAGAACCTAATGGGAAAATATTAAGGCAACATCTAAAGACGTGAGCAGGAAGTTGAAACTCTGGATGGACAACAGAATGGTTAGAAAATGGCTTAAGAAGAGGAAAGTCGGTATTGTGACGTCACAAAGTCCTGATCTCAGTCTTATGGAGAAGTGATGGACAGACCTTAGATGGCCTTCAAACCTGACCCAGTTCTACTGGTTCTATTAAAAGTAATGGACCAGAACTACAGGACACAATGAAGAGAAGCTGGAGGAAGGAAACCAAAAGGTTTGCTGCTAAACATTGAGGAGATCTATGCTAACTTCTGAATTTGGAGACACAAAAACATCAGTAGAAAATGTTCTCGCTGCTTTTCTGACGTTTAGCAGATATCCAATGTTCTTGGTTCCTGTTTCTCTGCAGAACGTCGATCTGGAGCCGTCCAGGACATCAGGAAGTCTTCCTGCTGAAGACACAGGGAGACGGTCTGCCATGGCGCCTGGTTCTGGACGGGCTGGATAAGGAGCGGTCCGGTCCGGTCCGGTCCGTCTACCTGCAGCCACACATGGGGAAGGGGAAGGACCTGAGCGACTTTGAGAAGGGTCAGATCGTGATGGCGCGCCGTCTGGGTCAGAGCATCTCCCAGACAGCGTCCATCGTCGGATGCTCCCGGGCCGCGGTGGTCAGCACCTTCCAGAGGTGGTCCAAAGACGGGAAGCTGGTGAACCAGAGGCTGGGTCACGGACGGAGGAGACTCATCGACGAAAGCGGAGAGCGACGGCTGGCCCAGTTGGTCCAGTCCAACCGGAAGGCCACCGTGGCTCAGATTGCCGAGGAGGTCAACGCCGGTTCTGAGAAGAAGATGTCTGAATGGACGGTCCACCGCAGCCTGCTGCGTCTGGGCCTGAGGAGACGGAGAGGAACCAGGGGCAGGAAGGACGGAGGAGGACGTGTCAACGAGGCTGATGGTCCAACACAGGACCTCCAGTCTGGAAGCTCCGCAGCTCCAGCGACTCAGGAGGACGAACCTTCAGGAGGAACCGCAGAGCAGAAGGACGAAGATCCGCCAGGAGGAAACCGATGATGATGATCGGGACAATACAAGTCTTGGGTTCTGGTCGGGCTCTAGGAACGTATCAGTGGTGAAGGTCAGGCTTCCTGACCATCAGATTCTCTGGTTCCTGTCTGAAGGCCTCATTTATGTCCCCTGGGGCCAGAAAAGACGTTGATACATAATAAAAACCCATTTTGTTTGTGCTGCACTGAGATGATCAAAAGTGTGAAAAACAAACAGTTAAACTATAAACAATATAAACTGTATGTGAGACTCAGGTGATGTTTTCTCTGGTTCCTCAAAGTGTCAGAATCTCACTGAGGAAAAAGCTGCATCAGGTTTTCTATCACTTTAATATTTCTGCTTTGGTCTTCTGGTTCTGGTTTGCTCTGAATCCAGAACCAGAACCAAACATGGAGTAGCAATATTCAGCCAACCTGAAGACGTTATTTTTTGTTTTAATTAGGACAATAGGCCCAGTAAAGTCTGTGTCTCTGTTCATGCTACAGAGTTACAAAGAACAAGAAACCCAAAATGAGCTTAAAGTTTAGCAGCACAAATTATAAATATGTCATAGTTGGATATAAACTAAAAATATGGATGAAGTTTTACAGGACCCAGAAGCAAGAGTAGATATGTCAATAATGGAAAAGAAACAGGATAAATCATACTGTATATCATAGATAGTTATTCAGTACAATTATATTTAAATAATTATCATCAATACATTCAAATTTATACTGATGCATCAAAAATAACCAGAATGCAAAACATGGGTTAAATAGTTTACTGTATTTATTGATAGGTATTTTTCCTTGAACCTTAAAAAAAGAAAGAACCACAGACAACGTATATGAATTTTATTACCAAACTTCTGCAGAAGGAGAAAACTGAGCAAACTACTCCTCCGAGTCGGTCACAGAGCTTCTGCCGTCTCTTATTTGGAATAACAAAAGTCAGAAATGATAAACAATGAAGTCAGCGGCAGTTTCTATCTAACACACAGGTCATCTAGTTCTTTCAGACTCTGAAAGGAACAACCAGTTTACAGGAACACAGATATTCTACTCAACAATCAAAAAGTATTCGCACTGTACGTCATTTACTGATTAGCATTAGACTGAATGTTGATTAACTATCAATTAATATTAGACTGAATATGAACTAAAGTAATAACCAAAATGATAATACCAAAAAATCTCTAATATTTGTGTTCCGGCTCATATTGGAGTAGAAGGAAACGAGAGGGCAGATAAAATGGCAAAGAGGGCAATTAACAATCCTATAAGTATTACAGTTAAAACAAGTAAATCTGAAGGAAAGAGCATTGTTAAAGAGAAACTGATGAAAGTTTGGCAAAAAGGTGGATGAAGATAAAACAAGAAGATGGTTTTATAAAATTCAGAAGATTGTAGGACAAAAAAGAAATGGGAGAATAAATAGAAAGAAGGAAAGAGTGATAGCAAGGTTAAGATTTGGACATTCAGGACCGAATTATACACTTTTTAAAATTCAAAACATAAAACTGGCAAATGTGATTATTGTGATAAATATGAAACCATAGAGCATGTTATATTAGAATGCCATAAATATGAAAAAGAAGATATATGAAGAGAGTTTGAAAGTATTAAGGAGAAGGTTAATTTATTAGATATATTGAGGAAGAATTTAGGGAGTAAACATTTACAAATTATTTGATTTCTAAAGAAAACTAAATTATTTCATAGAATTTAGTTATAGTAAGTGTGTTTGTGAATGAAGGCATGATACACAAAGTTGTACACAAGTATGTATGTTTTAAGTGTGAATGTGTGAGTGAATGTTTAGTATGTAGATGAATATTTAAACCGTCACGAACCGCCACTCTCTCCATACCAGAAAGTGGCGCTAATGTTATAAAAGCTTCTTGC
The DNA here is from genome assembly GCA_033032245.1 of Poecilia picta. Classification (NCBI taxonomy): domain Eukaryota; kingdom Metazoa; phylum Chordata; class Actinopteri; order Cyprinodontiformes; family Poeciliidae; genus Poecilia; species Poecilia picta. The sequence goes on from CM065356.1 coordinate 32,730,707, forward strand.
CAACCGCCATAAAACCGACAAGAGGAAGAAGAAGTTTTACAGCACTGGCCGGTGGGGGCGCTGTTTCTAAACGGAGCAGGAAGTAGCCGTGTCACTAACTTCCGGTTAGCATGGTTAGCTTGCTATGAGCGCGTCCAGGTGTGTAGTGAGTCTGCGCAGCCGCCATGTGTTCCGTTGAGCCTCTGAGAGACTTTATCAGACAGAGACTAACAGCTGCTGCTGATGAAATCTTCACCCAGCTGGAGAAAACCATCGTCCGCTACGAGGAGGAGATCGACCGGCAGCGGAGGCTGCTGGACCTCAGCTGGAGACCCCGAACCGAGCCGAACCGAGCCGCAGGTAGGAGACCCGAACCGAGCCGAACCGAGCCGCAGGTAGGAGACCCGAACCGAGCCGAACCGAGCCGCAGGTAGGAGACCCGAACCGAGCCGCAGGTAGGAGACCCGAACCGAGCCGAACCGAGCCGCAGGTAGGAGACCCGAACCGAGCCGAACCGAGCCGCAGGTAGGAGACCCGAACCGAGCCGAACCGAGCCGCAGGTAGGAGACCCGAACCGAGCCGAACCGAGCCGCAGGTAGGTCCGGCTGCTTCTGGACCCGAGTTAGAACCGGCCTGAAAGGAAGATTTATTTCACATTTTACTCTGAATGTCAGAGAGTTTCAGCAGAACCACGAGATGTTCGATCCAAACACCAGAAAGTGACTCATCATTTCACATTTTGACTGATTTATTGATGTTCATCTGGATTACAGAGAAATATTGATACCAAAGATGGTAATTATTCAAGTTGTAAACTACACGTTAAATAAGAAACATCAAACATATGGAGGACCAAAACTGACATGGTAAATAAAGGAATAAATATATATCCTAAATATATAAATACAAGAACAAATACATAAATAAAATAATAAATATATATCCAACAACATAACAATAAATAAAAGAATCAATATAAAATAAAAGTAGAAATGTATAAATTAAAGAATAAATTTATCCGACATAATAATAAATAAAACAATAAATATATAAATAAAAGCACAAATATATACTTTGCTTTGATTTTTTTGCTTCTCCTTTTTCAGTTTGCTGTGTTTCCATTTGCTGTATTTATTGCTGTATTTTTTTCTGTATTGTTTTCTTGCTGTATTTCTGCTTTTTCGTTATGTTAGCAGAAATACAGCGAGAAAATAAAACAGTAAATGTACATATTTTACTGTACACACATTTGTCACCCATGGAGGTCGCCATGTTTTTACCGCTGGGTTGATGATGGCATCAGGTCCGTTCTGTACCGGAGTCCACAGAGGAAACAGGAAGGATAACTTTGCCCCAGTAGTTGTTTATGTTTGACTGGTGTCATGGTGGATAATGCCACCAGTGTAGCACTATTTGCTGTAAATAAAAAAGTAAAAATTGAGACGAATCAGGATCATTTCCCACATGAAAGAAAGGAGAGAGTGAAAACATCTTTGATTTGTACCCACAGGTCCTGATGAAGTTATAAAGTTAGCTACCATTTGGTCCGTCTCTCCTCATCCAGTTTTATTTCCTGTCCTGTAGTTTGCTTTGCAGTCCCCCTTTCGTAGCCTCTTACCTCTGCAAATGCATCTTAAAGCGTCTCATGGCCAAATTCATCCAAATGATGGAACTCAGACCAGAGCAAGGCCCCACTTGTTCTCATCTCAGGGTTTTTCAACCACTGTTCCGCGGCACACTAGTCAGGTGAGACGTGGAAACTATTCAATTTCACCTACGGTACCGTATTTTCTGGACTATAAGCCGCTACTTTAACGTAGCAGCACTTCACAACATGTCTGTGTGAAGTGAGCCTCTCAAGCCTGGCTACTATAAAAACTAAAACCAGAGACACTGAGAGCTGTGGAGGAAGAGCTTTGTCTTTCTTCAGTTTCTGCCAGGAAATCAGCTGTTTCCATCCAAACATACACAGGTTTCACACCAGGTGGGTAAAATATACAGATACTGACATTTTGTACATGCAACTCTTCATATTGTAACAGTGAGTATGAAGTGAAATCTTTCCCAAATTTTATTGCTTCTTTCAGAGTAAGAATTATTTTCTGTATTCCGGCTATAAGATACTTGTGGATTAGTTTGTAAAACACTTTGAAGTTTCTACAACTTCTTTACATTTAACACCACAGTGTTTCTCTGTTCAGGTGTATTTTTGAAGCGGACATGTTAAGTGCAATTTGAAATAAATGTGAAATGTGATAAAAATACATTCTGTGTTTATTTGATTCCTATTCAAGAGACCATGATAAGAATGACTATATGTGTAATATAGGCGGCTACAGAGCAATGTTGTATAGTAACGAAGTAAAAACACTTCACTACTTTACTTAAGTATATCTTGGAGTACTTCATACTTTCCTCGAGTATGAAAACTTTTGATAACTTTCACTTTTACTTCACTTTATTTCCAAACTTAATTTCATACTTTTACTCCGATACATTTTCAATGTGTGGTTTAGTTACTCATTACAAAACAGCGAGAAAGAGAAACGCTGGAGTTTTGACCCACCTGCTGATTGGCTGCTACAGTCTGTATTTACTGGGCTGTTATCTCCCATAGGAAACACTGTTTATATCTCCACCAATAGGAAACACCTGTTTGTTCATCTCCACCAATAGGAAACACCTGTTTGTTCATCTCCACCAATAGGAAACACCTGTTTGTTCATCTCCACCAATAGGAAACACCTGTTTGTTCATCTCCACCAATAGGAAACACCTGTTTGTTCATCTCCACCAATAGGAAACACCTGTTTGTCATTCTCCACAATAGGAAACACATGTTTCTCTTCTCCATACACAAAGTCTGTGATGAGCATCAGCCTCATGTCCCTAATGCCACATAATGACCAGTTGTTGCACCAATAGTTTGTGAAGTACAGAAATTAATCATAACGGCTTTTTTTCTTCATGTTGGCCACATTTTCTGTACTGATTATTTTTCTAATTTTCAGCTCTGACCACTTGAAGGGAAACTTAAGGCTTACAAAAACGTTGTATTTTCTGTCCTGGAGGGGAAACTAAGCAGCTGGTTCAGTTGTAAAGCAGGTTAAGTTATTAACCTTGTAGGTAAAACACCTAATTTTCTTAACTAAATGATGCTGCAGGTTTATCTCTTAGCAGGTTTAATTTTACCTGAACTTGGTTGTGTTTATTACTTTAACTGTACTTGACAAGTTTACCAAAATATAAAAAATGTCAATCAAACTGCATTTGCCTTGTTTTACCTTTTACTTATACTTTTCATTACATTACTTGAGTTCATCCATTTTTACAGTAATTTCCATACTTAAGTACAAGACGTTTCAGATACTTTAAGACTTTAACTCCAGTAACATTTCAGTCAGTGACTTGGACTTTTACCAAAGTCATATTTTGGAGAGGAACCTAAACTTTTACTTGACTCTGAGATTTCAGTACTTTATACAACACTGCTACAGAGTGTCTTTGATCACATTTTTGGTTGTTGGTGCCTCGGGATTTTTTTCAATTAAAATAATGTACCTTGGCTCAAAAAAGGTTGAAAACACTGTTCTATGTAACTAACAATGATGCATCAGTATAACATTCAACAAAGATCATTTAATAATATATTCTCTACACACCTCAGCATTAAGTCATTGACTGAATTTAGATGAAAGCAATACAGATCATGTATTTATTACTATTAATTAATGACTTTAAGGAAATAAAAGCTGCTCTAAAAGTAAATGCAACTATCTGATTAAACCGGTTCTGATGAGATCCAGGTGTTTCTCTTCTCTCCTTCAGGCCTCCAGCAGCGTCGTCTCTGCAGTCAGAAGGACGTTTCCACCCAGAACCAGGAGAGGATCTCTGGACCAGAACCTCTGAATGAGGAACCAGAACTTCTGCGGATCAAGGAGGAGCCCGATGATGAGTGCAGCAGCCCGGATGAGGTGCAGGTTGTCCTGAAGGAGGAGGCCGATGTCAGTGAGGAACCAGACCTTGTTGATTTGGACCCGACCAGAGCCCAGAACTTCCCTGGAGTCACTCTGGAGGCTGAAGAACAGGAAGGAACCAGCAGGAACCAAGAGCAGCATCCAGGTAGAGAGGCTAGAACTCCCAAAACGGATCAGAACCAGCACTTCTGTAAAACCTGCTCTAAGGGTTTCAGCCGGAAGCGCCATCTGACCCAACACCTGAGGGTCCACGCCGCAGAGACGCCCCTCACCCGCCCCACCTGCAGCAAGAGCCTGAAGAACCAGCTGAGCCTGACGGTCCACCTGAGGAGCCACTCGGGTGAGAAACCGTTTCCCTGTGCTGCCTGCGGGAGGCGCTTCGCCCACCAGCTCAGCCTGAGTCTCCACCAGAGGGTCCACTCAGGTGAGAGGCCATACAGGTGCCAGGTGTGTGGAAGGAGCTTCCTGAGCAGCAGCAACCTGATGTGTCACCTGAGGACGCACACAGGTGAGAAACCCTTCCAGTGTCTCACCTGTGGGAAGTGCTTCAGCCAGAGGGACAACCTCAAGAGACACGTGAAGATCCACCGTGGAGAGAAGCCGTTCCGCTGCCCCACCTGTGAAAAGAACTTCTATCAGAAAGGTCAGCTGACGGCCCACCTGAGGACTCACAGCAGCGACCGGTCGTTCCCCTGCGCCGTCTGTGGGAGGGGCTTCTGCGATAGCCACGATCTGTCCACTCACATGAGGACCCATACGGGTGAGAAGCCGTTCCCCTGTCTCACCTGTGGAAAACGGTTCAGTCAGAGAGGGAATCTAACCATTCACATGAGGACACACACAGGAGAGAAGCCCTTTGAATGTCTGACCTGTGGAAAGAGTTTCTGCCAGAAAGGCAACCTGACGGCCCACCTGAGCACCCACAGCAGCGCCAGACCCTACGCCTGTCATGTCTGTGGGAAGAGCTTTAGCGAACGCTGCGACCTGTCCACTCACATGAGGACCCACACAGGTGAGAAACCCTTCCAGTGCCTCACCTGTGAAAAGAGCTTCAACAATAAGTTCAACCTGATCGCCCACATGAGGACACACACTGGAGAGAGACCCTTTCAGTGTGGGACCTGCGGGAAGAGCTTCTGTCAGAGAGGGAATCTGAACGTTCACATGAGGACACACACAGGCGAGAAGCCGTTTCTATGTCTCTCCTGTGGAAAGCGCTTCCAGAGGAAAGGTAACTTAATGGCTCACATGACAACACACAGCTAGCTGAGGACTCCAGAATCCCCTGGAACATTCTGCTCCGCCTGGAGGCGTCTTCTTCAGCAACACCTGGAGGTGCCATGATGGACTGGACTGGTCTAAAGGTGGGTCTCCAGGACCTCCGCATGGCTTTTTGTTGGCTTCCTATCTGAATTAATTAGTCTTCTTAACAGAGACAAACAGTTATAATATGAACTTTTAATCAGTTCTTGCGTCGTTGGAATCTGTTTCCTGCTTCCAGTAATTTCGTCTCCTCGTCCCAAATGTTCAAAATACGGATCAGAACCAGCACAAATAACAAAACTGGAATTACTTTTGAAGCGACGATCAGTTCAGTAACTGAGTGTTCAACTGACCAGCTGAAGTTCCTCTGGTAACGGTTGTTTTCTCACATAGAGGACCAACGTGTTACGGTTGGTGTTAGTTAGCAAGCGGATAAACAAGGTGTTCTTAGCTGAACAGTCAGCTGTGTGTGTTGTGTGTGTTTTGTATGTGCTGATCATTTGCATCTGGTGATTAAAGTTCCAATTCAACATCAATAAAACATCAGGTCTGACCACATCACTGATTGAACAGTCATTCTTATGAACATGGATGTGAATTGTTCACCGTTCCTTCAGTGGTTCTGCAGCCTGGAGTCTCTTTCACTGGGATGTTTGAAAATGTTGAACATCCTCTGGTGAGATGCTTCAGACGGCCTGCGGGGGGCGCTAGGAGGCTGCTGCTTCTCTAACAGATCCTGACCTCCTTTGGTGATGAAGGGATGATCAGTTCAACCCTGACTGGGTGTTTCTCTCTCCTCTCACATTGAAACCAAGTCTTAGTATCAACATATTGATTCACTGATTGATTGTTTCAACTTCTGTTGACTTTAGCTGATTAGTTTTCCTCCCAGGCATTAACAGACGTATGGAGGACCTGAAACTGACACCAATATTTCATTTGAGGAATTTCATCATCAATCCCTCTGCAGCAGACTAATGGTGACCTCTGACCTGGATCTTCTGGGATCATTTTCCAGATGTTTCCTCCTGGTTAAACCATGAAGACCTTTTCACCCTTTGTCATTTAAGCACACCCGTTGCCGTGGTAACCGCCTGCCGAGCAGAGATTAGGTTAGAAATAAACCATTCAGTCCGTTACGATATCAGGTTTTCAGACTTGATGTTTAGTTCACGATTATTAATCAGCGATTATTAGTCTGCAATTATTAATCTGTGATTAATAATCAGCGATAATTAATCCACGATTATTAATCAGCGATTATTAATCAGCAATAATTAATCCACGATTATTAGTCGGCGATTATTAATCAGTGATTATTAATACACAATTATTAATCTGCGATTATTAATCACGATAATTAATCACGATATTAATCACGATAATTAATCCACGATTATTAGTCGGCGATTATTAGTCGGCGATTATCAATCAGCGATTATTAATCCACGATTATTAATCAGCGATAATTAATACACGATTATTAATCTGCGATTATTAATTTGCGATTATTAATCCACAATTATTAATTGGTGATAATTAATCGGTGCTCCCAGCGGAGGCTGGTGGGCTGATTTAAACTCCTGCTCTGATGGTCAGTCGTCTTCGAGATCCTTTTCCTGTTGTTAATGGAACCGAAACGCACAGAACTGCTCAACACCTTGTTGAATCACTGAGATCATCATTTTTGTTGGGTCATTAATTTGAACACATTTTGTTGGTATAATTCTTTAATCTTTAAAAAACGTTACATACGTTTTGGATCTCAGTGAATGTTTTTCTAAGCGCGTCAGGAGGACAGGCTGGTTTCTGCACTGAGCAAATCCAGAGAACATGCAAAGCAGTCAGATCTGTTTTCTGTTGGTCGGCTTCCCACACCAGATCCTCAGGTTGTGTTTGAATGTAGGACTGAGCGACTGAAATATCAAGAGAATTGGTTCATTTTTGTCCCATCCAGTAACAAAACATTAGGAAGTGTTGGCTTCAGGCTGAAAGAAAGTTCATTTTCTCATTTGAAAAGAAAAGACTTATGTTCTCTTACATCTCAGAATCATAAATATTTTAAAAGTATTTAATAGAAATGCTACGACTTCTTATTTTAGACCAATAAATTACATTAAGGATTTAATAAATTAGCAACTGTAAATACTTTTCATCCAGTAATGTGTCATATTTTATATTAAGGGATGGTAATTGTAGTTTTAAAGCACATTTTCAGCAACATGACATTAGAACTGGATTTGTCAAAAAGTCTCGTCTTATCAGGAAGTCAAATTCTGCGTCTCCTGCTATCAGCATCAACTTCCATCCTGTTATATTGGCAATAAAAGGAAATTATAGATACACACAATATGTTGAATGTGTTTACTGATATTTACCAGGTTAAGGTGAACATGACAAAAGTAAGAAAACGACTAACTGTTGATTTAAACACAAATTGTGAATGCCACAGAAGACCAGGTTTATTATTAACAGCAGCTGTCGATCATACTGAAAGTTACGACAACACGGGTCGGGATATTTTCAGGCAGTTTGAAATGAAATGAAATGAAAACAGACTCGTTTTTCCGTCTTTCATTTATCGGAGTCGTATTTGTGGAGTCGCTTCGCCTCTGGCTGCAGTGCGGCCTCCCGACACAGGGGGCAGAGCTGGGCAGAGACTCACCAGACCGGAAGTGGACCGGAACTTCCTGCGTTAGCTCCGAGCAGCAGCGTGTGGCGCGGTTCTGCTGAGGAAAGCCGTTCAGGTTCGTGTTGCCGAATTTCTGGTTCTGAATCTTTACGTTTGGAGCTTTAAATCGGAACCGAACCGACCCGAAGTCGGTTTCCAGCCCGAACTTTGTTCTGACGTGAGCTAACAATCCGCTAGCCTTCGGCTAACCGCCTGGTTCTTTTCTTCTCAGAACCGAAGTTTTCCTGACCCGGTTCTGGTCACACAGCTTCTCCCTTCCAGCACCGAGCAGTGACTGTTACCAAGGCGCATCGAGGGCGGATCAGCCGGACCGAACCGAACCAGCAGCCGAACCGAACCGAACCAGCAGCCGAACCGAACCAGTAACCGAACCGAACCAGCAGCCGAACCGAACCGAATCAGCAGCCGAACCGAACCGAACCAGCAGCTGGACACAGAGCAGCTCCTTTGTTCGGCTGGGAGTTTTGAGCGGTAAGTTGAGACTCGGCTGCGTTTCTTTAACAGGATTTATGTGTCACAAAACGGAAAATATGAATATTTAATGAGTCTCAGAGCAAAACCTGTTTTCAATCTGAGGAAGATTTTCTGAAACTATCATCTTCATATTTCAGTTATTTTCAGCTGAACTCGATCCGTAAAGGAGTTTTGTATTGAAACCAAAGCAGAAACATGAGAATCTGATGTTGAATATAAAGTCAGGGCCGTTCAAAGCCTTTTGGGCCTGATGAGGCCCAGGTGGGTTCGGCCATGACGATCTGCTGCTAAATAACATTAAATAAGTTAGTCTGTGCTACAAAATGCAGGATCATTTAAACTGTGTGTTGTTGTGCCAGTTTAAAGTGAAATATTCAGATAGTTATTAACAAAGGTTTGTCTCCAGCAGCAACAGGAAGAGCAGTTTGGATCCAAGATGGAGGATTTGGCGAAACAGACTCTGCTGCAGGTGAAGGAGGAAGAGGAGCTGGAGCCGATACAGATAAAGGAGGAAGAGGAGGAAATGGTGGAGATAAAGGAGGAAGAGGAGGAAATCCGCATTCAGCAGGAAGGAAGTGATGATGAAGGCTCAGGATCCAGCAGAGGTAACGGTTTTTCCCAGAGTTCTTTGCTCTCATCTAATCACCTCTGAGGAATCTAGACTGACTGCTAGTCAGTTAGCCCCAGCTAACAGCTAACTGACTGTTAGCTGGAGCTAACTAGCTAGAGTCAGTTAGCTGGGGGTTCCACTAGGAGTTCTAGTTGTGCTAACAGAGACCTGGTAAGCAGACTGGGTCCATACTGGGTCCATACTGGTAGCTGGGTCCAGACTGGGTCCAGACTGGGTCCAGACTGGGTCCATACTGGGTCCAGACTGGGTCCATACTGGGTCCAGACTGGGTCCATACTGGGTCCAGACTGGGTCCAAACTGGTAGCTGGGTCCATACTGGGTCCAGACTGGGTCCAGACTGGTAGCTGGGTCCATACTGGGTCCATACTGGGTCCAGACTGGGTCCAGACTGGGTCCAGACTGGGTCCATACTGGGTCCAGACTGGGTCCAGACTGGGTCCAGACTGGGTCCAGACTGGTCCAGACTGGGTCCAGACTGGGTCCATACTGGTAGCTGGGTCCAGACTGGGTCCAGACTGGGTCCATACTGGGTCCAGACTGGGTCCATACTGGTAGCTGGGTCCAGACTGGGTCCAGACTGGGTCCATACTGGGTCCATACTGGTAGCTGGGTCCAGACTGGGTCCAGACTGGGTCCATACTGGGTCCATACTGGGTCCAGACTGGGTCCATACTGGGTCCATACTGGTAGCTGGGTCCAGACTGGGTCCAGACTGGTAGCTGGGTCCATACTGGGTCCATACTGGGTCCAGGACTGGGTCCAGACTGGGTCCAGACTGGTAGCTGGGTCCAGACTGGGTCCATACTGGGTCCAGACTGGGTCCAGACTGGTAGCTGGGTCCATACTGGGTCCAGACTGGGTCCAGACTGGGTCCATACTGGGTCCAGACTGGGTCCAGACTGGGTCCAGACTGGTAGCTGGGTCATACTGGGTCCATACTGGGTCCAGACTGGGTCCAGACTGGGTCCAGACTGGTTACTGGGTCCATACTGGGTCCAGACTGGGTCCAGACTGGTAGCTGGGTCCATACTGGGTCCAGACTGGGTCCATACTGGGTCCATACTGGGTCCAGACCATTAGGAGTGTCAGAACCAGTTTGGGAGCCGACCGCTAGCCGGTCCAGATGAACCAGTATCCGCTCCGCTGTAGAAACAAGCTAGTTAGTCAGAACATTGACATTATTGCTGTAGGGCGGCGGCACAGGGCGGCCCGCCCAGGGGGCGGCGCGTCACCGCCATCCACTGCAGATCGAACAAGTTGAACTGCAGTATATTTATATATATTATTAGTAGTAGTGTAATTATTAATTTCACACAAAAACGTGAATAAAGTGTGAACGTTGCTGAAACGGGTTGTTGGAGCTCACGGTGTCCGTAGTTCCCCAGACAGGCGCCTGGTTTCTCGGTGCTCATCTCGAGCTGGAGCGGCTAGACGACACCGGGGAACCGTGTCTGATGGGGAAACACCGGCGTCATGTCAACTCGATGAGCATCCAATAACTCACCACATACAAACATTTTCTCTAAAGCTTTACCTGCGTCAACCTTTTCGCCCTTTGATTCCTGTTTGCTCACCTGTTTTCAAATGCTGGTAGATTTACAACCACATCAGAGAGAAATCCTTGTTCTGCACACGAAACCAGAAGATTTCCACTTTTCTAACAGTGAACATGTCCAGAGCGTCGTTTCCGTTCCTCCAGGCGGATCCAGACTGGGTCCATCCCATCCCATATAGATCGGGTCGATAGTCTACATCACTTCCTGGGTTGGATCCCACATCTTCACGCTGAAAGCACAAAATATCACAGATTTCATTTATTCTGTGCTACAGCAGACAACAAGCAGTGACTTCATTTTCCACAGATTGTAGTTTTTCTGCTCGGTTTTAGAAAACTTCTTTTTCCTCTAAATTATTTAGATGCATGCAGCCAAAACACACACACTCACTTATACCGAGGCGCTTATGGCTCCACCAAGACCCAAAGAAGTTTTATTCTTTGTGCGAAGCTTTGGAGCTTTTCGCCGAACTGTCTGATGAGAACGACGGTTCTGTGGATTCTTCTGCTCCGGATTCGGCCGACAGTGGAGACGAAGCCGACTTTACTGGAGGCTTCGATCAAGACATGTAAGTACCTGGATATAAAATATCTATTTATTTATGAGAGAATCATGCATATATAAATATATATATATATTAGGGGTTGAACTACTACATATTTTAAGGTCGACTACATCGTGATAATAGTCGAGTCGATGTCGACTAGTCGCTGTGACGTCATAGTGACGTAAGCGCGAAATCCTTCACAACTACTTCGAGGCTTTATCAGCTATTTTCACGGTAAATATTAACCCCTACACCACTCTCTCGCTTTTACTAAGTATTATGCAGAATTAAAAGCAATAAACAGATGATTCTTCGTGAGCAGCAAAGAAAAGTTTGTTGCACAAAGTCGGGTCTGACTTTGTTTTTGTTTCTAAACACCGACTGATACTGATTATCTCTGCATAGTTACTGGTATAGGAGTCAAATTATCTCACTGACCACATGGAGCTTTTGGATCATCACAAACCAAACGTATTATGAACGGATCCCGTTTGGTTACAGTTGAATTCAGCAGAGCCTCCAGCTGCTCCTCCGCCCGATGCGCAGCAGGGAGATCTGCTGACTCAGCAGCGGCTCTGAACCGACATGCAGACGGAGGCAGAGACCATCAGACCCTCAGGATGAAGCTGGACTTAGTCTCCAGATGTTGTTAAACCTCATAAGAGCCAAAGCTGCCAGGTTAGAAGCTTCAGTAGGAGGGAGACGCTGATCAGCTGGGGGATAAAAAAACCCCCTGACATCATGACTCGTTGTCGCACATTACTCTGGTAGTCTTCTTTAAAAAAGTTTTTTTTAAGGATTTTTTCGGCACAAGTTTATTTGACAGCAATCTGACTGTAAGGTGTCAGAGAGCGGAGAGGCCTGGTGGACCCAGCGACGGGAGTCGGACTCCTGACTATCGCGAGTTAAAGTCTCTATATGTGGCGCCGCGCTAACAACCGCGCAGTGCAACGCCCCTGTTGCGGGGGCCTAAGCTCTAATTTACAGCTTTACAATTTGAGCTTTCTGACCAACTCACCTAGTCCAGCTTCTTTCATTTCCTTGGAAAAATCTGTTTTGTCACGTGAAGCGACTCGTCGACTGGCCAAGAAAAAAGTCATTGCAGAGAAAAGAATCGACTAGTCGACTAATTGGTGCAATCAGTAATATATATATGTGTGTGTGTGTAACGTGATTGTTTTCATTACTTTCTGGCTGATGTGTAACTTCTGTGTGCAGTTGTGGTGACGATGTGGAAGAGACGAGGATGAGGAGAAAAAGGATGAAGATGCTCTTGTACCTTCTGTTGAGGATGGAGGGACAAACGGTCTGCAGAGTCTCTGCTGTAGCAGCAGGAAGCGCTCCAGGCCAGACGTCCAGTCGGGTCAGGACGTCGGCTGGAGGACGGAGCAGGAATCGGACCGGTTGCCTGGCCCTGCGCCGCCCTTCCTCCCCAGCAGGAGGCCCGGTGTGCAGCCTCCACTGTCGCAGGCTGACCGCTGTCCGAGTCCAGCAGAGCTTTTCAAGCTGTATTTCCACCAGGCTGCCATCAGAACTCTGTGTGTCAACACCAACAGAAATGCAGCCAAACGTTTACCTGCCTGTAAAACCCGTAACTGGACCGACGTCTCAGAAGGGGAGATGTATCGGTACATCGGGCTGTTGATGTACATGCGGCTTCTGAAACGACCAAAAATCAGAGATTTCTGGAGAACCGGCACCATATTCCAGCTGTCACATCCGTCCAGCGTGATGTCCAGAGATCGGTTCATGAGCATCAGGGCCAACCTTCACCTGAGTGACCCGGAGGACGCCGCCGCCAACGACAGGAGGAAAGGCAGCCCCGAGTACGACCGCCTGCACAGGCTCCGCCCCCTCTACGACAGTCTGCGGGCGTCCTGCCGAGCGGTGTACCATCCCCAGCAAAGCCTCTGGGTGGGCGAGCGGATGGCCTCCAGAGCAAAAACTGGCCTGAAGCAGCATAGAAAGAGCCAACCAGCGTCGTGGGGAATCAAACTGTTTGTGCTGTGCGACTCCACCGGCTACACGGTGGATTTCCAGGTCTACGCCGGCGGGTCCAGTCCGGCGTCTGGAGGCGGCGGGCCGTCCTTCGATGCCGTCATGTCTCTGTCCAATAAGGCCTTCCTGGGATCTGGGTATCACATTTACTGTGACAGCTCGTACACCAGCCCGGCGCTGTTCAGGCGCCTCCATCATCTGGGCTTCGGAGCCTGTGGGACGTTCAGAGACACCGGAGTCGGAGTCCCAAAGACCCGGCTGAACGCCCTGACCAAGCGGTCGCCTCCAGGCTCCATCAGGTGGATCAGAGACGGCCCTCTGCTCTTCATCAAGTGGATGGATGCCAGGCAGGTGAGCGTCTGCTCCACCCTGCACTCGGCCTTCAATGGAGACTCCGTCAGACGGGTGAGCAGGGCTGGAGGAAAGCAGCAGGTTCCAGTGCCGGCGGCCGTCAAAGACTACCACCGCTTCACTGGGTCATCGGGCCGGTCGGACCAGCTGACCGGCTCCGCCTGGTGGCCAAGGAGTAGGAAATGGTACCTGGTGGTCCTGCAGCATCTCATTGACGTGGCCGTCGCCAACAGCTACCTGCTGCACAGAGAGCTGAGTGGCCAGCAGGCGCTGATGCTGCAGGCCTTCCAGGAGCAGCTGACCGCCCAGCTGTGCGGACCAGGCTCAGCCCTGACCGGCGGCGACCTGCACCTGCCTGTGGCCATCGTAGAGGGGGCGTCTGGGCAGGACAAGGCCAGCAGGGGGCGCCGGAGGTGCAGACTGTGCTCCAAATCCACTCCGTTCATGTGTGAGACCTGCAGACGGCCTCTGTGCGTCATCCTGGACAGGAACTGCCACAGGGACTTCCACAGCGCCAACAAATGATCCAAGAAAAACCTTTTTTCTTCACATTTGGTCACGTTTCTGTCACTGGAAAGTTTTGCAAACTCCAAATAAATGTTTTGTGGTCCTGAAGGCTTGTGTGTAACTTTGTGTTGACAAATTTAAAATTAGGACTTTTTTATATTTACAAAAACCTTCATAATATAGACAATAAGGATTAATAAATGTATGAATAAAAGTACAAATATTCCCTTTGATCTGTCGGGTGACCTTTGACCTGTCAGTGAGGTGGCCTAACGTCTGCTTAACAAACTTCCTTTATTAATCCTAATTTACAGGAAACAGCAGCTGCTGCTCCCATAAATGCATATTAATGTAAATTAGTCCAGCCTGGTGTTCCTGGAGCTCCCTGCTGACAGGAAGTAGCTGATTAGCTGATCGTCTCAGCTTCCTGTCTGGCTTTTAACTTCTTACTCTCTGGGTTTGAAGGAGAGCAGTTACATTATGAAAAATAAACAAACTAACAATAATATGTACACTAATATGATAATCAATGATATGTATTGATTCTCACCTTTCCTCCCTTAAATTGAGGTTTTTGGGATTTTATGTTTCTCATCCTGAAACATAACAGGATGAGAGGGAGACCCTACTGCACCCTGGCCTGCTTACACACACACAGACCTCTATAGACCCTTGCATGTTATTGTTTACATCTGGAAATTTGTCCATGAGCACAACACTGGACGGCACAAAGACGATTCATTTCCATGCCGTCCTTAGCGGCACTATGCTAACACAGTGGTGGTGGACTAGCTGATTTAAACACCTGCTCTTCTAATCTGTGGGAGTTTCTGTGGGCCGCCATTTTTAAATTCTTTAACTGAACTGAAACGCGCTGAATTCCACATCACATCTACATGTTACAGTTGTCATAGTCAAGCTAGCTTAACTGAGCTACATCTCTATCCTTTATTTTTCTCTCTTAATTAAACGTTTTCCTGATCTTATCTAGTTGTTGTAGTTTTGACAATTAGCATCACAGCCATCATGTACACCAGATCCTGCCCTATCTCCCTACAAGAAGGCAAAAGGCTGCTAGCTAAAGAAGCTAAAGACAACTAGCATTGGTTTTAGCCGTTATCAAAATAATGCACTACATATTACGCCTGATATGTAAACGGATGCAGTGCTCATTCTGCAAAGGATCCACAAAAAGAAGCAGCTATTGTTTCAGGATAAAGGTTGAACAATAAGCATTTAACGTAAGACATGTACAACTAGTTAGTGCCTTAACCCGTTTAAAGGGACGGTGCGTATTGAGCAGTCAACTCACAGGACGCCGATGTTTTAATTTATTTCATTAAGCAGCGTCATTCTGAATAATATTAAATCCTCCAGGCTAATTTCAGTAGGTCTCCATCTGTTGGTTCTTAGGACTTCTCTGCACTGTCCAACAGTAAGTAGCGGTTCTTACTAAAATAAATCCCTCAAAATATAAGTACATGTATGCATCTCATACTGAAGTGCAGAGTAAGTGTAAAACTGTTACTGCAAACCAAACAGTTTGGATTGTTCAGGAAACCAACTGATTTTTATTGTTTTTCTTTTTGTCTTGCTGTAGATTTAATCTGTAATGAGAGAGCTGAGGCGGCTGGAAACCCAGCAGCCAATCAGACGTCAGCTGGACCGAACCGTCCAGCAGCTGCTGCTGGACAGACTGGGAGCAGCGCTCCTCCAGGGAGTACGTTTTTATACTGGTTATTATCATCAGAATACCAAGTAAAGAATAAATGGTCATCTTTAACTGGACTCGATGTGTGTGATAGAAACTGCCAGCTGCTTTGCTGATGTTTTTCCAGGCTCTACCTGCTGTGAACTGAATCCGTTTCTACATTTATCCTCTTTCTGTGCTTTAATAGTTCTGGATGTTTCTCAGCTTTCAGGTCCGTGGAGAAGAGGCAGAGAGCCCAGAAACTTAGCAGCAGACTGTCGTTGGTCGATGGGTTAATCTCAGGTGTGGTATTTATTTTATTCAGTAAAATATTATTATTATAAATATTAATATTATTCAGTACCTTCCGGCCGCTGTCAGACTTTACAATAACCATTGCTGTAAGTAATTCACCATTCTATACTACGGGTAATAAACCTGGAATTTGTTTATTTATATTTCGTTTGTATATATAGAGTTTTTATATTGGTTGTGCTCTTTATTCTGCTGTAGCAATGTAAATTTCCCCACTGCGGGATTAATAAAGGAATATCTTATCTTAAAATCAGAGTCATAGCTGATAGATGTTGCGTTAATTTCTTTAAATGTAATTTTTCTGTCATGTAGAGACTCTGCTGCTGCTGGGGAAAACTCCAGGAAGACGCTCAGTGCGCAGAAGAAACGCCGTCCGCCATCTTGATGGTTTAGGCCAAACTAAGGCCTCTGTGCTGCTTCATGCGACTCGGACTCTGTTACACATCGTCTCCTCTGATCTGAAGGTCATTTCAAGGGATTCGTGTGACTCTCCCTGATAACTCTGGAGTGTGGGAGACCAAGAGGGCAGAGTTGATTCAGATGAAATGAGAAATGTTGTAGAAGAATTAGGAGAAGTCTCTGACGCTGCTCAGATTATTTTAGACCAACAGAAGGGGCTCTTTGTGGGAATCAACCTCCAGCTTCTCTTGACGGTCAAGAAAATGCATTAAATGAAAACTAGACCAGGGAATTACCTCAGGGATTTAACTGATGAGCCCAGAGGCTCAACTCAGGAATGTATGGCAGCAGAACCAAAAAACTGATGAACCAGCCAGAAAACAGAAGAAAGAGGTGATCTGGCAGCGTCAGAGCTCCAGCAAACGGGACGAAGAGGCTTCCTGTTAAAATACGCAGCATTTCTTAAGGTTTGCTTTGTGTGATAAGAGAAGCCGTTTTCCTGATGGATCAACTCTACCTTTTGGATTTTAGGTTTAAGAGAGAAACGAAAGAAAAAATCTCATTCCTTTCCATTTTGATTGAAGAACCCTTTCTGATGTGTGACGGTGGGACCAAGTGGGTCTGGGAAAACTGTCATTTTATTTTACAGAATGTAACCATGAACTGTGACGAATGTTGTACCGGATAACATTGTTTGGATTTATACTCTTTTTCAACATATGTATCCTGAATTGTAGAAAATGAATAAAAATATCAACTCTGTTGAAGGAATACCTGATTCTTTTGAAAATCCTTTCCCAGTGAATCGAAGCCTCGTTTTGGATGACGTCATTTTTAGCTGGTGGTCTAAATGTGAACGTACCTGAAACCAGTCAGGATGTCTGGACGCAGCAGAAAGATGCTGCTACTCAAACACAAAGATATTCTGCCGCATTGCTCAACCAACCTTCAAACTTTGTGAGATATTTGAACATTATAAAAGGTAACGTCAACTTTCTCAACACCGCAGATTGAAAAAGCAACAAAGCTCGTCAGACTGTTGGCTGGTAAAAAAAAAATGGTTTAAAATGTTAACAGTCGGCTCTCCAAAGGGAAGGCGGAGGGTTTTTTCTCCCGACTGGGAATCTGGTGTGAGGAATCATCAGCAGGTTAAAAATGTCTGACGTTTCTCACCTCATCAGTTTGTGTTTGAACCCAGCAGAGGAGGAGGATCTGGATCCTCGAATGAGAGCGAAAGGGAATGAATCAGGTTGACTTTGAGAAAATAAAAAAATATGATGCTTTGCTGCAAAGGTCCTTAAGCAATGTGAGTTAGAGGAGAGGCGGTTGTTCCCCTTTAGTCCTCATGCAGCTGGAAAGCATGAGGATGAATCTGAGCCGAAACTATCAAGCTGAATTGGATGAAACGGCAAATTGAGTAATAAAACTTCTTCAGAGAGATCGCAAAAAACTTTCCAAGAGTAACGGAGGCTGGACATCCAGAGAGGAATCAGTTGATCAGGAATGTGAGCAAAGGCTCTCATCTGCTCCCATTTAAAGGAAAACCTCCAGGATGGAAGGATTTCCTCCTCACTAGAGGAACTAAACATCCCATCATCGTCCATAACCCACAACTATCCGTCTGAATTCAGAACCAGGGTGTTTGGAGAAAACCCTGGAAAAACCTCCTGTTAGGAGGACTAAGACTAGAAAGTGGAGTCAAATTCTAATTTATTGCTATTGTGCTCTTAAGCTAACAAAGGTCAGTCATATCAAGGTTGGTGCAAATAGGATGATGCCTGTATGATGTAGAGACAGCCGTATGCAAACTGAGGTTGAATTACTTTTAATTAAGTTAGAATATAAATTTAATGTGCACTGGAATCAAAGCAGGTATGTGGAGAAGAAACTAGGAGCCGCGTACAAACCGCAGTGTTGATCTTTGTCTGGCGGACATGAAACTGCTGATGCTTGTTGCTAGGTAACCAAAGCGTCAGTGAGTTTTTGGATAAGATAATAAAACCATATTGATCCCCTAAAGGGGATACATTTTGTTTGTCCCAGCATAGTACACAATAAAAATAAAATAAGAATAAACGTACAACAATAGTAAATAACAATGACCAGTGATAGTCCTAAGGACACTCATATCCTTAGGACTAAATATATATTAAGTATTTAAAATGCACAGCTCTAGAGACTATTATAAAGTCTGGGAGCCTGTAGCCGGAGTGTAGCGTCCTTTAGCTCAGGCAGTGATCTGTCTGCTCCTCAGGCTGTAGGGGGATGGAAGGGGCTATCCCTGGTAGCTCTGATCTTCTTCTGTCTCTCATCACCTCTTCCAGTGTTTGATCCAACTGACTCAGCCTTTCTTATCTGTTTGAGTCTTTCACCTTCTTTGCAGCACCCAGTACACCACGGCACTGAACCGATGACTGATAGAACAGGAAGAGCATCCTGCTGCAGATGTTAATGACCTGAGCTTAGGAAACAGAGTCACTTCATGGCCATGTTGTAGAGGACATCAGTGTTCGTAGTCCACTGTAGCTCCCTGTCTAATGTAACACCAAAGTACTTGTATGATTGAACCTGCTCCACATCTGCCCTGAGATGGAGATTGGGAGCAAATGTGTTTTCTTGTTGCAGAAACTGACAACCATTTCCTTGGTCTTGTTTACATTAATCATGAGTTGGTTCTCTCTGCACCAAGTCACAAAATCATCCACCGATGTACTGTGTCCGCCTCCTATCCCCCTTCCACACACCCCACGAGCGCCGTGTCATCTGAGTACGTTTGCAGATGGCACAGTTTGGACCAGCACTTCAAGTCTGCAGTAGGTGGTGAATAGAAAGGGAGACAGCACAGTTCCCTGGGGAGCTCCGATGTTACATATTAGACAGTCTGTAATCTCACACACTGAGGTCTGGCTGTCAGACAGTCGATGATCCAGTTGATGAGTGATGCATCGACGACCATTTTAGCCAGCCTGGCTGAAGGCTGATGAAAAGTCAAAGAACAGGATGCGGTCAGTGGTGTCGGGTCTGTCAAGAGAGGAAAAGGCTCTTTGCAGCAGATGTATATCTGCATCATCCACTCCTAAGGTGGGGTCTTGGTCTGCATCCACATGTGACCTCAGATCTACCAGAACCAGCTTCTCCATAAGGTCAGAGGTCAGAGCAATGGGTCTGTAGTCGTTCAGTGCCATAAAAGTCTTTCCTCTGCCTACGTCCGATTCTGGATTCTGGATTGGAGTTCAGTGACATATTCTCTGTTGGTCATATTTATGGTTAAGATGAACATTGTTCTTTTTAAAATGAGATCAAAGAGACAAAGTTATTTGATTTACTTTTGTGCATTCCAAAGCATTTTAAATTTTAATTGAACAAAAAGTTTGAGTTATTACATTCTCAGTAACAATCCTTTTTATCCCTTTAGGACAAAACCAGGATTTGAACTCCAGTTTGGGTCAGAAGACACCAGATAGTCCAGACACCAACAAAGAAGAGGATGAATCTGAACCTCAGCAGTTAAAACAGGTGGACAGTGAGGCCAGCGCCATGTACGGTTTGACTCCAGCATACTTAGTTCTTCAAATGAGTTCTCACCAAGGTCAAAGTAATTTAGCATGTCAGATCTGTGGAAAGACTTTTCTCTACAAATGTAAACTGAAATACCACATGAGAACTCACACAGGCGAAAAGCTGGTCTCTTGTCAGACTTGTGGAAAAACATTTCTCTGGCAAAGTAAACTGAAAGAACATATGAGAAGTCACACGGGGGAGAAGCCTTTTTCATGTCAGACCTGTGGGAAAGCTTTTATCGAGAAAAGCAAATTGAAGCAGCACACAAGAACTCACACTGGTGAGGTTTTCTCGTGTGAGACCTGTGGGAAAACCTTCATGTGGCATAGTCAGCTACTAGGCCACATCAGAACCCACACCGGAGAAAAGCCTTTCTCATGCGAGTTCTGTGGAAGAGCTTTCACTGTGGAAAGTAAATGGAAATACCACATGAAAACTCACACTGGTGAGCCTTTCTCTTGTGAGACCTGTGGAAAAACTTTCACCTTTCAATGTGCTTTGAGGGACCACATGAAAACTCACACAGGTGAGAAGCCTTTTTCATGTGAGACATGTGGGAAAGCTTATATCAGGCAGAGCACTTTGAGAGACCACATAAGAACTCACACTGGTGAGAAGCCTTTTTTGTGTCAGACTTGTGGAAAAGCTTTTAACCGGCAAAGTAGCTTGAGTCTCCACATAAACTTGCACACGGGTGAGAAGCCTTTCTCATGCCAGACCTGTGAAAGAAAATTCAGTTTGAAAAGTCAATTGATTCTTCACATGAGAATTCACTCAGGTGAAAAACCTTATTCATGCCAGATCTGTGGAAAAAAATTTAGCGTTAAAGCTCGGTTGACAGTTCACATGAGAATTCACACGGGTGAGAAACCTTTCTCATGCCAGATGTGTGGAAAAACTTTTACCCACCAGAATTCTTTGAATTTTCATATTACTTCTCACACAGGTGAAAAGCCTTTCTCATGTCAGACATGTGGAAAAGCTTTCAACATGCAAAACGGTTTGACTCGTCACATGAGAATTCACACGGGCGAAAAGCATATTTCATGTCAAACCTGTGGAAAAGCCTTTAACCAACAAAGTCATCTGACATATCATATGAGGTCTCACACCGGTGAGAAACCATTCTCATGTCAAACCTGTCCAAAAAAATTCAGCAGAAAAGATCTGTTGAATGTTCACATGAGAACTCACACTGGAAAGAAACGTTAAACATCCGTCTGGTTTCTTTCTCAGACATCGGCACATTTGAGAATAAGAAAACATGCAGTATAACTACTTTTAGATAGATGGTGACTGGGATGAACTTTTCCTTCACAATATGATTGAAGTTATTGTGGTAATAGATGTTGCTAATATCATTTAGTGAGGAAAAGGAGAAACCCATTATAAGCGCTCTTGTTTGGTACAGTGAACCTGCTGTGGTTGTCAAAATATTCAGTTTTTTGATACAGATCCTTCTAAAAAATTAGCATATTGTGATAAAGTTCATTATTTTACATAATGTAATGACAACAATTAAACTGTCATATATTTTAGATTTATTGTAAACCAACTGAAATATTTCAGGTCTTTTATTGTTTTAATACTGATGATTTTGTCATACAGCTCATGAAAACCCAACATTCCTATCTCAAAAAATTTGCACATTTCATCTGACCAATAAAAGAAAAGTGTTTTAATACCAAAAAAGTCAACCTTCAAATAATTATGTTCAGTTATGCACTCAGTACTTGGTTGGGAATCCTTTTGCAGAAATGACTGATTCAATGCGGCATGGAGGCCATCAGCCTGTGGCTCTGCTGAGGTTATGGAGCCCAGGATGCTTCGATGAGCCCTAAGCTCATCCAGAGTGTTGGGTCTGGTGTCTCTCAACTTTCTCTTCCCAGCATCCCACAGATTCTCTCTGGGGTTCAGGTCAGGAGAGTTGGCAGGCCAACAGTAGCACCATGGTCAGTAGACCAATGGTTTTGTCACTGTGAGCAGGTACCAGGCGGTGCTGAAAAATGAAATCATCTCCATAAAGCTTTTCAGCAGATGGAAGCATGACGTGCTCCAAAACCTCTTGCTAGCTGCTGCATTGACCCAGCCAGTGGCGCAACTACTGGGGACTACTCCCCCCGCAACCCCCGAGGGAAGGAACGTTAGGGTGAAGGAGCAACGCTCACTCTCTCCATCCCCCCCCCCCCCCCCCAGGCGACGATACGTGAAGGGTAAAAGTTGATAGATTTACGTTGTCATGTGCGTGAGGTGAAGGAGCGAAAGGCGCTGAAGTGTATGGGAAAACATTGTTGGCGTGTCGCCCCCTCTGGTGCTGCGCCCCTATGCATTGCATACGCTGCATACCCACCTTTTACGCCGCTGGACCCTGGCCTTGATAAAACACAGTGGACCAACACCAGCAGCTGGCATGGCTCCCCAGACCATCACTGACTACTGGGTACTGGGTACTTCACACTGGACTTCTGGACTTCTTCTCCCCAGTCTTCCTCCAGACTCTGGCACCTTGATTTCCGAATCACATGCAACATTTGCTTTCATCTGAAAGAAGTACTTCGGACCACTGAGCAACAGTCCAGTGCTGCTTCTCTGTAGCCCAGGTCAGACACTTCTGCCGCTGTTTCTGGTTCAAAAGTGGCTTGACCTTTGACCTGGGGAATGCAGCACCTGTAGTCCCTTTCCTGCACGGTGGCTCTGGATGTTTCTGCTCCAGACTCAGTCCACTGCTTCCGTAGGTCTGGAATCGGCTCTTCTCCACCATCTTCCTCAGGGTCCGGTCACCTCGTCTCGCTGTGCAGCGTTTTCTGCCAGACGTTTTCCTTCCCACTGAGGCGCCTTGATACTCTGGGAACAGCCTGTTGGTTCAGAAATGTCTTTCTGTGTCTCACCCTCTTGCTTGAGGACGTCAATGATGGCCTTCTGGACAGTGCGGTTCAGGCCGCGTTTCTTGTTTCATTTTTACCCAGGAAGCATTTCGGCTAAACCATGAGTCAAACAGTCACTGGGACTGACTACTATATATTCCATTGAGGGACAATAGCTTACCCTACCCTAACCCTAACCCTATCACTACATATACCTTTCTGAACAGGTGAAGGCGCGCTTTCTCCGTCTACAATCAGACATTAAAGCGACTTGAAGCCATTCCTTCCTCCCTCGCACCTCCAGACCCGGGCCCCCACGGGCCCCCACGGGCCCCCATTGGGGCCCGGGCCGCCCCCCTCATAGCTCCACGCCTGGCCCCTGATTGATAAGCTGAGTCAGTCACATTTACCGTCAATCATTCCTATAAATATTTCTAAAGTACCACCATAAAACTCCTAAAATCCTGGAGAGTCTGTGTATTTCATCACTACAGAAAACTGTTGGTTGTATCTGGATGGACCAGGTCCTTGTTTACACTAAAAATATGGTTTGAATGTTCATGATCCATGTTTGTTTTGAAAATTTATTTATTTAGTCTGATTCTTTACTCATCCTCAGTGGTAAAAATGTATTTATAGCAACAATAAATTGACAGAGAAATGCAATAAAGATTATTAACTTTCATACTCTTGAGTTTTCTTGTTTTACCAGAGGTGAGATTTTTAAATCAGATATTTTTATAAATAAGGCTCAGTTTTCCCAGACTTCAGTTTTACCCTAATTATGAAAAGTGAAAATGTTATAATTATTTATATGTTTTTCTCTGCTAAAATTAAAAATGCTGGATTATTTTCTTGGTATCTGAATCAGATTGGATATTTTATTATCGTGAACCAAACTTTCCTCTTTGAGAGTCCGTGTTGGTGTGGGAGAAGCTTTACTATTGTTTAAGTCTGGAACATGATTTAAAATTAAGAACAATATTTTTAAATGCCATCTCCTTTCCTTCCAGTGTTTGTTTTTTGTACTTAAACTTGACGTCTTAAAGTCCTGATTTGACCTCCTGTCCACTTTGCTATCATTTATCAACATCTCCAGAGTTTAAGGACTTCCTGTCTCAACAGGAAACAGAAACTCTGATTTATTTTTTGTGTTGCGGTGTGATTAGAGAGGATCTCCTGGCATCACCGTTACTGGTGTCTCATGTTTAATGCTCGTGTTTTACCAGGTTTTCTATCATTACGATTTCTGGGCTTTTCAAGGTTTTTGTTTCTTAGTGTTTCTGGATCACCTTGTGTTTTAATGCTGCTGTATGAATAAATCTTTGGAGGAT
The DNA here is from genome assembly GCA_033032245.1 of Poecilia picta. NCBI lineage: Eukaryota > Metazoa > Chordata > Actinopteri > Cyprinodontiformes > Poeciliidae > Poecilia > Poecilia picta. The sequence goes on from CM065356.1 coordinate 32,754,846, forward strand.
AGTTCCTGCCTCGTGTCTGAATCTCTCCTTATTTCACCGTTTTCAACTCGTTTGATTTATTTTATGCATTTCTTGGCGCTCCGAACACCAGCCTCACGTGGCCACCAGGAGGCGCTGGCTTTAACCTGGGAGGTCAAGAATGAGGAAAGCTCTAGATTCACAGTTTTGTTTTCAGTTTGTTTAAATATCCTGACAAAGTGAAAAAGATGCAATGAAGTAGAGGTAGAATATACTCAGAGTGTAGGACGGACCAAAGACTAGAGGAGAGGGAAATGAAGGAGAAATAAATAAATAAGGTGAAATAAAATTGAAAATATTGATACTGTAAATAAAGAAAAAGAACAATTACTCCTGGGTTTTATGTCCATGAATAAATGTGAAGCTTCTCATGCAAACAGTTGAAACCAGAAGTTTACATACAGCAAACAAAAACACTTTCACCAGTTTTTTTCTGTCTTTAGCTAAATCAGACCAAACTTCTGTTGTTTCAGGTCAGAATCACCAGAATTATGTATTTACTAAATAATAAGAGAATCTGTCAGAGGATGAGTTATAGATGAGGATTCGCTCAGCTAACAGCTAACGGTCATCCAGGACATGCTGGTCATGTGACTGTCACCCAGTAACAGCCTTCAGTCAGAGGCCTCTTCATATCACTGCAGGATGGGCTGCTACTGGCTACTGCAGGTCCTTCCTGCCCACAGAATCACCATCCAACAAGTTTCTTTGAAGATCCTTGAATGACAAGAGTTAAGACATAAAGAACCACAGACAACGTTTGTGAATTTTATGGCCAAACTTTGGCAAAAGGAGCAGTTTCAGCAAACGGCTCTGTTAGTTTGCGACCCAAGAGAGAAACAGACTGGAACCAGCAGCTGTAGAGTAATTCAGTATTTTCCTTTATCTTTAGTTCAGTTCAGTAAACAGGTCAGGTCACAACAAGAAGAGGGAAGAAAATCTCCCTCTCATCTGGACCACCAGGTTCTTAAAGGATTGGCCTCCACAAAGATTAGAGGGGTGGAGACATTTACATTTCTAGAAAGAAAGAATAAACATTTGCACTAAACTATATTCCTAAAAAAATGTCTTCACAGTTACAATTAACTCAAGCAAAACTAGAAACAAAAACAATCTGGGCCCAAACCAAATCAAAATCATCTCTCCTCCCTCTCAGAAAATGGATTTTCCCAATGAGGCTGATTGGAAACACCAGGTCCTTGTCAGCGCTGCTCATGGGCGTTTCCATGGCAACACATGACCCGGTGACCTCAGAGAGATGAGAAGGTGATTAAAACAAGTAAACAAATCAAACCACCTCCCCAAATAAACCAGAATATATAAAATAGACAGAAAACAGCCCCTGATAGGGAGGGAATCCCTCCGAGCCTCACTGAGGTTCTGCCCTCCATCAGCTGGAGCAGCTTTATTCAGGAAATGGAAGAGGGTCAAAGGTTAACAGCTAGAGACAGATGGGGAGCTTCATCTTCACACACAGGTCATCCAGTCCTTTCGCTTGGCAGCGATTTGTCCCAATGGTGGAGGAAACAATCAGTTATTGGAGCCAAACGTTTTCAACAGAAAGTTTTAACAGACAAGAAAATCACATCAATACTGATTAATGATCTAAAGTATTAATAAATGTAAAAATAATAACACAAAAAGTCCAAACAAGGTTATTTATCTCTCTATTTCAGAAAACATTTTAAAAATGTCTTTAATTAGCATTCAGTCGTATTGTGGCTCACTTCTGTCCAGCAGGAGGCGGAAATGCTCACTGCTGCTTAGATAAACTGTGTCGTAACTTCCGGTTAGCGTAGCTAGTTAGCTCCGTCAGCTTCCGGTTAGCCTAGTTAGCTCCGTCAGCTTCCGGTTAGCCTAGTTAGCTCCGTCAGCTTCCGGTTAGCCTAGTTAGCTCCGTCAGCTTCCGGTTAGCCTAGTTAGCTCCGCCCAGCTTCCGTTAGCCTAGTTAGCTCGTCAGCTTCCGTTAGCCTTAAGCTCTTGTCAGCTCTTGTCCAGCGCCATGTGTTCCGTTGACCTCTGAGAGAACTTTATCAGACAGAGAAACACTCCGCTCGAGGATGAAACTTCACCGCAGCTGGAGGAAACCATGGTCCCTCAGTGAGAGATCGACCGACGGAGGCCTGAACCTAGCGGAGGGACCCGAACCGAGCGAACCGAGCCGCAGGTAGGAGACCCGAACGAGCCGAACCGAGCCGAACCGAGCCGCAGGTAGGTCCGGCTCGGTCCGACCTGAGAGCAACCGGGACTCCAGAGTCACCGGACGTCCAGAAATCAGCGGGATTCCCGTGTTATTGTGATGCTAACCGCTGTTAGCAGTAAGAGTGACGTATATCCGCTTGTTGTGTAAATCTGAAGGTGAAGAATCACGTTCACCAAAAGAACCGGTTCAGTTCACCGAGTCTCTCTGCTTTATTGCCGTAAAGACTCGTTATAAACTGAAAAATAGTTTATATCTGCGGCTGCTGGCGACTTCCGGTGTGTTGGATCAACTGGCGCCCAGATCAACTGGTGAAATCCTGGTTTTAAAGGCCAGGTGGCCGCGTTGATGCCTGATCAAAAATACTGAATCATATCTGAGGATTACATTTCTGTGGCCACAGATGAAAATGATGTTTAAATTCCTGGTGTTTACTGGAACATCACTGTTTACCACAACAGATCAACTTACACACATTCAAGTTAACCAGTTTATTCGTACAGCACATTTTCACTAACAAGGTTTACATGATGATAATTAAAATAAAACACCAAACACTTTACATTAAGTTGGCAGAACAAAGGGAACCAAAGATATGTTCTAATCCAGACTAAGGTTAAGTTTCAGTTATTAATCAAAGCTTTATGCAGGTGGTTTTAACCTGTATTGGGAAGAGTAACCAGAAGTTGTACTGCAGGAAGAACAGAATTACTTCACTGTAGGAAAGTTAAGGTGTAATAATAATTGATTATTATTGACTGGGATGTATTTATGAACTAACCGACAGTCAAACACAGAAAATATTAAGCTTGTAGCATCAAATTATGCCTGATTCAACTGAGGCTGAAAGGTGAATCGATATTTGAATTATTATTTTAGTAACTGATTAATCACTAACTGGAGTAAACAGACTCAAAAGGTCGTTTGCATTTCAATGTGAGTGGTTTGAGTCGTTGTTGTGTGACATCATTAATGTCGGCGTTCCTCCTCCAGAACTCCAGCATCATTTCTCCAGTGAGGCGCTTCCCTCCGATCGGGACAGCAGTTCCAGTCCGGACCGGGACGCACCAGAACCGGCGCCGGACCACATCGGCTCCAGGCAGGACGGAGCGCTGGTGCTGAAGCAGGAGGCCGAGGCCATCATGGTGACTGTGGACTATGATGATGAACCTGAACCAAGCAGCTACCAGCTTCTCTACCAGAACCGCCCAGAGACCCAGAACCGGAACCAGGAGGCGCTGAAGCCAAAGAAAAGACTGGACCTCCTGCAGATGGGACAGAACGCAGATGGGAATCTGTATCCCTGTCCCATTTGTGGGAAATGTTTTGCCAAGAACAGCTACTTGACCAAACACAAGAGGATCCACACCAGCGAGAAACCGTTTGTCTGCGATCAGTGTGGGAAAGCCTTCAGCAACACCAGCTACCTGGCCAATCACAAGAAGACTCACAGTGGCATGAAACCGTTCGCCTGTCTCATCTGTGGGAAAGTTTTCACCCAGCAGATCCATGTCACCGACCACATGAGGATTCACACTGGAGAGAAGCCCTTCCCCTGTGCCACCTGTGGGAAACACTTCAGACAGAAGAGCAGCTTGAACAAACACCTGAGAACTCAGCACCAGAAGCTGGAGGCATGATGGGGTTCTGAGCTGGACCTGAAGTACTGGCTGGTTCTGAGCTGCTGGTTGGTTCTGCCCCCTAAAGGCCTGGAGGAATCAGACTGTAACTTTCCTGCTTTTAAACTCTACTTCCTGTTCTTCAGTGTCTCTGAGGAAGACTGTACAGGTGCTGGTCATAAAATTAGAATATCATGAAAAAGTAGATTTATTTCAGTAATTCCATTTAAAAAGTGAAACTTGTATATTATATTCATACATTACATACAAACTCATATATTTCAAATGTTTATTTTGATGATTACAAATGACAACAAATGAAAATCTCAAATTCATCATATCAGAAAATTAGAATCTTGTGAAAAGGTTCAAAATTGATGGCACCTGGTACCACACTCTAATCAGCTAATGAACTCAAACCACCTGCAAAGGCCTTTAAATGGTCTTTCAGTCTAGTTCTATAGGCTACACAATCATGGGGAAGACTGCTGACTTGACAGTTGTCCAAAAGACGACCATCGACACATTGGACAAGGAGGGCAAGACACAAAAGGTCATCGCTAAAGAGGCTGGCTGTTCACAGAGCTCTGTGTCCAAGCACATTAATAGAGAGGCGAAGGGAAGGAAAAGATGTGGTCGAAAAACGTGTACAAGCAAGAGAGATAACCGCACCCTGGAGAGGATTGTGAAACAAAACCCATTCAAAAATGTGGGGGAGATTCACAAAGAGTGGACTGCAGCTGGAGTGAGAGCTTCAAGAACCAACACACACAGACGTATGAAAGACATGGGTTTCTGCTGTCGCATTCCTTGTGTCAAGCCACTCTGGAACCACAGACACCGTCAGAAGCGTCTTGCCTGGGCTAAAGAGAAACAGGACTGGACTGCTGCTGAGTGGTCCAAAGTCATGTTCTCTGATGAAAGTAAATTTTGCATTTCCTTTGGAAATCAAGGTCCCAGAGTCTGGAGGAAAAGAAGAGAGGCACTTCATCCACATTGCTTGAAGTCCAGTGTAAAGTTTCCACAGTCAGTGATGGTTTGGCTGCCATGTCATCTGCTGGTGTTGGTCCATTGTGTTTTCTGAGGTCCAGGGTCAACGCAGCCACATACCAGGAAGTTTCAGAGCACTTCATGCTTCCTGCTGCTGACCAACTTTTTGGAGATGCAGATTTCATTTTCCAACAGGACTTGGCACCTGCACACAGTGCCAAAGCTACCAGTACCTGGTTGAAGGACCATGGTATCCCTGTTCTTAATTGGCCAACAAATCCTCCTGACCTTAACCCCATAGAAAATCTATGGGGTATTGTGAAGAAGAAGATGCAATACACCAGACCCAACAATTCAGAAGAGCTAAAAGCCACTATTAGAGCAACCTGGGCTATCATAACACCTGAGCAGAGCCACAGACTGATCGACTCCATGCCACGCCGCATTGCTGCAGTAATACAGGCCAAATGAGCCAAAACTAAATACTGACTGCTGTACATGCTCATACTTTTCATGTTCATACTTTTCAGTTGGCCAATATTTCTATAAATCCTTTGTTTTTATTGGTCTTCAGTAATATTCTAATTTTCTGATATGATGAATTTGAGATTTTCATTTGTTGTCATTTGTAATCATCAAAATTAAACAAAATAAACATTTGAAATATGAGTTTGTATGTAATGTATGAATATAATATACAAGTTTCACTTTTTAAATGGAATTACTGAAATAAATCTACTTTTTCATGATATTCTAATTTTATGACCAGCACCTGTATGTTCCTCCACCCTCCCGGCTGAGTGGAAGACCATTAGGACCTCTAAAAAACTACAGATGTTAACCTTTGTGTAAAGTTGGAGATTCTAACATTTACTAAAAATACTGAGTTTTTAAAAATAATAGTGGGAATTCTGAGAAAAAAATATGGGCATTCAGGAAAAATGTTGGATTCTGACTTTTTTGAAAGATGGATGAATTCTAAAAAAAGAGGTAAAAATTAATTATTTTAAAAAGTGAAAAAAGCAGAAATTTACCAAAAACGTAGAAATTATTTTTAAAAATTACTGAAAAAAAGTTAATATTCTTAAGTCGGAGTTCTGAGGATAAAGATCAAACTGCTTAAAAACCCTGCAGAAGTCGTAACAGAAAAGTTAAAGTTCTTTGACAAAATCTGAATTAGTTGTGTGTTTTGTGACATGATGGGATTATGGAGCCTCAAATGAACAGGAATCGGGTGGATCTGGTGACTCCGTGGCTCAGTGTAGCTGCAGTCACTCAGTCTTTGGTTATGATGTATTTTTCAGTCTAACAGCAGCTTCATGACAGCCTGGACTGTAAATGCTTCAGTTTAGTTTGGGTCACTGTTGATGTGCCGAGTCATGCAGTTCTTCTGTAAATGCTTTGTTTTCTCAGACAGTAAAACCCAATGTGCTGCAGTAGCAGAAATATTTATGCATATTTTGTATTTAAGGTTTGATCTTGAATTCAAGCTCCATGTTTCACATCACAAAACAATAATTATTTACGTCACCAAACTGAGTTAAGACCAGAATTATTTACAGCCAGGGAGTTTTAGGTTTAAAGGTATTTTGATATTTAGCCAGAAAGTTTGTTTACCCTCAATAGAAAACAGAATTTATGAGCAGGAATTCAAAATAAAAGCTTTTATATTTGTGGTTCATAGCTAATAGCTAAGGGAACTGTTTAACTGAAATAAGGGTTTTATTTCAGAGAATAAACGTTATATTTTCAAAAAGGGATATAGGTGTAGGTTTCTCAGTACCACTCCAGGCCAGAAGGTGGCAGTGATCATAGTTGAGCAGGAAGAGGAGGAACCCGAAGCGGTCAAGTGATCCGGGACAACCGGTGTTACATGGATTCGTGTTTCCCCATCAGATGGAGAAGAACCTCCTGCAGCAAACAGGAAGGGGCGGGACGGACCGCTGTCAGGCTCAGACCTTATTAGGAAATGGGACCATTGCGCTCCGGAAGTGAAGGGGGCGCTACTTCCTATACTTCAGGTTTTTTTGTTTTTAATCTGTGATATTTTCATCTTTAGGAAGGAGTTTCACTCTCAGAATGTATTTGAACTTCTCTCTTGTTTACTTCAGCGCTGCTCACAGTTTTTACCAAATTCTGTAGCTTTCTGTGTTCTTCTAAATCTGCTCCTTAGTCGCATCTTTTCGGGGTTGGTACTGCCTCTAGTGGTGTGGGGGTGGTAACACAACTAATTACATTACTAAATCTAAATCAAAATACTACAAAGTCTTTATTACGTCCATCCATCCATCCATTTTCTTTACACCCTTGTCCCTCAGGGGGTCAGGAGGTGCTGCTGCGTCTCCAGCTGACCTCCCAGGTGAGAGGCGGGGTCACCTGGACGGGTCGCCAGTCTGTAAGTCTTCAATACTTAATATTAATTCTGGTATTACTGGCACCATAAAAGATAAATTCCCTCACAAAAGAACATACCTTTTCATTTTCTTAAGGAAGTAGAGCTAATTAAATGAGATGAAAAAGACCTTAAAGTGGTTCCAGTTTCTCTCGATTGTCAACCTGTTGAAACTGTGGCACCTTTTAAATACCTCGAGTCGTTCCTGGACAGTCAGCTCAACTCTACTGAAAACACTGACTATGTTTTTAAGAACTGTTATCAAAGACTCTACCTTTAATAAGACCAACCAATCAATCATATCAATCAATCAATCAATCATATCTTTATTCCAGACACAAAAAAGGTCCATAGAAAAAAGGAAAAACAAGCAAAATAAGAGAAAAATAAAAATAAACATGACATATTATTCATCGAGTCAGAAATAAATGACATCAATGATTTCATAATCCTGAAGACAATCTCACAGCACTAAAAGCAGGATTTACTAAAATTGCAATTATATTATTGCATGACACAGATAATCTACACATCCTGAGTCCAGCTGCACATGTGGGAACAGCATCATGTAAAACAGTGGCCAGCTGCTCCATCCAGGCCAGGGGAGCCCAACACGTCGATGGAGGTTTAGAGTCGATCTCAGCAGCAGGTGAGGAACTGATCGCCGCCAGGAGGCTTAGAGCAGCACCTCCTCTTCTGATTGGCTTATCAGAAATATTCACTAAGACCCTGAACAATTGTAGCTTCATTAAAAAAAGAATAATTATAAAAAATCAACGACATTTGTTAAAATTAATAATCTCATTAATTATTGTTTCAACAAGGTGTTGCGCAATTCAGTGTGTTTCAGTTCCATCAACAAAAAAAAAGGAAAAAAAAGCGAATAAAGACCGACTGAGATCAGAGCAGGAGTTTAAATCAGATACTCAACCACTGCTCTGTTCATGAGAGGCTCATTAATAATCCAGAAATAAATATCAAGCCTGGAAACCTGACATCATAACGACTGAATGTTTTTAACGTAATCGCTGCTAGGCTTGCGGGGCGCAGGCGGTTGCCACGGCAACGGGTGAGCGACAGAGAGAGAGAGAGTAAAAAGGTAGGAGAGGTTTAGAGTTGATCGTCTGTTCAGGTTATTTTACCTTCGTTTACCTTTGCTGTGACTCATCAGACCTGCTGTAGTTTCTGAACGTTCAATAAACGACAAACTTGGAGTAATTACCTTGTTCTTGGTGAGCATAGTCACAATAAACATCAAATAGGAGAAATATCTAATTAAGTTTTAACTAATTCTACCACGATAATTATCTGAAATTAAATTAATTTTATCCTGACTTCAGAAGATTTGCCGTTACCTTTACTGGGCTCTTTGGTTCCTCCTGTCAGTCTGTAGTTTCTCATACCGAGGTCATCAAACCAAAGTTCAGATCCACCATGACTGACTGACATCTGCTGGTTTGCAACCAGCTTCTGACTGAGAAACCAGTAAAGCTGCTCCCAGTGTCAGGAAGGAACTGGATTAGGTTTTCTGTCACTTTATTACTTCTACTAAAACTGATGTATTTTCGCATATAAAAAAAGTCAATAGAGTTTAATTTGCAATTTTTATGTCTTTGTGTCGTGAGATACTGTAGATCTCAGGCGGCTGGAGAGAGAAAAACTAGATCTTTCTCTCAAAAAGTTTGGGCAGCCCTGATCTCGGCACTTTGAGTCGGAGCCTCAAAATATGTATTTATGCTTTTATTTCTCATCAAATATATATATATATATATAAAATAATAAATATATAAAGAATAATATATTTCTCATCAAAATATGCATATATGCTTTTATTTCTTATCAAAAATAAATATATAAATAAAATAATAAATATATAAAGAATAATATATTTCTCATCAAAATTTGTATTTATGCTTTTATTTCGTATCAAAAATAAGTATATGAATAAAATAATAAATATATAAAGAATAATATATTTCTTATCAAAATATGTAATTATGCTTTTATTTCTCATCATATATATATATATATATATATGTATATATATATATATATATATATATATACAGTATATATATATATATATATATATATGTGTGTGTGTGTGACCCAATACCCACCATGGAAAAGACGGTTAGAGGCTAAGATCAAGATAACAAGGAGGGAAGTGAGCCAACTGTCAGAGCTCCAAAGGGGAGCAATGAATAGATCAGTACACAAGAAGTACAGCCAGATGTCCATACCTGAAGCACTCGAAACTGCCAAACAAAGGCTCCAAGCCTTGGCCAGCCGCCTGAAGAGATACACAAGAGAGAATGAAGCCAGGAGGATTAACCGGCTCTTCCACACCCAACCAGCTAAAGTGTCTCAATGGCAGGGTACTAACAACAGAGCAGACCCACCAAGCCTGGAGACTGAACAATACTGGAAAGGCATATGGGAAAGGGAGGCGACCCACAACAGCAATGCAAAGTGGCTGACCTCTCTACGAGAGGAACACAGCAACCTCCCTGAACAAGCCCCAGTAACCATCACTGTGGCAGATGTCCAAGAAAGAGTCTCGGGTATGAAAAACTGGACAGCACCAGGACCTGACATGATCCATGCCTACTGGCTAAAGAAACTCACTGCCCTCCATGAGCGACTGGCAGCTCAAATGAACCAGCTGCTACAAAATGAGACTCACCCTGAATGGTTAACTGAAGGTCGCACAATCCTGATACAGAAGGATCCCTCAAAGGGTTCAATCCCATCCAACTATCGGCCAATAACCTGTCTCTCTACAACATGGAAGCTCATATCAGGCATCGTAGCGGCTAAGATAAGTGGTCACATGGATAAATACATGAGTACGGCACAGAAGGGCATTGGCAAAAATAGCAGAGGAGCCAAACACCAACTCCTTGTAGACCACACAGTCGCCCGAGACTGCAAAACCCGACACACCAACCTGTGCACCGCTTGGATAGATTACAAGAAAGCCTATGACTCAATGCCACACACTTGGATCATTGAATGCTTAGAGATGTACAAAATCAATAGGACTCTAAGAGCCTTCATTGCAAACTCGATGGGGCTGTGGAAAACCACCCTTGAAGCCAACTGCAAACCACTTGCACAAGTGTCCATCAAATGTGGCATATACGAAGGAGATGCTCTGTCCCCACTGCTGTTCTGCATAGGCCTGAACCCCCTCAGCCAAATCATCAACAAGACTGGCTACGGATACCGACTGAAGAATGGGGCCACAATCAGTCACCTCCTCTACATGGATGACATCAAGCTGTGCGCTAAGAGTGAGCGAGACATCGACTCACTGATCCACACCACCAGGATATACAGCACTGACATTGGGATGTCATTCGGACTAGAGAAGTGTGGTCGGATGGTTACAAAGAGAGGGAAGGTCGTCCGCACAGAAGGGGTCTCACTCCCAGAAGGAACAATAGCAGACATAGAGCACAGTTACAAGTACCTGGGAATACCACAAACAAATGGCAACCTGGATGAGGTCACAAGGAAAGGAGCCACAGCCAAATACCTCCAACGAATAAGGCAAGTCCTGAGAAGCAGCTCAATGGCAAGAACAAGATCCGTGCAATAAACAGCTATGCCTTACCAGTAATCAGATACCCTGCCGGAATAATCAGCTGGCCAATGGAAGAGATAAAGGCCACGGATGTTAAGACTCGGAAGTTACTAACCATGCATGGAGGTTCCACCCCAAATCCAGACCCTGAGACTGAACACGAGCCGTAAGGAAGGAGGCAGAGGACTAGCGAGTGTGAGAGCCACTGTCCAGGATGAAACATCCAAGATCCATAAATACATCAAGGACAAAGCCTCAACGGACGATATGCTCAGCGAATGTCTCAGGCAATGGGGAACAGAGGATGAGGGGCTAGAGGTTCCATCATGGGAGAACAAGCCCCTACATGGGATGTACCACCGACAAATAACTGAAGTGGCTGATATCAGGAAATCCTACCAATGGCTGGACAAAGCTGGACTCAAGGACAGCACAGAGGCTCATCCTGGCTGCACAGGAACAGGCCCTAAACACCAGAGCAATAGAGGCTCAGATCTACCACACCAGACAAGACCCAAGGTGTAGGTTGTGCAAGGAGACCCTGAGACAGTCCAGCACATAACAGCAGGTGAAGATGCTGGCAGGGAAAGCGTACATGGAACGACATAACCAGGTGGCGGCATAGTGTACAGGAACATCTGTGCAGAATATGGACTGGAAGCCCCGAGATCGAAGTGGGAAACACCCCCAAAGGTGGTGGAGAATGACGGAGCTAAGATCCTGTGGGACTTCCAGATCCAGACAGACAAGATGGTGATGGAGAACCAACCGGACATTGTGGTGGTGGATAAAGAACAGAGGAAAGCCGTTGTGGTGGATGTAGCTATACCAAGTGATTACAACATCAGGAAAAAGGAGCATGAGAAACTGGAGAAATACCAGGGCCTCAGGGAGGAACTGGAAAAGAACTGGAAGGTGAAGACCACAGTGGTGCCTGTGGTCATCGGGGCCCTCGGGGCAGAAACCCCCAAACTGGAGCAGCGGCTAAAATAGGAACAACATCAGACATATCAGCACTAGGCACAGCCAAGATACTGGAGGAGAACCTGAAGCTCCCAGGCCTCTGGTAGAGGTCAGAGGTCAGAGGAAGAAAGAGAGAGAGGAGACCACCCGCAGAGGGTGAGAAGGGATTTTTTATTTATATATAAAATAACAAATATATAAAGAATAATATATGTCTTATCAAAATATGTATTTATGTTTTCATTTCTTATCAAACATATATAGGAATAAAATAATATATAAAGAATAATATATCATCAAAATAAGTATTTATGCTTTTATTTCTTATCAAAAATAAATATATAAATAAAATAATAAATATATAAAGAATAATATATTTCTCATCAAAATATGTATTTATGCTTTTATTTCTTATAAAAAATATATATGAATAAAATATATAAAGAATAATATATTCCTTATCAAAATATGTATTTATGCTTTTATTTCTTATCAAAAATAAATATATAAATAAAATAATAAATATATAAAGAATATATTTCTCATCAAAATATGTAATTATGTTTTTATTTCTCATCTCATATATATATATATTATAATATATTATGATATAAAATAGTAAATATATAAAGAGTAATATATGTCTTATCAAAATATGTATTTATATTTTTATTTCTTATCAAAAAATAAATATATAAATTAATCAATATATAAATAATAATATATTATCAAAATATGTATTTATGCTTTTATTTCTCATCAAAAAATATATATATTTAAAATAATATATAAAGAATAATATTTGTCTTATCAAAACATGTATTTGTTTTTATTTCTTATCAAACATATATACAGAAATACAATAATATATAAAGAATAATATATAATCAAAATAAGTATTTATGCTTTTATTTCTTATCAAAAATAAATATATAAATAAAATAATAAATATATAAAGAATAATATATTTCTCATCAAAATATGTATTTATGCTTTTATTTCTTATAAAAAATAAATATATAAATAAAATAATATATACACATATATATGTGTGTGTGTATATATATACACACACAACATATTAATAAAATAAAAATATATTTTGATAAGAAATAAAAGCATAAATATATATTTAGGTATTTTCTTTTTTTACACACAAGTTTTATTTTGCTTTGTCTTTTGCTTCAAAAAAGCAAAAAAAGACAAAGCAGAATATACATTTTTCTTAAAACAACATAAAACAAACAAAAACGCATGTTTATGGGAAATAAAATATATACATTACTTAACGGAAACTCATGTGTAAATAAAAGGGAAAACTAAATATATATTTATTCTTTTATTTCTTATTAAAACATATTTTTGCTCTTATTTCCTATTATGTCGGTTTTGGTCCTCCATATGCCCCAACAGGTGTGGCTGTTTGGCCGTCACTGTTTGGATCTCGCCTTGTGACTCTATGCCTAATTGTTCCATCACTTCCCATAAACTCAGATCTTTATCTCTGTGAGCTTTTATCTCCAAACTGGTGGTAAATGCTGTGTGTCCAGTATTTCCTCACATCCTTCACTGATTCTCACATTCTTCTGGTTTTGTCTTCCAAGTTCACCAACACTTTGTCTGTGGTTGGAATAAAAACACAAATTCTCAGAGGTCAGAGGTCACTCACTTACCATGTTGTTCTCCTTAGCTGGTTTTGCTTGTAAATGCCTTGGTAGCCATAGCAACGTGGCTGAACTGCCCCTGTTAGCTTCCTTACAGTGAGAAGGAGGTTTAATCCTTTAGCCTGTTTCCGTCTCCTGACTCTCATGGCAGGAAGTCCTTCTCTGCCAAGGCCTCTTTCTATTTAAGGGCATCAAAATAAAAGCACTGCATGCTGACCTGCCAAAATAAGAGTTGAGCTCTTCACCTTTTTCTCTGAGGCCAAACAACATCCTGGACACAGTGAAACATACAGACCCAGACTTTGAGTCTTCCTGCCTCCCTGTCACTCCTTCACATCTCCCAACTCTTGTTTTATCTCTAAACAGGCGTGAAAATAGTTTTAATATAACAGTGACCAGGTTCATTGCTGGTGAGGCTCTGACTTATGACTTAGACACCATCCATGTTATTGGACCTAAGGAAATTTCACCCATGCGTACAACGTTGGGGGGTAAAAAGACTAATCATTTACATGTCATCCATAGCCGCGTTAACTCAGTGAAACTTATAAATGCTAGGTATTCATTTCGTGCTATGATCCACAGCAAAATGATCTGTATTCGCAAGCTACGCAGACTCGTTGCCATAGCAACTGACAACAATACCACTTCATGTTTTAGGATTTAACAACAAAAAACATTCAAGAATTTACAGAACAGAACATTTATTCTGTTGTTGTTTGATCGTTTTAGGCTTAATGTTTTATTAATAAATACTTGCTGTGGTAGATTAGCTACCGCTTCTACTTTACTGAATTATTTAAACATTAACTGTAGCCCATAAAACGCACATTTAATTAAAAAACTAAACAAAAACATCTCATTGCTGTCTTGCCTTTACGTATCAATGAAATCCATGCAGCCCTAATTCTGCACTAAAATATCTGTTCATCCAAAGCCAAGTTTATCCTCTGCTTGTCTTTTCTACTCCGTTTGAGAATCATCAAACTGTCTTGAAGTAAAACTCTCAGCTCTGTGTTGGTCTTCCTTTAGTTATCTTCTGCTTCAATTGAAAATACAGTTTAGAAAACTGTTTAAGTGTATAAATGTAGTCTTTCATGAATAAAACAAATATCGCTGTACTTTATTTACTGTGTAGCTAGCTCCATGGCTAGCTCGCTGTGTCTTACTCTGCAGTAGCGCCCCCTGCACTATGTTCATTGTTAGAAGGAAAGTTTTATTGTAGGAGTCAGTTTACTACAACGTACTTTGTATTTTTGAAATTCCAACTTCCCAGTGAGGAAAATCAACCAGACGGCCATTTAGAGGTCAAATGTCGTGAATGTTTAAGGCCAACTTTGGGTTTCGATGTGACCGCTTTGCATCAACAGCAGGCAGCTGTGCTGGACATGCCAGCTCTACGCTGAACAAATTAAATCTGATGGAAAGCTTGAAGTTTAAGTGACCTCGGTGTGAAAGCAGGGCCGTGTAGAGGCCACTAGAGGGCAGGTGCTCAGTTAAAAGGGGCCCATCTAACCACCTTCTAGGACAGAATATTAAACAGCTTTCAGAGTCTAATGAACAAAATTGTGACATATACAATCAAAGCTAAGAGAAATCTCTATTTAGAGCATAACACTATGCATATGTAAGATATTTTATTAGTAATTTCTTTCTGCATGTCTGTTTTGTTATAGGAAAGTATTGCAATATTCAAACCTACAATTTAGCAAGATATGTAAATCAGAGCTGGACCACCAGACATAGTTAGTCTTTACAGAATTACACTATTTAAAATATAAACAAGGGCTCAATGCAGGCTTTTAGTGACTGTAATCTATAAACAGAGCTTCCTGTTTGCTGCATTGGAGATGAAGATGGTCCATTCAGGACAGCAGAATTATAGCAAACTTTAAGGTGGAACTGCAGAAAAAAGGAAAAAGCAAAAATTGAATTGTTAATGCATGTCACCATGAGAAAAGCTACTGAGTTCTGTTTAAAAAACTTTTTTAAAAATTAAAATCACACATTTGTCTCATGAATTTTTTATTTTTTGCAAAACAAACTTATTTGCACTCATCATAAATCTTTTCTTGCTATTCTAAGTTTTTGTTTGTGACTCAAAGTTTTGCTTGTGATTCTCATGATGTCGTGAGCAAAAGATTTCTGATGTGTGCAAATAAATATTTGTTTGGTAAAAATGAGTTATTTAATTCTGAAAAAGTCTTTTAAACAAAATTTTGTTCTGTGTTTTTTAAAAAGAAATCATTACAATTCCAAAAGTTTTGATTACAATTTTATTATACTTAACTGAGGTTATTTATTTTTCATTGAATAATTGGGAAACAAATTTAACTTAATACTCTGCGAAACAGACCCTAAATGTACTTAAAATCTGGGTTGAGTTTTTTCCCCTTTATTAATGTCACTTTTATTACATACATTATATCTATCATGGTAATTCAGGGCGAGTTATTTTTAATTCTAAATGAATATTGTTGGACTTTTATTTAAGTGTTATTCTCCTTCAAGATACATTTACCTAATGCTGGAATAAATGACATGTTCATTATGCAGCCAAGGATATTAGACATGTTTCCATATGGAGATGATCGGTGTTGGACGGGCGATGGGCCCTTATTGCATAAGCGATACTGAACAATGACTGATATCATCAACGATACAGGGAAGAAGCGTTCAGTTATCTAGCTTTGCTAGCAAAATCTTTAGCTAGCAGCTAGCTAATAGCACATCAACAACAGCCTAATGTCTGCATGATACTGAAGAATGACTGCCATCATTAACAATACAGGAAAGCTTTTCAGTTATCAAGCTTTGCTAGCAAAGTCGTTAGCTAGCAACTAGCTAATAGCACATCAACAACAGCCTAATATCTGTATGATAAAATCCTGAATCGATAGATAATAACAGTTTCTCCTCCCCTCAGTGGTTCTTCAGAGAGGCAGACAGAGGCCTGTCAGTGTGTTGGATTTCATTTCCTCTCTGCTTAAACTGAGCTGAAGCAGAAACTTCAACGTTTTCCTCACAAGTAGCAAGTTACTCCACTTTATTCACCAAAAACGTTTGCTATGTTAAGCTCCAGTTAGCCGCCTTATCGCACTGCACCATGTGTCACGGGCAAAAGGTCAAAGGTAACAAGGTGACCAGGGGCTTATTATGTTATACAAAAAAGAAACAAAGCAAAACAAAAAAAAACTTTATAATTTTAGTACATGTTATGTGTCAGAAGAGGCACATGGGGTCAAGGAGCAAAAGGGGCAGGTGCTCAATGCCCTCCCCCCCACAGCTCGTGCCTGATAGTGTGCTTTAGTAGTAATAGTGTGTGCCGACAGTGTAATATTTCCACATGTAAAAGCATGAGTGTCTTAACATTACAATTCATAAGCTACTAAAATATCTTTCATAAAGTTCTGGTCAATAAAAGTAAGACATGCAGAATGTATTTTCTAATTCTATGTAAAAATTACGTGACAAAATATTTTCTCATCTGCATTCAAGCGGCCTGCTGGTAGATGAGCCGACAGATTCCCACCCGGCTGTGGTTGGATCTACATTTCTTTCCTCCAGCTGCAGCAGTGATGAAACAGAGGACCAGACTGATCCTCTGATCCTCAATAGCCATTGAAGTAGCCACTTCAATAGCTGTTTAAATACTGAAAGTCATTTTATCATTTCACAACATCATCCACTATTTAAACACAATCTGTGAAAAAATAGATCAAGCAAAAACATTTGAGAATTTATTAGTTTTCATCACGTTAATAAAATTTACTGCAGCATTAATCCACACAACACCCAGTGTTAATGCATTTCAATCACTGTCACCAATACAAAGAAATTTTTCCTTTTATCCTTTCACATCATGCATGATTTCAACTTTATTGTAAGAATTTACTCCAGTCCTTTATCACCTAATAACCATCAAACATGCCATTAATGTTAATAGAGTCATTTTTTCTGAACACTGACAGAAACTGTCCAACTTATGGGGAATGTTAAATAGCTTCTTTGAAACAAAATCTTACCGCATATCAAATTAGAGCTGGAACAGACATCATTAGGACAAGTACGATGGGTGAAAAGTTTCCCTTTTGTGAGTTCTGATGTGGTAGGTATAACTATTTTTATGGCCAAAACATTTCCCACAGGTTGCGCATATGAAAGGCCTCTCACCTGTATGAATCCTCACGTGACTATTCAAAATACGCTTTTCACGGAAACATTTCCCACAGGTTTCACATGAGAAAGGCTTTTCACCTGTGTGAGTTCTCATGTGGGTATTCAAAACATGCTTTTCACGGAAACATTTTCCACAGGTTTCGCATGAAAAAGGCTTTTCACCTGTGTGAATTCTCACATGGTTATCCAAATGGATTTTTTGGTTGAAACATTTTCCACAGGTTACACATGAGAAAGGCTTCACACCAGTGTGAGTTCTCATGTGGCTGTTCAAATTGGCTTTTTGATTGAAACCTTTTCCACAAGTTGCACATGAGAAAGGCCTCTCCTCAGTGTGAACTCTCATGTGGGTATTCAAAATATGTCTTTGACGAAAACATTTCCCACAGATTTTACATGAGAAGGGCTTCTCACCTGTGTGAGTTCTGATGTGCCTTATCAAAGTATTTTTTTCACTGAAACCTTTTCCACAGGTTATACATGCAAAAGGTTTCTCCCCTGTGTGAGTTCTCATGTGATTATTCAAACTACACTTGTGACGGAAAGTTCTCCCACAAGTTACACATGAGAAAGCTCTCTCCTCTGTGTGAGTCCTCATGTGGCTAATCAAGATATATTTTTGACGAAAACATTTCCCACAGATTTCACATGAGAAAGGCTTCTCCCCTGTGTGAGTTCCCATGTGGCTATTCAAATTACATTTTTGACTGAAACCTTTTCCGCAGGTTACACATAAGAAAGGCTTCTCACCTGTGTGAGTTCTCATGTGGATTGTTAACTCAGTGTTTAACTTGAAACCTTTCCCACATACATTACACTGTTTACATTTTTTTAATCTGTAAATTTCTTTGTCCTTCACACTTTTCTCTGCATTGTTACTTTCCCCTCTGGTTTTCTCAACTCTCTTCTGGTGCGAGAACATTTGGTTTCCACTGAGTTCTGGTTGTTGGTGATCTGTTTCATTATTAGACACAGTTAGGATTAATGTCTCCTGCTTCAGTACTTCCTGGTTATAATCCTGATTGAAGCCTTCAGCTTCAATCTTCACCATCTGCTGCGATTCTGATTGGTGATTGTCATCCTTCATTTGTTGCAGCTCCAGTTCTTCTGGTTCTACTTTGATTTCAAGTGATCCAGAACCTGTTCCCATAAATGTATCAGTCTCTTGCTTTGGTACAGCCTGGTTTTCATCCTGACTGAAGCCTTCATCATCAGTCTTGACCATCTGCTGACAACCGTCGTTCTTCTTTTGTTGCAGTTCTACTTCCTTTGGTTCCTCTTTGATTTCAAGAGATCCAGAATCTGTTTCTGTTAAGTCATCTGTTACCTGCTTCAGAATGATCTGGTCTCCTTCCTTTACCATCTGTAGAGGTTCTGGTCCGTACTCCTCTGCTTTGACTTGTGGACGTTCTGGTTCCTCTTTTCTCTCTTTGATTCTTTGAGATTCTGTTTCCCTCGGATCCATAGCAGACATTTGTTGGTTGAGGTCCAAATGATGAGCAAGAACATCTTGTTTAATGGCAGACATAATGTGACAAATCTGAGAAAAAAGGAGAAGCAGATTACTAGACCTAAAGAGAGGAGCTAGCTGTTAGCTAGCGATTAGCTGTTAGCTAGCTGTTCGCTGTGGCTCTGCAGCACAAACAACAAACCCTTCAGTAAGTAAATACTAGGGATGTGCCGATCAGGTTTTTTTCTGCTGATACCGGTCACATAATTATTATTTATTTATTTTTTATCATAAACACTACTGTTACATTATGTGGAAAAAGGAACCGTGGAAAAAGGAACCATGAATTCACCTTAATTTAGACAAAAACTTGTTTTTAGTAACTTTTTCCAAGAAGAAAACTAAACAAAACAGGCATTGTGCAAATTGAACTGCTATCAATAATACTATCTATAACAGACTGATAACATATGAGGCTCTGAAGAGGCTAAATAATGGAAAGAGCTAAAATAAAACCTCTCAACATTGACAAAAACATTCAAGTATAAAACTTAACATTCAAAGGCAAAAACAGGATCCATTACAATAAACAACGAAAACTTCCTGTTAGCATAGCGGCTAGCTGGTTACTGCTAGTTCTGATTGGCTGTTTCTGACTGAGCGGAGTAACAGGGAGGAGATCGATTAGTTTTTTTTAGAGATTATCTGTCTCATGTTAGGACAGCGAAAGTTTTAATATGTATGTAAAATGTATTTTTTAGGTTAGATGCTGCAGCTTTAAACAGGTTCGGTGTGAGAGTCACTACCAGGTGGAGCAGAAGCGGCTCCGTGTCAAATATTACTAAATATTAAATATTACTAAATATTAAATATTACTACCTGTAGCGGAGCAGCAGTTCAACAGCAGAACCAGCGTCTTACATCGCAGCTCCAAGACTTAAATCATTTACAGGTTATTAGTTTATCTTTCTGACCGTCATGCTAATCCGGTGAGTGTTTGTAGCTGTGCTGCTTTACCTGCTGTCTGATCCTCCATGTCTTTTTACTGCACTGAGCCTCGATGTAGCCAAACTCAGTCATTGTTTTTATGTCTATTAGCTTCATTGTGTTGATGCATTTTGACCTGCTTCAATACGCAAACTTCCCCATCACTCAGTGGTTATATTTCCACATCGCTTAGGATTTGTTGCTGAATGAAAGAGGAGACCAGCTGCACAGGCTGAGGAATGAGATGCAGGTGATCGGTATCGACAACAAGAGCCAATGATCACCGATCATGCACTTTTTCACAAAAATCGGCCCGATTATGATCGGTGATCAATCGATCGGCACACCTCTAGTAATTACTTAAAGCAAAAGACATGAAACACATTTTATTTACTTTCACTGCTCAATAGGAAGAAACATTAACAATAAAAATCAGGCTGCAGTTTATTATTTCATCACTTTGGCTGAATCATGATAAACTGCCTCGTTATGCCTTAAATCAGACCCAGCTAACCTGATCTACAGGGCCGTGTGAAAGTATTCGCCACCCTTGAACTTGAACCTTTTGCCGCTTTTCAGGCTTCAAACAAAAAGATCTAAAGGTTTTATTATTTTGAAGAATAAACAACAATGGTGAGGAAGATATTTTAAAACGTTCCTAACAAATAAAAACCTGCCAAGAGGGACGTCAATATTATTGGCCCCCTTGTGTTAAGACTCTGTAGCGCCACCTGGTGCTGCCATTACAGCTGCAAGTTGCTTCTCAGTTTTGCACCAGGAGAGACTGAAATTCTTGGCCGTTCTTCCTTAAAGCATCTGGAGCTCAGTGAGGCTGTATGGAGAGAACAGCAGCTTTCAGCTCTTCAGGCCTAGGCTTTGACTAGGCCATTCTAACACCTGGATACGTTTATTTGTTCTAGGTTTTGCTTCATGTTGGGATCGTCGTCTTGTTGGAAGGTAAATCTCCGTCCCAGTCTCAGGTTCTTCCAGAATGGTTCTGTTTTCGGCTCCATCAGTGTTTCCATCTTCTCTGCTGAAGAAAAGCAGCCCAGACCATGATGCCGCCGCCGCCGTGTCTGACAGTGGGGATGGCATGATGCTTTATCTGACCGGAGCTCCTTCCTCCATGTTTGTCTCCCAGGAGGCTTGTGGGAAACTTTAAACCAGATTTTTATGGATATCTTTGAGAAGCAGCTTTCTTCTTCTGGCCTCTTTTCCATAAAGGCCAGATTCATCCAGTGTCCCACTGACTGTTGTCCTGTGGACAGACTGTCCCACCTGAGCTGCAGATCTCTGCAGCTCATCCAGAGTAACCCTGGGCCTGTTGGCTGCATCTCTGATCCGTCTCGTCCTTGTTCCAGATGAAGGTTTGTAGTGACGGCCGGGTCTGGGTAGATCTGGTCCATTTCCACCTGATCAGAGCTCATTCAGGTGTTTAAAGCTCTTTTTGATCCAAATCCAGTTTAAGCTTCCGGTCCACTTCCTGCTGTGATCCCTGGTCTCATGATTCTCTGTGTTTAACCAGAGCATCACAGAGCAGCTGCTTTTATAGATCCACCTGATTCCAACAGGTGGATCATCAGACATCAGGACAACATGATCATCCAGAGACAAACTGAACGTCTGGACTGAAAGGAGCCCAATAAAATTACACGCCACACTTTGCAGTTTTTATTAGTTAAAGTTTAAAATATACAATAAACTTTGTTCCACTTGTTGTTTATTCTTCAAAATAATAAAAGTTTTAGATCTTTATGTTTGAAGCCTGAAAAGCAGCAAAAGGTTAAAGTTCAAGGAGGCTGAATACTTTGGAGTGGCTCTTTTCTGTCAAATGTATTTCAGTTATATTTGTCTCTCTAACTCTTAGGTTGTTAAGAAATGTTACCACCAGCTGGGAGCCGAGAGCAGAGGAGCAGCTGGCAGTAAAAAAACAAAAATATGCCTTTATTTCTTACCATTTTCAACTTTAAAACCACAAATTAAAATCTTAATATTTTTCTGGTGCTGAGTCTTATGCTTAACTTATGAAACTTCCCAGATATTCAATTTCTAGATATTTACAGGTTCGTCCATCCAGGACATGGAAAAACTAAAAGAAAAGGTTTAAAGCAACTCAAGTTATAATTTAAATAACACATAACTTGTATTGAAATCAATATTTATGAGGAGTTTAATCAAGTGGAGTTAAAGCTCGTTTTTAGTTTTTGAAGTTTTTGTAAAGGAGATTCAGAGATTAGATCAGTGACTCTGAACCAAACTGATCTAAACATTTGAATCTTAGTTTGACTCTATGGGTCTCAGCAGGTTATTTACAGACAAAAACACTTTTCATATTCATCACTAGTCATTTTTGGCTCTGCAGCTCGAACACAATAAAATAAATTAAACCACATTTACGTTACATTTGATGAAATGGGTTTTCCTCCCTGTGATTATGAACATTTTGGTAAAAGTGATGTAACTCAGTTGCTCATCTCTTGGATCACGTGTCTGATATTTATGTTTACAGTTATAATCTTGTACAGAACATTATTTTTACTGCTACTGTTGTTGTTACTCTGGTTTTCTATTGTTTTTAAAAATGTAAGAACTTTTTTGCGTGAATCTGATGCTGCAGAACAATATAGGCGGGATCCATTTTATTCTATTTAGTTAAGATGTTATAAACCTAAAGTTCATTAACATGAGCCAAACAGATTTAAATGAGGTTTAAACCAGAAACGTGTCTCAGCTCCAGTAAAACCTGGATCAGACTCAACCTGGAGCTCCGAGCTGATCCGGGCCGATGATCGATTCTTCCTCCTCCGGTTTGGCCGAACGTTTCCGCAGCAGCAGCAGTTAGTCGCTCTCTGATCGATTCTCTCTGACGATTAACCGAAGATGTTGTTACTACAGACTCTCAAACATTCAGCTCGACCAGCAAAGCCGGTTTTTAACCGCCGAGAAACACAAAGAAGCCTGGAAGCTAAAGCTGCTAGCTCAGTGTTAGTTACTTCCGCCGGAAGTGTCACATGAAGATCTACCCCAGAAACGGTCAAATAATTTTACGTTCCACCTCTAACTAGAAATGTTTGTCTACAAATAATCTTTTTTGCTTGTTTTAACACATAAACTATATTTTCTAGAAGTGTCACATGAAGATCTACCCCAGAAACGGTCAAATAATTTTACGTTCCACCTCTAACTAGAAATATTTGTCTACAAATAATCTTTTTTGCTTGTTTTAACACATAAACTATATTTTCTAGAAGTTGAATTGAAATTAAAAAGCTGAATTAAACGCCCCCTTATATCACATAAATTACATAATACATGTATATATTTGACATTTGTCAATAGACTTTCTTATAAATACTTAGATTGTTGACCTGACTAAGGGTCGAGTTTTACAGCGTTTACTGTGTCACCTGGAAACATTGACAGCTTATTCTGTCAATGATGGAGAAGCTGCTGATCTCAGTCTGGTGAAACGGCCACAGTGATGCGTGTGACTGGGATGAACAGAGATGAACAGAGATGAACTCAGATGAACTCAGATGACAGAGAACTCAGATGAACTCAGATGAACTCAGATGAACTCAGATAACTCAGATGAACAGAGATGAACTCAGATGTAATCGCTAGGTTCTGTTAGACCAGACTCGGATGTAGATTCTCCCCCACCGAAGACATTCTGTGTCTGTCTCGCTGTCCTATAAGACATGTAAATATAATATAAACTCCCACTTCTCTCCCAAGGACCTGCTCACGTTTGGAAGTGGAACTTAAAACGTGTTGTCTGTTTCTGGGGTAGATTTACACGTGGTACTTCCGGCGGAAGTAACCAACACGGCGCTAGCAGCGCTAGCTTGCAGGCTTCCTCTTGGCTAACGGAGTTCAGAAGGTGATTCTGCTGCGTGAGCTGATGAATCTGAGAGACGAACCGCTGCTGGAGAAACATCCATCAATCATCAGCTCAGACCGGCTGGAAACCCAAACCATCTCCGAACCGAACCAGGCTTAGTTGGGCTTCGACCCGCTGCTGAGGTCGGCTATGAAACTACGTAGGATTATTTACTAAGACTGTAGATACTGCTATCAATAATACTATCTATAACAGACTGATAACATATGAGGCTAAATAATGCAAAGAGCCAAAATAAAACCTCTCAACATTGACAAAAAATTCAAGTATAAAACTTAACATTCAAAGGCAAAAACAGGATCAATAAACAATCCAGAGTTACTGAATGAAAACTTCCTGTTAGCATAGCGGCTAGCTGGTTACTGCTAGTTCTGATTGGCTGTTTCTGACTGAGCGGAGTAACAGGGAGGAGATCGATTATTTTTTAGAGATTATCTGTCTCATGTTAGGACAGAGAAAGTTTTAATAGTATGTAAAATGTATTTTTTTAGGTTAGATGCTGCAGCTTTAAACAGGTTCGGTGTGAGAGTCACTACCAGGTGGAGCAGAAGCGGCTCCGTGTCAAATATTACTAAATATTAAATATTACTAAATATTAAATATTACTAAATATTAAATATTACTAAATATTAAATATTACTACCTGTAGCGGAGCAGAACCAGCGTCTTACATCGCAGCTTCAAGACTTAAATCATTTTCCAGGTTATTAGTTTATCTTTCTGACCGTCATGCTAATCCGGTGAGTGTTTGTAGCTGTGCTGCTTTACCTGCTGTCTGATCCTCCATGTCTTTTTACTGCACTGAGCCTCGATGTAGCCAAACTCCGTCATTGTTTTTATGTCTATTAGCTTCGTTGTGTTGATGCATTTTGACCTGCTTCTATTTTCCGCCGCAACACGTAAACGTCCTCATTCACTCAGTGGTTATAGTTACACATCGCTTAGGATCTGTTGCTGCGTTTGCAGTGAAGGAAAGACGAGACCAGCTGGACAGACAGGCTGGGAAATGAGATGCAGGGGATCAGGTATCGGTAACAGAGCCAATGATCGCCGATCCCGATCATCACCGATTTCACGGAAATCGGCCGATTATGATCGGTGACCAATCGATCGGCTCACCTCTAATAAACTTTTATGGAATTTTCCCACAGTAATTCAATTAAATTAATTTCCGTGGTTATCAGAGGGTAGTGTAACAGTAAATACTGTCATTTATTCAGAAGCAGATGAAGAAACGTATTTGGTCTGAAATAGATCCAGAGTGTGAAGGGAAACGTGTCGGTCTGCAGATTTTATGTGCAAAACCAAGTGAGTCATAAATAGCGTAGAGTAAGTAACATTGTCTAACTTGTAAAATCCACTGTAATACTTATTAAATTAACACAACAGATAAATAATAAACGAGTGGTGGACAACAAAAATCAACCACTGAATTTTTATTATTTGTTAACAATCATGTAATTTCCTTAATCAGAGTGGTGCCAACAAAACAAAATAATTTTAGTTCTTAGATTAAAATTATTTTGCTTTTCCCCTTTTATTCCACAAAAAGTTCTTATTATACCAGATGGCCCAATCCTCAACAACAAGGATTCTGTTCTGACCAAAGGGAACAAATCTAAAACAAGAGGAGAGGAAGAGGAACCGGAACTGATACAAGTAAAAGAAGAAGAGTATGAATCAGAACCTCAGCAGTTTTTAAATATAGAAGAAATGGAAACTTCAATTCAAACAGATTCTGGATCTCTTGAAATAAAAGGGAAACCAGTAGAACTACAACTGAAACAAATGAAGGAAGATGATTGTCAGTCAGAAGCTCAGCAGATGGTAAAGGTTGAGGTAGAAGACATCAGTCTGGATGGAAACCAGGACATAATACAGCAGAAGACGGATGCAGTAAAGGGAACTGATTCTAAATCTTTAGAGCTCAAAGAGGAGCCAGCTGAACTAGAACCTAACCAAGTGAAGGCAGAGGATGGCAGATCAGGACCTGAGCTGATGGTAGAGAAAGAGGCTGAAGGCATCAGTCAGGATGAAAACCAGGAAGTACTGAAGCAAAACGCTGATACCATAATCCTAAAGTTTTCTGATGATGAAACAGACCACCACCAACCTGAAATCAGTGAAAACAAAATCCTGGTTCAGAACTTCCCAAAAGCAAAATATCGGGATATAAAGATTCTCATGGCGTCAGATTCCAGCAGAGATGATCAGCAGCAGAAGAGAGCTCAGACAAATAGAGGACAAAGTGACGATGTAGAGAGAGCAATGAAAGGCCAGAAAATACACAAAGGTAAATTGTCCAAGCAGTGTAAAGTGTGTGGGAAAATTTTCACATGTATCAGCGATTTAACTATTCACAAAAGAATTCATGCAGCTGAGAAGCTTTTCTCATGTCTAACTTGTGGAAAAGGTTTCAACCAAAAAGGTAATATGATTAGTCACATGAGAACTCACTCAGGTGAGAGACCTTTCTCATGTGAAGCTTGTGGAAAATGTTTCAATCAAAAAGGTAGTTTGAGTAGCCACATGATAATTCACAAAGCAGAGAAGCCTTTCTTGTGTATCACCTGTGGGAAAGGTTTCAATCAAAGGAGTCATTTGACAAGCCACATGAGAACTCATACAGGTGAGAAACCTTTCTCATGTGAAACTTGTGGAAAAGGTTTTATTGAAAAAACTAATCTGCTTAAGCACATGAGAACTCACACAGGTGAGAAACCTTTCTCATGTGAAGCTTGTGGAAAATGTTTCAGTCAAAAAAATGTTTTGAAAGGCCACGTGAGAACTCACACAGGTGAGAAACCTTTCTCCTGTGGAACCTGTGGAAAGTGTTTTCGGCACAAACATAGCTTGGACGTACATATGAGAACTCACACAGGAGACAAACCTTTCTCTTGTGGAACATGTGGAAAAGGTTTCAGCCATAAAAGTAGTTTGAATTACCATGTCAGAATTAACACAAAATAGAAACCTTTCCTCTGTCATATCTGTGGTTAGCATGTCTGTTGTAGCTGTTTCCTTTTTCTGTGACTGTTTTTGACAAGTTGTAAATGTTTTCTAAATCAGAGTTCTGTGTTGTTCTGTTTGATAAAACGTTTTACTGTCAGATGGATTTCCAGTCTTAGCTGAATGGAGAATATCAAAATGTGTTGATTTTGTTCTTTTGAGCAGTTTGTCAGGATGATGTTTAGGGGAAACACCACACTGAATGATTTCTGAGAGATGAAACCCTGTAATGCATTGTCACAATGTTTTACTTTGGGTTTCCACACATGTGCATGAAGTGAAATATCAAAATAACATTTCTCTGTATTTATTAAGTGACAACCACTAAAATGTATTAACAGTCTGGATGTTGTGTGGATTAATGCTGCAGTAAAATAAATTAATGTGCATCAACATATCAGTCTCATCTTCTATTGAGTCACAACTGAATCAAAACTTCTTAAACCAGGTTTGAGTCAGAGTAGACCAGCTGCTTTGATACATTATGAACCTTATGTGACCAAGAGAGATTAAGAGTGGATAAATTAAAGTTGGTGGTCCTACAGTACGAGTCCCGCAGTAGAGGATCTATGGAAGGTTAAATCAAACCTGTTCTGTTTCCTCCTTCAGCTGGTTAAAATCCCTGTTGTGAAAAAGTAGGTTTGGGTTTTCTATGAATAACTTTTGACAAATGGAAAAGACAAAATATTAAGGTTAGTAATTTGGATCATAATTTCCCAAGTAGGGACATCAGCTGATTATCAGGATGTAATAATAGTAGCTCTGTTTCTGTCAGATGATGTTTTATGATAATAGATGTGGAGAATTGGAGTTGTGGCGTCTTCATCAGAAAACTATACAGGATAGAAATTTCTCTCCTAAATACAAAGCGAAAGGCTCGACATTTTTGAAGAGAAAACTAAAGAACTAATCTCATGACTTCAGTTTAAACAGCTTATCGGCTTTTCTAAGTATTTTCAGCCAGAAAACTGCTGATGGTGCAAAAGCCTTTTGTTTGTGGCCCTTTGACATCATGAAGATCCTCAGACCAACGTGTCTGGAGTTCAGATTTTCTTTGAGAATATCTCTAATCTGTTTGAATATGTTAAGATTTTACAAACATTTTTACCATCTGTTAATATCATTATGTTCATTATGTCAAGATCAAATTTTTGTTTGAAACGTTCTTTTTTTTAACGTTTTTAAGCAATTGAATGTGTTACATTAAGTTTAAGCTTTAACTAACAAAATGTACAGGAATAAGCATTTATAATCCATAGCATCTTACGTTTAGAATCGAGTTTAGGGATGGATATTTAATTATTTATCACTTCTCATGATAATTTCTTATAAAAATTTGATTTATTGTTTTATTACATTTCAGTTGTTTAAAAAACTGTATTGTCTGGATTATTTTTATTATTTTCTCTGTTCAATGAAAGTATAAATAAGTAATATATTGAAAAACATCACACTTAAAGATGCTTCTAATTTCAAAGCATTTTTTTATATTTGTTGTTTTGCTTTCAATGTTTTTTAAGGTTGACCTGAATCTACTAAACAATTGAAATTTAAAAGTTTAGAAAAATACTTTCTATTTTGTTTTGTCCTTTTCCCCTGGATACTACTGTGTTTCAGGATAATTGCAGGTTAGAGTCATTGTTGGGCTCATTATTAGTTCTTTATTATTCTGGCTATTCATGTTTCTCTCTTTAGTTTAGAAATTTCACATCCTGATCTGTTAATGAATCTAGAAAATTAAAATTACTTCAATTTAAAATAAATCTAAACTACATTCATTGGCACAATATATGTAGTGAAATAACATGCACTTACTGTAAATATATTGCATATAACAGAATATATTTTACTGAAGTTACGATATATTTTGCATGTTTTACTTCATTTGTATTTTTCTTTTGTTAATGTATATAAAATCTCAAATAAAGGTTTAAATATTTTATTATTTCTAGTAGATTATTCTGAGTTATTTCAGAAAATACAATCATATCTGGAATGAAACAGCTGCTGGAGGCGGAACGAAAGAGGCCGCAACTGTTTCTGGGGTAATTCTCCTTGAGAGACTTCCGGCGGAAGTGAGGCGCTAGCAGCGTTAGCTCCAAGCTACCCCGTGTTTACCTGGTTTTAAAGACGTTTTCTGCGGTGAGTTGAATATTTCAGTGTCTGACGTTCATCACCAGAGAGAATCCATCCGCCCAGAACCGCCGGTACTTCAGCGGTTCGGCTCTGAACGAACCGACACCGAACACAGGGAACTAGTTGACGAGGCGGAGGGAGCAGCACCGTCCAGCTCCATTATTCTGTCGTTTATAGTTACTTGGTTTCTTTCGTTTTAATTTTTAAGAAACTGGAAACTGGAGATCAAAACCGGTGTGAAAATATTCATCAACAAGAAACAAGATTCTGCGGACTTGAGGGTATTTAGTGGTGATTCATTTGGTTCTGGTCCACATTGATACCTGATCATCCGGTTATTGATACCTGATCATCTGGTTATTTGGTTATTGATACCTGATCATCCGGTTATTGATACCTGATCATCCGGTTATTGATACCTGATCATCTGGTTATTTGGTTATTGATACCTGATCATCTGGTTATTGATACCTGATCATCTGGTTATTTGGTTATTGATACCTGATCATCCGGTTATTGATACCTGATCATCCGGTTATTGATACCTGATCATCTGGTTATTGATACCTGATCATCCGGTTATTGATACCTGATCATCCGGTTATTGATACCTGATCATCTGGTTATTTGGTTATTGATACCTGATCATCCGGTTATTGATACCTGATCATCCGGTTATTGATACCTGATCATCTGGTTATTGATACCTGATCATCCGGTTATTGATACCTGATCATCTGGTTATTTGGTTATTGATACCTGATCATCTGGTTATCCGGTTATTGATACCTGATCATCTGGTTATTTGGTTATTGATACCTGATCATTTGGTTTAACCAACATCGTTTGTTAACCTTTCTGCAGACAGAAAACACTTAAAAGCTCATTTTCCCTCAATGAAGCGAAATGAGACTAAACTTCAGTTGTTTTAGGTAAATGACGGAACGTGTCAGATTGACTTACTGTCTTCAGGATCAGAAGTTTACATACAGCCCCAGTTTTCACTTGGGTCAAACGTTCCGGTTTCCTTCCCGGGTTTATCAACCCAAACCAAGAAGGATTTAATCACTATTAAAGGAACTAAGTGGTAAAATACCATTTGAAACATCATGTCACTGTGAGGCACTTTACAAGAAGAAATCCAGTTTAATCAAACCACACAGACAGATTTTAAGCTGTTACACAATGCATTAAGTTTATTATTCCATTTGGTTTAAAGCTTTTCTGACTTGCAGCTTCACTCCAACTGGAAATGCTGGTAGCGACAGTGGAGAGGAAAACTGTCCTTTAACCGGACGAAGCCTGCAGCAGACCTGAGCCTGGTGCAGTAACCAGCAGAGGCCTGAAAACACAGAGCAGACTCAGAATAACCAGTGTGTTGATATAATTGGTACTGGAACATTATTCAGATTATACTGACCTGTTCAAATTGTCGTACGTCTCCCAGCAGCATCACTAGAGAAAGAGCCAGCGGAGATTTTCTGAGGCGGACGGACAGGAAACGCTGATGTTTGGGAAAACCGTGAAAAGGTCAGTGAAGCTGCTGTACCTGCAACAGAGAACGAAGCAAAGCGCCTGGTTGACATCAGCAACACTAGTGGGTGGGTCTGTAGTCTGGTGGGTCTGCAGTCTGGTGGGTCTGATGAGTCTGGTGGGTCTGCAGTCTGGTGGGTCTGAGGTCTGGTGGGTCTGCAGTCTGGTGGGTCTGAGGTCTGGTGGGTCTGCAGTCTGGTGGGTCTGCAGTCTGGTGGGTCTGCAGTCTGGTGGGTCTGTAGTCTGGTGGGTCTGCAGTCTGGTGGGTCTGCAGTCTGGTGGGTCTGCAGTCTGGTGGGTCTGCAGTCTGGTGGGTCTGCAGTCTGGTGGGTCTGAGGTCTGGTGGGTCTGCAGTCTGGTGGGTCTGAGGTCTGGTGGGTCTGCAGTCTGGTGGGTCTGCAGTCTGGTGGGTCTGCAGTCTGGTGGGTCTGCAGTTTGGTGGGTCTGAGGTCTGGTGGGTCTGCAGTCTGGTGGGTCTGCAGTCTGGTGGGTCTGAGGTCTGGTGGGTCTGCAGTCTGGTGGGTCTGAGGTCTGGTGGGTCTGCAGTCTGGTGGGTCTGAGGTCTGTGGGTCTGGGCTGTGGCTGCAGTCTGGTGGGTCTGAGGTCTGGTGGGTCTGCAGTCTGGTGGGTCTGAGGTCTGAGGCTGAGTTTCAAAAACCTGCAAACAACAGAAGCATTAAACTAGAAACTGTTGAAGAGCAGAAATCAAGTTTTTTACAGTTCTTCTCATTGTGTCACAACAGGATGAGATTCATTGTCAGCTTATAAAAAGTTATCATGAGGGATGCATGTTAACTTTACTTTGACACAGATAACCAATAGTTTTCTAATCTAAAAGCCAATAACCAATAACAACCAATAACATACCTAGAAATAAGAGAGACTGATAAACAAAAAGATAAAACATCAATAGTCCAAACAAAACCAGGAACAGTTTAAAAAACTTAAAACACTGTGAAAAAACCTATTAAGCCACATTTACAAACCATATGAACAGAAACCATCTATTTAAATAAGGTCTACATTAATTATTGTGTCCTTAGTTTTCATGTTTTAAACTAACTCGCCTTATCACAGGAGGCTTCATGCAGTCTGACGTCAGTTACTGATCTGATGGGCCGATGATGGAGGAGGACAGAACTAGCTAGCATTAGCAGAGGAGAGGCTGGGGACTAGCAGACCCAGGCTAGTTCACCCACATTAAACATCCTGTTTAGAGGATGTAGTTAAGTACATGATTAGTCCTGATCCAGCTTCGGCTGGAGCTGCTTCTTCACTGACCTGGGTTAGCAGAACAGTGATGGTGGCAGCTGACATCACAACAGCTTCACAAGTCAAATCATAGCAGTGCAGTTTGGTTGGCCAAACGCCTTAAACTATTTCATTAATCCCCCCTTTAAGTCTCCCTCAAGCGAAAATGTGTTTTAACGTCATTCCACAAAGTTTCAGTTCTTAAATCTTGTTCACATTGGTGAGTTTTTAACTCTTCCTGGTCTCTGTTAACAACGTTCTGCTGGTCTCGATTCCTGCAGATCTTCCACTGCATCATGTCTGTCGCTACCTGTGAAGAACTTCTGATGACTGGAAACAGAAACTCCATTCCTGACGACGAGACGCCAAACAATATGCAAATAAAGGAGGAACAGGAAGAAGCAGAGCCACAGCAGGCGAGTGAGCCAAACGAGGAACCAGAACCAGAGGAAGTAGAACATGTTGAGGTGTGGCTCTTTCAGGACGAACAGCTTTCAGTGCAGCAGGAGACCAGCGCCTCTCCGGTGACTCCAGCTTATGGGGAAATGATCCACAACGAATCACAACAGCTGCAGATCATAAAGGAGGAAACAGAATCTGTGGAGATTAAAGCAGAACCGGAGGATTTCTACAGCAGCCAGGATGAAGGTCCACTTGAGGTGAAGCAGGAGCCTGAAACCTGGATGGTAACTCCAACTCATGACAGCTCTGATCCAGAACCAAACACCAACCAGCCAGTCCCACTCAGCTGCCCTGAAGAACTGAACCCACAGCAGCAAGGAAGCCACCAGAACACACATTGTTGTGACGTGTGTAAAAAATCTTTCACAGCTCGTAAGGATTGGATTTATCACCTTGAAACCCATAAAAAGGAAAAACCTTTCCTATGTCTGACTTGTGGAAAAGGTTTCATTTGGAAATCGGCTTTAACGTTACACCTTAGAACGCACACAGATGAGAAACCGTATCCCTGTGAACTGTGTGACAAATCGTTCAGTAAAAAGAGTTATTTGGCTCGTCACATCAGGGTTCACGGGGATGAAAGGCCGTTTCCTTGTGACCTGTGTGGGAGAACATTTAGACACAGTAGCAACCTGGCCCATCACCGTAAAGCTCATACAGCTGACAAACCTTATTCCTGCCACCTGTGTGATAAACAGTTCAGCGAACATAGCAGCTTGACCAACCACCTTACGACTCACACAGACGAGAAACCGTATCCCTGTGAACTGTGTCACAAATCTTTTAATAAAAGGAGTTATTTGGCTCGTCACATCAGGATTCACGGGGATGAGAGGCCGTTTCCTTGTGACTTCTGTGGCAGAACCTTTAGACACAGCAGCAATCTGGCCCATCACCGGAGAGCTCACACGGGTAAAAAAGTTTATTTTTGTGACTTGTGTGACAAACCTTTTAGCAAACATAGCAGTTTGGCCGATCACCTTAAAACTCACACTGATGAGAAGCTGTACTCTTGTGAACTGTGTGATAAATCTTTCAGTAAAAAGAGATATTTGACTCGTCACAGAAGGATTCACGGAGATGAGAGGCCGTTTCCTTGTGACTTTTGCGGTAAAACCTTTAAACACAGCAGTAATCTGGCTCGTCATCATAAAGCTCATACAGCTGACAAACATTATTCTTGTGACCTGTGTGAGAAACATTTTATCGACCAGAGTAGTTTGGCTGATCACATTCGAACTCACACAGAGACGGAGTTTCCCTGTGATCTGTGTGATAAATCCTTCAGTATAAGGAGCCATTTGGATCGACACAGTCGGACTCACAGGGATCAGACGCCATTTTCTTGTGACTTGTGCGGCAGACGCTTTAGACACAGTAGTAATTTGTCCAAACATCGCAGAACTCATGCAAACGACGAGCATTTTATCAACCAGAGTAGTTTGGCTTGTCACCTTAGAACTCACACAGATGAGAAACTGCATCCCTGTGAACTGTGTGACAAATCGTTCAGTAAAAGGAGCTACTTGGCTCGACACAGAAGGATTCACTGGGACGAGAGGCCATTTTGTTGTGACTTCTGTGGAAGAACCTTTAAGCACAGCAGTAATTTGGCTCGTCACCGCAGAGCTCACACTGGTGAGCCTCTTAGCAACCCCAGCTGTTTGGCTCTTCACAAGAAGACTCACAAAGAAAAAAGACCTTATTCCTGTAAATTGTGCAAAAAATCTTTCAGAAAAAATATTGATGTGATTCGTCACCTTCACACTCACACAGGTGAGAAGCCATGTTCTTTGGAGGAAGTGAGTCCAGCTCTTTCCTTGTGACCAACATTTGAAAACATAAGAGGAAACTTTCTACAGATTTAAACTAAACTGGTGTCAAACGTTTGTGCAGCAACATGTTCTTTGTGCCGCTATGATGACCTCTGGAAACTTATTAATATCTTTAAAAAACAATGTAGCTTTAATTTAATTTAATTTAATTTAATTTAATTTAATTTAATTTAATTTAATTTAAAGAAGTTGAGGCAGCATCTTCCTTCAGGTAAAGAACCAAAACATTGTTGTAGACACCGCAAAGGTTTGGCCCAACAGAAAACCTCAGGGTTAAGAAGCCTCAAGGTTCTTCAGTTTACTTTATAAAGTAGCAACTTACAGCATATGTAGAGCAGAAACCAGATATTTATATTCATGTTGCTGAAGTACAAGCAGACCAAATGTCTCTTAGAATCGGCTCAGACTGAGACGCTGCTGAAGCTGGTTAAAGTGTCATGAAAGGTTTTCCATACCGACATGGACTGAGAGGAAGAGAAAAACACAGACTGGTCCGGTGCAACGTCTTTGGTTCGATGAGAAAGTTCCTCATCGATTCCTGACCAGAGCGTTTGGACTGGAGTCGTCCGACTCAGTGATGTTCGTAAACCTGTTGGGTTCAAACTCTCCACCACCGTCTCTGGTGTAAATCCCCTGTTTTACCAAAACTGTGTTTAAATGTTCTTTGAATCAGCTAGAGATCAGCTAAAGTATTAATTATAAAGTGTGATAAATGACATCAACCATGTTTTATTTTCCACATCCTCAGAACTTCGTGCAGGAAATAAAATGTTTCCTTCTGCCAAACCAGCGGGAAGTTAAATAAATTTGAATGAATCATTAAAATCAGCCTGAATGATGTAAATCAACTAAAACTGGTTTTAATGCTGATGCTGTGTTTTGTTCTGAGTTTTTTATGCAAAGTCTTAACATTTGGCAAAGTTCTGTCTAAATAAAGCTTTACTTTGTTCACAAGAAACACTATTTTCTATGTAATGTGTCAAGTTTTAGATGACCTGAATCTTTTAAGTATTTATAATGTAACTTTATGAATAAACTCTTAGAATTTTTGTTGTCATATTTTCCAAGATAACTTGAAGTTACTGAAAAATAAATTTTCTTTGAAGGACACTTCTCAATTATTGCTCAAATTCTGGAACAATTTTTGCTGAATATGTTTGTCTTTTAGTGAGAACTGAGACATTTTCATGTGTAGCTGCAGTTGGAGACAAATGTAGATACTCTTAGTTTTATGTTAAGAAGTTTCACACACATTTATAAAAATGTTTTATTGTTAAATAAGACTCAGATTATGTAGCAGAAACTTGAGCATCATCCCTGTCATAAGGTTAAAGGTCACCCGTCTCTGCAGTCAGTGGACAATGACCTGCTAATGATTGTCTACGGATCCACATCAAGCTGGAAATCAGAGGGAAAATAATGTCTTCAACCTGATTTTCCTGTTTTTACTTTTTAATGCTGCAGGTTTATGAATGATGACTTTTACTGAAAATGTTCAAACGTTGAACCTTTGAGAAGCTGAAGATCTTCAATCATTTCCATTCTTATTTTCACCCTGACTAATCTTCACATGTCATCTATGTAGTTTCCTAACCCGGTTGGTCTGTGAAATGATGAATACATCAGATGTTTATGGTACATGAAGGGTTTGTATTTGTTCTTGTCTGCTGGTTCTGAGGTCTGATCAGTTCCTGTGTTGTAACTCAACACTGTGAGCCTCCATCACGGTGGCCATCATACTGTCTGCTGCAATGTGAGGCTTTCCTCAGGCTTTTTCATGTCATCTTGTGAAATATCTGAGGTTTTACATCTTTTTCTTTAGGATAGAAATTCACCACAAACCTATGATATAAAACAGAAACTTTCCATTTGAAGGAAAGAAATAAAAATACATCCAAACTATTTGGACTGTTTCTGACAGCTTTGATTGTGTCTCTCTTGTTGGTCTGAGTTTAAAGGGTCGTTTCCATCTCGGCCTCATACAACCAGACACAAACATGCAGGAAATAAACCGATTTACAATCAGTTTTTAGCACCAAAGAGAATAAACACATTTTCACTGAGGCTCTTTAAATGTGTATACATTTTAAATTTTTAATTGACATTATGACCGTATAAAAAATAAACCAGCAAATATTGTGGTAATTTCTTTTGCGAGGGAAAGCAAAAGAAAAATCTCTATGTCCCCTGGGGGCCTCCGTACTGACCAGGAAGGAGTTTCCTCTAATTCTACTGGTTTGTGTTCATCCAAACAGGAACACATTATTTAATCAATGATTACTGACTATGTGTTATTTTAATATTAAGTTAATTATATTTGCAAAATATTTCTTGTATCATTTTATTCTTGAAGTTATTTAGAGGTTCTTACAAATATAGGACTAAATGTAAAATTCAAACACACCAAATATATAACAGTTCTGAATGTATTCATATTTGATTGTCTTTTAATATTATTTTAACGTGTTATAAAGTAAAATAAGGAAGCCTTCAGTCTGTGTTCAACAACCAAAAAACCTTTTGTTGTTTAGATGAAGCAAAAACAAACAAACAAAATAAAAGAAAAAACCCCAAATATTTCTAACCCGCGGCGGAACTAAACTGATGCGAACTGTTTCTGGGGGAAGTCTACGTGT
The DNA here is from genome assembly GCA_033032245.1 of Poecilia picta. Classification (NCBI taxonomy): domain Eukaryota; kingdom Metazoa; phylum Chordata; class Actinopteri; order Cyprinodontiformes; family Poeciliidae; genus Poecilia; species Poecilia picta. The sequence continues at coordinate 32,791,663 of CM065356.1, forward strand.
GGGACTTCCAGCGGAAGCGAACGAGATGTTAGCATTGTTAGCATCGTTAGCTTCTGGACTTTATGTCGAATCGGTTTCTGCAGTAAAACATCAGAGAGACTAACGGGACCGACAGGAAGAGGCCGAACATCGGCTCAGACCGCCGGGAATCATCCCGGAACCAGCAGGTAACCGAACCGAACCGTCCTGACCGAACCGACACCGGGATGCAGATAATCAGTTGGTACCGGAGCAGAAGGTTTTTACAAAGATCCAGTTCGGATACCAGGTGATATTTCCACATAAAAACACTATGAAGCTTCAATATGTACAACCAGAGTTTCACGGTTTTGTTCTCCGTCATTTTGCATAAAAAATCGGTCATCTGGTATTTTTACTTATTGAATTATAATCTTATTAATATCGGCCACTTGTTTAGTTAATATTCACTAGTTGAACCTGAATCCAGATCCCATCACAATACAGATGAAACCTTTAATAACTTAATAAAGGAAACTAATCACTTGACTCTCAGCCTCACTAATTCCTCCTGGTCCATCAGTCAGTTGATCCGAACCGGGTTTGGGCTTCATTCTTTGTCTGGTTCGGACCAGCTGAGTCCATCTAAAGCTGCTGCCGTCATGTTGATGAACAGAAACTACAGCCGGTTGTGTTGATGTTAAATATATTCATGACTTTATTTGAGTGACGGGACTGAGGTGGAAAACTAGGAGTTAAACTGGAACAATTACAGTAATAACCACAAGCAGATCCTTCATCAGAACATCTTACCTGTTTAAAATGAAGAGCTACAGATTTTTGCACTAGTCCTTTTATTTCAATATCCTACGTTTTTAAATACAGAGGCGTTTAAACAGCATCAGACAGGAAACAGGTTTTTATTGGGACTAAATTACACAGACAGATGATCAGTGCAACCAAAGTCTTTAACTCTCCATCAGACCCAGTTAGTTCAGAGTCCAGATTTTCTAGTCATTCATTTTAGTTGCCTCTGCTATGAACTCTGGGTAACGTCTATAATGTCTGCGCATGTGCAGCAGGTGGTGTTAATTATAACCTGTCAAAATGGCCAACGGGCTTCATATTTTCCTGTCATTAAATAATAATAATAAAAATGGTCAAATACACTATAAATGAGAAACTTTTAAGCTTCAGTTTCTTCTGGATTGGGTCAATCCGGTCAGAACCGAGTCATAAGATCAGATCCTAAAACCAGCTGTCAGAATATCACAGCAGAATATTCTACCTTTATAAGATAAAGAAGAAGCTCAGCCCGGTTCCTCCATCCAGCAGCCCGTCGTGTTTTCAGTTAAAACGTTTAAAATTGATGGGAAATTTTAAAATATCGCCTGGTAAATATGTGTCATTGTAAGATTAATACCTGAACACCAGGTAGTGTTAAAAATGCTAACATTTTAAGAAGACTTAAATAAATAAACAGTGCTTAGCCTGATGGGGGCCCAAGTAAAGCCTGGCGACCCGCCAGGCTTATGATACTGGGGGAAACCCTGTTACTGAAAACCCTAATGAGGAACAAGAAGCTACCTTTATGATTAAATATTTTCTTTGTATCCTACCTGTTGAATTGTAGCAGATGTAGATGGACTGAAAACCTTCATCACAGTAAATACAGAGGCATCAAAAGGTAAATATATAATGTAGCTGCTCTCCAGCTCTCGAATTAATTGCGCATCTCGACTGGTGAATTTCAAGGTTTGTTTATTTCCTTTGACGTGGATCATCAATCACCGTTGTCACCTTGATTCATCATAATCACAGTGAAAACTAAACAGATATACAAATATTAGAATATAGACATAAACTTACAATACACAAACAACAAAATAAAACGTACCTTGCTGCTTTCACTGGGGAACACCTAAGTGTTGGCAGCTTCAAGCACCTTTGACAGTTCGTTCATCGTTGGTATAATGATTTGCCAGCCTTTATAGGGCCTTGTTAGCTACGGCAGCCCGTGAGGTGCAAAAAAACTTTACAAAGTGCAAATTAAACAAAATACAAACCATCAACAGTGGTAATCAAACAAATATCATTAAACAATCTGCAACATCCTTAAATAATTTACAACAAATAATTACAAATTTGAATAATTCAGGAAACTTAATTTAAATGATTCACTATCCATTACATATAATTTCACACCTGAAATTCAAAACGTAATATGAATTTTTATGATGAAGTGGAGCAGATCTGTGCCGAGCTACAAAGACAAAGCAAAGGAATAATAAAGATGTTTCCCTGTTGTTGTTGAACGGGTTGCATCACCATCCGGAGGCAGCAAAGAGTAAAGATTAAACGGCTCTAAATGATTCGCTCCATGATGACTGATTAACGCTGCAAATATTTTATTTTATTAGTATGTTTATGCATTAATTCATTAACACATATAAATGTTTGTAAAACTTTCCACCACTGTTTAAATTTTACACAACATGAAGCCGCTGAATGACCAGGAGTTACAAAATGTTTTGAATGAAATTTAACCAAAACCTTCAACGAAACCAAAGTTCACATGTGGAACAAATAAGAAGAGTAATAAACCTTCCAACATTTCTAATTCATTTAATTATAATTAGACCTTTTAGTTCACCCTCCTGATATAAAGTATAATGTACTTTACTTATCTGGGATACTGTAGCTGAACAACCTGCTGTCCTGTCTGACCGTTTTCATAAAGGTCACTAGAGCCGAGAAAACCTGGAGACCTTTTACTAATTAATGCATGAGCTGCTTCACTCTCATTACCACATTGTTGGGAGCTTCAGCTGCTCCTCTGACATCCTGCATGGAGCTGCAGGGAAACGTCGGTCCATGATGTTCTTCTTCTTCCACCTCCTGATTGTTGCACCAACAGTCGTCAGCTTCTCATCCAGCTTCTTACTTACGGCCTTGCAGCCGTTCCAGCCTTGAGCAGGTCAAACATTTCACCCCTGACACCTTCAGGCAGCTTTTTAGTGTGGTGCAGATGTTGGAGTGACTCTGAGTCTGTTGGCAGGTGACGCTTTGGGACAGGTGTCACTTTGGTACAGGTGTCACTTTGGGACAGGTGACTGTAATGTAGTAACTTCGCGGCGCTCTGTGGCAGCCATGTTGGGTTAAACATACTTTGACTGGTTATTAGAGGATCAGTGCAAATGATTTTTTATTGAAATATTGATTAATTTTCTATATTTTTGATTTTCTCTCCCTGTCAAAATGAAGCTGCCATAAAAATCATAGACTGTTTGATTATGTCAGTACAAACATTCATCATCAGTGGGTATCAAATACTCATTTCCTCCACTGTATATCGTGACAACAATATGGCCGTATTTGGTAATGACCAGGTGAAATGTCAAAGGTCAACAGTGTCTTAACCCTTTGTGAAATGTGTGAAAGGTTCCTCTCTCCTCTCCCATCGTTTCCCTGGTAACGCTCCACATGCAGGATGTGGCGTCGATCCCAATCCATTCATTTCCTGTGGATCTGGTCGTGACAGGATGTATTTATCCCGTCATCATCGACTGGTTGCGGTGGTCCCGCCGTCGGTCTGTAGCTTCCTGTAGCCCTACTTCCTGTCTCTGCTCCTGACTGAAGTCTGTTTTCCTTCCTGTCAGGCTAGCCGGGGTTCTTCTTCTTAAGAAGGTTCTTCTTCTTGAGGAAGCGCCGCATCGAGGGGCTTGTTGTCGGTCAGTGATGTCATCGCCAGGCGGCTGCGTCACAACCTGTAGCCTCCCGCCAGGCAGCAGCCATGTTTGTTTTTCTGAATCAGGAACTATGTTCTGATTGGTCTCTGGATGAAACTATCTTTAAAACGGTTCCGGTTCGTCGTGTACATAAAGTAGATAAAGTAAGACGGTCGCTGTTCATACAAGATCTATACAAGAAAATATCGCTCACCGCATTTTACAAGATTACCGTTAAATATATATTTTCTGCTTAAATATATTTTCTTAAAGGTGTTCTTATTTTTAGAGTTCAACTTCTTGTCTATTACAGTTTTCTAAATTTATATATGAAAAATAATTGACCAAATTTTCCATGATTCTATTTAAAACCTATTTTTATACGTAACAGTAAAAATGCTATTGAAATCTCAATGTTTCCAGATTTGCTTTACGTTGTTTTTTTATTGTTCTCCACAGCATCATGTCTGTCACGTCTGAGGTTCTGCCTGATGATCTTCTCAGAACCAAAGAGGGACGGATAAAAGAGGAGGAACCAGAACCACAGAGGATGGAGACAAACTGGGATCCAGAACTTCAGCCAATCAAAGTAGAACAAATTCAGCTGTGGGTCTTTCAGGACGATGGGCAGCTTCTCCTGAAACAGGAGAGAGGCGCCTCGATGGTGACGGCTGCTGATGAGGAACCATTCCACAACGACCCAGAACTGGAGCAGAGGACGGAGACGAAGCAGGAACCAGAACCTGTAGAGATTAAAAAGGAACCAGCAGATCCAGAACCTGTGAGGATTAAAGAGGAACATGAGGATTTCAGCAGTGATCAGGATAAAGATCATCTGGTGGTGAAGCAGGAGCCTGAAACCTTGATGGTGACTCCTGCTAAACCCATCCGTGATCCGGAACCAAACAGGAACCAGCTGTTCTCTGGAAACCGTCCTGCAGATGTGAACCAACATCAGCAAGGAAGCAACCAGGAAGTTTCAGGATCCAGTAAAGAGGACAGACCTCAGGACAGCAGATACTACAGGGACAATGTGGACATTTCAGAACTAGAAAGGCAAAGATCTGCTGCGTCCCGCTGTAGCGTATGTGGTAAATGTTACACTAAACCTTTCTATTTGACGGCTCACATGAAAACACACACCAGGGAGAAGGTGCATTGTAAAATCTGTGGTAAATCTTTCAGAAAGCACAGGAACTTGACGGTTCACATGAAAATTCACTCAGGTGAAATGCCCCATGTTTGTGAATCATGTGGTAAATCTTTCAGAAAGAGTTGCGAGTTAATCCATCACCTGCCAACTCACACAGACGAGAAACTGTTTAGCTGTGAATCTTGTGGTAAATCTTTCAGAGATCGTTCTTATCTATCCTACCATATAAAAATGCGGGCAGATGCAAAGCCACTTGCTTGTAAAGTGTGCGGTGAATCCTTTTACTCTTCCTGTCTTTTAAGTAGTCACAAGAGGACTCACACAGCTGACAGGTCTTTCTCATGTCTGACCTGTGGGAAGGATTTCACCATGCAGTCTAAGCTAACTGCACACATGAGAATTCACTCCGGGGAGAAGCCGTACTCGTGTAGCGTTTGTGGTAAGACTTTCAGAGTCGCCAGTCAGTTGACTGTTCATGTAAGAACTCACTCAGGGGAGAAGCCATATTCATGCAACGTTTGTGGGAAAACGTTCAGAGTGGCCGGTCAACTGACTGTTCATACAAGAACTCACACAGGTGAGAAGCCGTACACATGTAACGTTTGTGGTAAGACTTACAGGCAGGCCGGACAATTCAGAGTTCATGTAAGAACGCACGCAGATGAGAGGCCCTATTCTTGTGAGCTGTGTGATAAATCTTTCAGAGAGAGATATCATTTAGCCAATCATCTTAACACTCACGCAGAAGAGAAGCCTTATCCCTGTGAGCTGTGTAAGAAATCCTTTCGATGTGGTGGTCGTTTATCTAAGCACCTTAAGACTCACACAGCTGAGAAACCTTTCTTGTGTTTGACCTGTGGGAAAGATTTCACCCAGCAGTCTGACCTAGATGCGCACATGGAAACTCACAAAGCTGAAAGGCCATATACTTGTGAGCAATGTGATAAATCTTTCAGAGAGAGCAGTCATTTAGCTAATCACCTTCGGACTCACACAGCTAAGAAGCGCTTTCCTTGTGGATCATGTGAAAAATCTTTCAGATGGAGTTCTGAGTTAACTAGTCATCTCAGAATTCACACAGGTGAGAAACTTTAGCTGTGCATCTTGTGAGAAGTCGTTCACACAGCATAGAGAACCGACCTCCACATGAAAACACACCAATGATGGGAATAATGGAGATAAATTAAAACAACGTTCCATTTTTAAGGAAGAACATAGTCTAATTACTATTTCAGTTGTTACACTGTTGCCACTCCTGACAATAAACTGAGGAACATTTACTGTAAATCACCGCACTGAAGGTTCAAATAGTCCTCATCTGCCAGATAATGTAAATTAATGTTTTTAGGTGTAATTTTGGCCTGGAAAAGATGAAATGCATGAATCTGTGTGAAAAGTAATGTGATCCCCAGTAACAACGTTGTTCTTTAAATCAGTGATAAGGAACTTGGAATCTCACAAAGGTCACATGCTGCAGAAAACCAAGTTGCCATGGTAACGGTGCTACTGCTAGCAGGCGCAGTCTGAGCCCGGTGAGGCTAGCATTAGCTCGGTGTAAAACGCTAACGCAGTCAGAGGTCAGTTTTACACAATGCAGCCGCCATTATTGTAGTTTCCCGTTTTTAACTCCTTCTCTTCTATGTCCATGTGTTGATTCAGTTTTATGATAAATGTTTCAATATATATTTTAAAGTGTAAATATGTAAGTCCATTTTGGACAAGATCCAAAAAGCACTTGCATATTTAAAGGGGCAGCATTATGTGTTTTCTAGTATCATTCTATAACCTAATCAAGTAACTATGTTATGTTCGGTTGCTGTATATATCAAATGACTTAACAGTTTAATGCCTTGAAATTGGGCCTCTGTCCCTTTAAGAAGCCACATCATCACATCAACATTCTTCTCTTAATCCTTTACTAATATATGAAGAGGAAGCTTGTAAACGTTCAGGTTAGTTTTAAAATGACAGGCTTGTAAATGTGCTCTGTGTTTACAATATGATGGATCATGGCAAAAATAAAGGCATCAGTTTGTGATTATTTTGTTGTTCAGAATCAGCTACTTGTTTCAGTAGATGGTGAATCATCAGAAGGATAAACTATGAACTCTTGAGTTTAAATGTGTTCAAAACGTCTCGGTGCTGTTGGGATGTCCAGTCAGTAACTCTTATTCATCATCATATAACTGTAAATGCACTAAATTAGGAGTGTCAACTGATGTTCTGCAAGTTGGTGGCATCGTCTCCCTGCACCAAGGAGGTTGTGGGTTTGAATCCCAACCTGATCTTCCTGAATGCAGCCACTTCATGTCTTCTTCTTGGGTTCAATCTGGAGAGACTCAGACGGAGAGAGAAAAGCGATTAAAAGAGTTCCATCCATCCATCCATCCATTTTCTTCCGCTTATCCGGGATCGGGTCGCGGGGGCAGCAGCTTCAGAAGGGAGGCCCAGACTTCCCTCTCCCCAGCCACTTCTTCCAGCTCCTCCAGGAACCCCAAGGCGTTCCCAGGCCAGCCGAGAGACATAGTCCCTCCAGCGTGTCCTGGGTCTTCCTCGGGGCCTCCTCCCGGTGGGACGTGCCCGGAACTCCTCACCAGGGAGGCGTCCAGGAGGCATCCTGACCAGATGCCCGAGCCTCAACTGGCTCCTCTCGACGTGGAGGAGCAGCGGCTCTACTCTGAGTCCCTCCCGGATGACCGAGCTTCTCACCCTATCTCTAAGGGAGAGCCCGGCCACCCTGCGGAGGAAACCCATTTCGGCCGTTTGTATCCGTGATCTCGTTCTTTCGGTCATGACCCAAAGCTCATGACCATAGATGAGGGTGGGAACGTAGATCGACCGGTAAATCGAGAGCTTCGCCTTTTGACTCAGCTCTCTCTTCACCACGACAATTAAAAGAGTTTAATGACAAAATGAACATGCAAATAGACACAAAGTTCTTTGGCGTTCAGGCCGGAGACGTCGAGCTGGACTTCGATAAGCTCGATGAACATTCCTGAAGCAGCATAGGAATGTAGACCCCCGGGGCCTGGACTGGTGGCGGCGGTCGGAGGAAGATGAGGCCTGAGAGCAGAAGGTGGAGATGGGCGGAGGTGGGTCAATCGCAGCTGGTGAGCAGGGGAGGCCATGGGTGGAGGTCCTTTTGAACTGGAGCCCAAACGATCACTGGCTGGAGCGAAGCTTGGACCGGTGCTGATAGGTCCAGGTTGCAGGGAGGCAGGTGCGACTAGAGAGTCTTCCAGATTGAACTTCAGTCAAAACTCCATTTCTCCAGCTGCTGCCGTCCAAGTTGTGCCTTGAGGTTGGACTGGAAACCTGTCCGTGGTGCGTCCTGCCTCTTACCCAGAGGACCAGGCCTCCAGAGGATCAGGCCTCCAGAGGACCAGGCCTCCAGTCCAGAGGACCAGGCCTCCAGTCCAGAGGATCAGGCCTCCAGAGGACCAGGCCTCCAGAGGACCAGGCCTCCAGTCCAGAGGACCAGGCCTCCAGTCCAGAGGACCAGGCCTCCAGAGGACCAGGCCTCCAGAGGACCAGGCCTCCAGAGGACCAGGCCTCCAGAGGACCAGGCCTCCAGAGGACCAGGCCTCCAGAGGACCAGGCCTCCAGAGGACCAGGCCTCCAGAGGACCAGGCCTCCAGAGGACCAGGCCTCCAGAGGACCAGGCCTCCAGAGGATCAGGCCTCCAGAGGATCAGGCCTCCAGAGGATCAGGCCTCCAGAGGACCAGGCCTCCAGAGGACCAGGCCTCCAGAGGACCAGGCCTCCAGAGGATCAGGCCTCCAGAGGACCAGGCCTCCAGTCCAGAGGACCAGGCCTCCAGAGGACCAGGCCTCCAGAGGTCCAGGCCTCCAGAGGACCAGGCCTCCAGTTCCTCCAGTTCCCACTCGGTTAAAGGCGCAGAGCATTTAGCAGACGCCCCGCCCCCTTCAGCTGCACCCCTCTCACTCTGTTAGCTGTGTTGCTAAACGGTCACCTACAGCGCAGCAGTACAAGCAAAATATCAACTTTGCTGTGTTGAAAAAAACACGGCAGCAAACGTCTGACCAATCACACGACACTTTGCACAGAGATGTGATGAAATGTTTCGACCAGAGCCTGGTGTCCAGAACAGGAAGCATATTTCTCTATGCAAACAAAATGTGACTATTTTCATCACGTCTGCCTCAGTGAGAAGCGATTTGGGCACTTTGGATGAAGCATGTGGCGGTTTTCAGATTTAACTTGGAAAGATCGACGGAGGATGTTACTGACATTACGAGGTGAAATCAGTCCGGCTGAGATTGTGTCAGGTTTTTTCACCAAGCTGCAGATGGTGATGTTAGATGCTGCATGAGGGGACAGAACCGGACCTACTGAATATCTGCGATCACAATGTCCCACCCACAGAAAGCCTCTGGTTCAGGGACTTTCATTAAATCAGAGATAAATCCTGCAGGGAGCCAAACTAGTGACCTGGTTTCCTTCAGCTGTGATGTCAGAACATTTCCTAATGTAGTCAATCTAAACAATTTAATATTTTTATTTTAACATTATAAAACAGTAAAATGTTTTCTTTAGGGGAATCATGTCAACACAAAGTTTATGACGAGTTATTGAGGTTCACTGCAGGTGAAACGGTTCACCAAGCTGAGCATCAGCCCAAAAACGTTTATTATCCCAACAAAATCTAGTTCATTTATCTAGATGCATTTAGATAAACATTCAAAACTGAGTGACTAAAATGTTTAAAACATGAAACCATTGCTTTAAAATCAGCTCTAAAGCTTTTAATGTGTTTTGTTGCTGAGCCATTCAATGATTTATAAACTGATATATTTTAAAGTTTATTCTCTGAGCTACAGAGGAAGGACTTTATTTTGTCTCCAAGATGAAAATCTCTGAGTTGAGAAAATGATATCATTCTTAACATGGTTACTTGTAGGCTGCTGCGCTTTTTACAATATATAGTATATATATATATATATATATATATATATATATATATATATATATATATATATATATATATACAGTATAATCATGTATTTTGCAAGACGCTGTGCTTCCTGTGTTTTACCACCAGGTGGCGTAGCGAATCTGTGGACATTTAAATGTACCAAAAAGTGGTGAAACATTTCCGGATCTGATTTGGACTCTTTCTGTTTCATTTCTCTGTTGTTGCTTCTGTTCTGTTTTTCACAATGTTTAGAAATGATTAACGTAACCCTGGAATGGTGGAACTTCGTCTCCTGCCTCATTAATTCAGCAACCTGGATTTTCTTTGGGTGAAATTCCCAAAGTGGTGCTGCTGACCTCTGACCTCTGGTGGAAACCGTGAGTTTAAGGAGCAAGACACCAAATGAAGTTTAATAATCATGTATTAACAGTGATTATTAAATCACTGTTAACTCCTCATAGTACATTTAGATGTACTATGAGGAGTATTATTATTATTATTAGTATTATTATTGAATGTCATTAAGAATAGAATATAAATAATCTTTGTTTTCCCTCAGTGAAAAAATTCAGATGCACCAGCAACAGAAAATTTAGATTAATACAAAAAACAGAAAGTAAGACCTTTCAAACTGTTCAAACAAATGAATATTACTTACTTTAAGTATTAGTTTCATAACCTGGATGTTTTAGTAAATATATGCTGAGGTAATGCTCCTCTTACTTGAACATAGTTTGGCTGCTTCTGTTGCCAAACAGACATTCATATTTTGTCTTTTGTTTTATTTCCTAAAAGCCAAATGAAAATCCCAAATAACTTAATAGTATTATTGTCCGATGATAAACCTTAAAACATGAAAGTTTGTGTTTTTGTTTGTCTTTAGTAACTGGTTTTATCTTGCTGTCATCAGTGGGTTATCTTGAACATTACGAAAATCAAAGAATATCAACTTCCGGTTCCGGTTGTCACTTTGAGATTCTTTGAGTGTCGCTTTAACCAGCAGGGGGCGGTGATGCCGCTGCGCTCCGGCCTCCAGTTCAAACAGGAAGCATCTCCGTGGCTCACTTCCGGTTAGCTCCGTTAGCATCGTGCTAGCAGCCGCGTCCAGGTGTGTAGTGAGTCTGCGCAGCCGCCATGTGTTCCGTTGAGCCTCTGAGAGACTTTATCAGACAGAGACTAACAGCTGCTGCTGATGAAATCTTCACCCAGCTGGAGAAAACCATCGTCCGCTACGAGGAGGAGATCGACCGGCAGCGGAGGCTGCTGGACCTCAGCTGGAGACCCCGAACCGAGCCGAACCGAGCCGCAGGTAGGAGACCCGAACCGAACCGCAGGTAGGAGACCCGAACCGAGCCGAACCGAGCCGCAGGTAGGTCCGGGAAGCGGGATCAGAGCAGAACCGGGTTTCAATTGGAGCAAAATCCGGAACAGCTGCAGGTCAAAACAAACATATTTCACCGGAAGAGCGAAAAGGTTCTGGATCAGATCAGAAAACCTGAGACATTCTGGCCTAAAGAGACCAAAACGCGGTTCGGTCGCCGCAAACATCCGGTGAAGAATCTGATGAACGTTCAGGGCCTGTAGGACTCAGACTAAATGTTATTTCAGCTCAAAGCTCAGTTTGACTTTGTGGACGGTGATGCTGGGGAACCTCCAGTAGCAGTCAGTCTTCCAGCTAATCTGCAGAGGCCCCTGACTGAAGATTGTTGCTGTTGACATGCTAACAGCTCAATATCCAGGCAGCAGAGATGATCTTCACAGTAGCACCATGTTAGCTAGCTCTGCTAATCCAGCTCTGCTAATCCAGCTCTGCTAATCCAGCTCTGCTAATCCAGCTCATTTGCTCCTGCTCCTGTAATTGAGAAATTACAATTTTAGTTGTTTTTTTATGGAATAATTGGATTGAATTTCCACAAACAAACCAATCAATCAAATTTTATTTGTATAGCACATTTCAGCAGCGAGGCATTTCAAGGTGCTTTACATCATTACAGAAAATATAAAAACATGTGACATTGAATAAACAGTAAGAAAGAGATTTAGAAAAAAAGATTAAAAAGGATAAAAACATACTTTTGTTACAAAAATTTAAGGGCCTGTCATCACCGGACTCTACCGTCCGTTTAACATGGATATCATCCAGATATCATCCAGGAATAATTCAGGTCTTATCCAGGTATAATCCAGGTATCATCCAGGTATCATCCAGGTTTTATCCAGGTATAATCCAGGTATCATCCAGGTATCATCCAGGTATATCCAGGTATTCATCCAGGTATATCCAGGTATAATCCAGGTATCATCCAGGTATAATCCAGGTATAATCCAGGTATAATCAGGTTTATCCAGGTATAATCCAGATATCATCCAGGAATAATCCAGGTCTTATCCAGGTATCATCCAGGTATAATCAGGTATCATCCAGGTATAATCCAGATATCATCCAGGAATAATCCAGGTCTTATCCAGGTATAATCCAGGTATCATCCAGGTTTTATCCAGGTATAATCCAGATATCATCCAGGAATAATCCAGGTCTTATCCAGGTATAATCCAGGTATCATCCAGGTATCATCCAGGTTTTATCCAGGTATAATCCAGGTTTTATCCAGGTATCATCCAGGTATAATCCAGGTTTTATCCAGGTATCATCCAGGTATAATCCAGGTTTTATCCAGGTATCATCCAGGTATAATCCAGGTTTTATCCAGGTATAATCCAGGTATTATCCAGGCCCCGTCGCCTGACAGGACAAGTCTCCAACCTTGCAGCATCAGGCTCCGCCCACCTGTCACGCTAATTTTTGCACTAGGACTTTGCTGTGCTACACGTATTTTTGTGCACCATTTTTACCTGTTAGTCTAGAGTTTACAGGGTTTTTCTGTGTGCGATGACCCTCAGCCACTTTTACATCATTAGAAAGAGAAATAAAAAGAAATATAAAGATAAAAACATCGAAGATATCAAAACCCCGGACTCTCACCCTAATTTAGCCATAAGCAGCTCTGACCAGGTGGGTTTTAAGTCGAGATTTAAAGGCTCTCAGCATTTCAGCTGTTTTTGAACGACACTAAAAATTCTACAAAGTCAACATTTTTGGTGGTTCTGATTCTTTTAGGTATCAGAACCATGATCCCTGAAAGTTATGAAAAAACTAAAATAATTGTAAACATTGCAGGGAAGTTGACCGTCTCCATGGTAACTGACATCGACCCCTACCTGTCGGTTACTATGGAGGCGTTCAGGTTTTGGACAGAGACCGGTTGTAATCCTGGTTCCTCCTGAACCGGGACCAGAACCGCTCACTGGGTCCAGCGGTTCTGAACTCCTCTCATGGTTTCCTCTGGTTCCCTCCAGACGTCCAGCAGCGTCTTGTCAGCAGGAAGCAGCAGGTTCTGATGGCGCCGCTGCTCCACAACCAGGAGACGCTTTCCGGACCGGCGGAACCAGAACCAGAAGCTGTGGACTGGGACCCAGAGGCTGTGCAGGTCAAAGAGGAGCCGGATGATGACACTGCAGGTTGGGATGAAGAGCAGCTCCATCTCAAGCAGGAGGCCGATTCCTTCACGGTGAGTCCAGCTGAGGGGGATGGAGAGGACAGCAACCCGGACCCGGGCCCGTCAGAACCGGGCGCTGGAGCCCCGGAGGAAGAGCCGGAGATCACCGGGATGAAGCGCGGGAACAGAACGGGAGGCGGACGGAGCAGGATCCTCCGCTGGCTCTGTTTTCCTGTAAGAAGTGCAGCAGGTCCTTCAGCCAGAAGGGCAGCCTGACCAAACACCTGCGGCTCCACGCCGGCGGGAATCCGTTCACCTGCCTGAGCTGCGGCCGCAGCTTCCGCAAGCACTTCAGCCTCATCGTCCACATGAGGATCCACACCGGGGAGAAACCCTTCCCCTGTCTCACCTGCGGCAAGAGCTTCTGCCAGCGGGGAAACCTGAACGTCCACATGCGGACGCACACCGGCGAGAAGCCCTTCCCCTGTCTCACCTGCGGGAAACACTTCCAGAGGAAGAGCAACCTGACCGCCCACACCAGGATTCACAAGAGGAACGCGCTGAGCGTTCCCATGGCGATGAAGGAGGCGGTCTGACCAGAGGAGGGGAGGCGGACGCTCTGTCCGTTTCCAACATGGCCGCCTCAGAAGGCCTGGCGTTACCACAGCTGTCAGTTCTTCCTCGTTGCTTCTGTGTGTAACGTGGCTTCATGTCTCTAACATTCAACTTGTACAGAATCTCAGTTTTACAGTTTAACGTCAGAGACTCAGAAACAAAAACTGTAAATCTTCACAGTCTGAGTGTTTAAGGACAGTGGTTGATATGGAAACGTTTGGTTGTTGCGTTACTACGTTTCCATCGTTTTATGCACAGTTTGAAGTATGACATCAGAAAAGGTTGATGGAAATGGCAAAATTCAAAATAACTTCTTCAATTTCATACATTTTTACATTCTTTGAGGTGGTTTAAGGCTTTTCCAAAAAAGATTTAATGGTCTTAATAGGAATAAGTTCTGATTTAGCGAACGCTGCCACCCACTGGTGGCTCTGTGAATCTGAAATGTTTGCTCCACGCTAGCTGGTAACGTCTACTTCCTGTTTGTTACAGCCATGCGTAGCATCAACATCTGATGAGCCTGGTTGATTCACCTCTAACCTGTAGACCAGGGGTCCCCAAACTACGGCCCGCGGGCCGGATCCGGCCCGCCTCCACATTTGGTCTGGACCCCTGAACAATACCAGAGATCATTCAGATTTAGTTTCATATTTTCTGGACTATAACTTGCTACTTTTTCCCTAAGCTTTGAACCATGTGGCTTATCTGTGTATTTGTCTTCAACCACCAGGGGGGCTCTTTTGCAGGAAGTGAATCATTGGAAATCAAAATAAAAGAAGAAAGCACCCATTAAAACAGAATTAGGTTTTAATAGGGAATTGAAATTTGAGAATGTTGATCAGTTAAATCACATTGAGGGGAAAAAGAAGATTTTTCAGTTTTTTTAAATAATACTGGGATCATTATGATAATGTGAGGTATAGATATTAGGATCCAGTAGATGGCAGCAGTGCAACAATACTGGATGCAAGTTGAAATCTAAAGAAGAAGGAGCCCGTTTTCATGGACTCCTTCATGAAAATGGAAAATGAAGGATTGTGTTGCTGAACCTTCGTAGCAACACGAAGGATCAGCACAAATAACTGTTACAGTTCAAAAACCGTAATCAGTTCAGTTAAATCTAAACTTGGCAGCTTTTTCAACCCTAATAAATGTGATATTGACCTGTTGGCTGTTCGCCAAAAATGTTACAAAAATTATGTTTACTGATTTTTTTAAAAAAAAACTTTGGGGTTGTGGCTTATAGTCTGGAAAATACGGTATTTATTTCATTAATAGTGTTATATCCTGGATTTTTCTGTGAAGAACCCAGAGAGGATTATTTGATTGTGTTTTCTGGAAAACAATATATTTTTACATTTAGTCTCTCCTACAATTGTCACTTTTTCTGCTACAAAGTGACTCGGCCCCCAGCAGAGAAGGGAAACATCATGTGACCCTCAGGAAAAGGTTTGGGCCCCTGGTGTGGATGGAAACGTGACTAATATGCTTTTTCTTTTGCTACATTTTAACATTTCTAAATTCACAGGAATTGGATGAACGACGGTGATGTAACAACATCAGAGATCATGAGTCCTTCAAACAGTCTAAGCTGTTTCCCAGTTTAGTCCATATTTGGTCATTTCCTTTTGCTCTGGTACCACCGGATCCGGCAGAACCAGACAGGCCAGCCTGAGCATCAAGCTTCATAAGTCAGTCTCAGAACTGGGGTCAGAGGTCAAGCTCCAGCTGCACAGACTTGACATCACTTAGGGATGTTTAGCTCTGGTTGAACTGAATTATTTTTCTGGTCTTCATCTGGTTTAGTGATTCTATTAAACTTTAACTTTTATGTTGAGTTTTGATGTTATTGATCTTTTTTGTTGAAATCTAACCTTTAAGTCCTTTTGAACTTCAACACTTGATGCTGCTGGCATAGAGAGTTGAAGGGCAGCTGAAGCCTCAGAGTGGGAAATGTTTCTGTTGCAACATATTTAAAACTGAAGGTACTTTTGGTACTGAATTACGTGGAGGACATGTGTTCTGCTGTCTGGAGGGACGATGTGTCTCTGCTGGTCTGGAGGGACGATGTGTCTCTGCTGGTCTGGAGGACGATGTGTCTCTGCTGGTCTGGAGGGACGATGTGTCTCTGTGTCTGAGGACGATGTGTCTCTGTGGTCTGGAGGGACGATGTGTCTCCTGGTCTGGAGGGACGATGTGTCTTGCTGTCTGGAGGGACGATGTGTCTCTGCTGGTCTGGAGGGACGATGCTGGAGGAACGATGTCTCCCTGCTGGTCTCCCTGCTGGTCTGGGACGCCTTGGGGTTCCTGGAGGAGCTGGAATCAGTGGCTGGGGAGGGACGTCTGCGCCTCCCTTCTGAAGCTGCTGCCCCTGTGACCCGACCCCAGATAAGAGGAAGAAGATGGATGGATGGATGGATTTTGGTTTTAATGATATTCATGTTATGCTTTTAATCTGGTTAAAACAGGAAAGTTTTCTCAATCGAAGGAGATTCTGCTCCTGAATTTATTTGTTTCTGCACATCAACCTCATTTATTATTCATCTTTACAGTAATAAATAAACAACCTGCACACAGCTTGGTTTATCGTTTCTAAGAACAGAAACTTAAAGTAGAAATGATCATGTTTAATCCTCACCTTGCTTGAGATTAAAACCTCTCTTTGCTTCTCTTAATATTTTTATAAATTATGGATGAGTAAAATTCAGTGTCACTGTAGTTTTTGTGCTGCAAAACTACAATTAGGCATCTGAGGTTAAAAATATAATTGAGCCACAAAATTCCCATTTGTTTTTTTCTATTAAAAACGTTTCAGTTTAACATCCAACATGCAGAGATTTTGAATATTACATGTGAAAATTAACTTGCATATAAATGTTCTTGGTTATTTCTTAAATGTATAAAAAAAATTATTTATTTGAAACATTTATTTCCTTTCATTTTCTTTAACGGTTCCTCTTGGTGCTCCAGCAGGGGGCGGTGAAGCCCTGAGATTCTGCTTTCGAACGGAGAGCAGCTATGTGGCTAACTTCCAGTTAGCTTCCCGTTAGCTGTTAGCATCGTTAGCTCCGTCAGCTCATGTCCAGGTTGTGTCCAGCCGCCATGTGTTATAAAATACAACAATAAATCAACCTGAAAGCAGAATACATTTGTCAGAGTTTCTTGGTGTGTTGTGTCACAATAAACTGCTATTAACGAAGAAACCATCTTTAATGGACCTTCCCACAGCCCGACCTTTTCATTGGCTAATGCCCATTTGACGTCACAGCGCAGCCATCAGTGGGTCACCGTCTCACAAACTCAAGCTAATATACATTGTTCAGTACCGGACCGACAGAAGTTTTTGCGTCAGGACTCTAAAACAAGGTTCTCCACCGTCTGTGGAGAATCTGTACAGGTGATGTCAGGGATCCTGATCGTATTTGTGGAACTAAAATTCACAGATTTCAAAAATCTGAAACTGAGGCTTTGCTTAGATTTAACTTTTTTGCGACGCATCTGCAGCTCAATTGTCATAGGATCAATAAGAACAAAGGATTGTCTGCTGGCGTCAGTATTATTACTTTGCTTTCTTTGTGTTTAGTGAATAAAAATAATATTCAATAATAAACATCCATTATGAAAAACCTTTTAGCCACGTACAGCATAATGGCAGCACCGATACAACTTCTACACCTTGAATCCTGTCTGTCACATCTACATTAGTGAACTCACTTTACACTGATCTGTCTGTCACAGTCTACATAGCTGAACTCAACTTCTACACCTTGAATCCTGTCTGTCACAGTCTTACATTAGCTGAACAGATCAATATGCAACGTGTCCCGTATCTGACAGACATTAGAGATTTTATTTTACCTGAAAAGGCTTTTTACTGAACTGTAATTGTGTTAACCATGCTAACCGTGTTAGCTGCCCAGTACCGAGTGTTAGCAGCTGCTCTGCACTGTCCAATCAGAGCAGACCGAGGCACATTGAACATTTGCAAACAAAAATCACTAATTTCAAAATTACCCTCAAAACCATGAATGTCCGACTTACCCAGCCTGAAGAACAACAGGCGTCAGTGATTTTGTCCACAGCTTTATTTATGCTGAGGATCTGCTGTGTTCCTCATCGACTGCTAGCATTTAGCTGCACAATGTTGGAGGCATCGTGGCTCAAACACCTTGATGTCGTCCAGAAAAGATGACATGAACTTGTTGGTTCCCCTGTTCATGTCGTGGGTGATATTTAGTGAAAATCCAGCAGAAATGCTAAACTAATGGACTCAGAAATGCTCTGCAGTCAGTCGACGCCATGTTAACTAGGGGCGTTAAGGCTTTGGATTGTGAGACATGAAGTCCAGGGGCGTTTCTGGGCGGGGCTTGATGGTCCAGAACCGGATCTCTGTTGTTTTCATCATCACTGCAGTGAAACCTGGTGTTGAAATGTACATGTTTGTGTTTCATGGTGAATAATTGTTCTATTAACAATGAGTTAAAAGTGAAATATTTTGTTGTGACACAAACTATATAATTTTGTATTTAACATTAAAAAATATAACTTATGATGAGATTTTTTTAAAAATCACAAAATCTAGTTTAGGTTTTAGAAATAACTTTAAACCACGTTTAGCTCTTTGAGTTTATTTCTGCATTTCAGGAAATCTTTAACAAAATATTTCTATATTTATTTCTGTTTTATTTTGACGTTCACGTCTGTCCAGCAGGTGGCAGCAGAGAACAGCATTTCAGCGCTGTTCAAACAGGAAGCAGTTTCCTCTGTAGCTTCCGGTTAGCTCGGTTAGCTTCCGGTTAGCCTAGTTAGCTCCGTTAGCTGCCGGTTAGCTCTGTTAGCTTCCGGTTAGTCTAGTTAGCTCCGTTAGCTTCCGGTTAGCCTAGTTAGCTCCGTTAGCTTCCGGTTAGCCTACTTAGCTCGGTTAGCTTCCGGTTAGCCTAGTTAACTCCGTTAGCTTCCGGTTAGCCTAGTTAGCTCCGTTAGCTTCCGGTTAGCCTAGTTAGCTCGGTTAGCTTCCGGTTAGCCTAGTTAGCTCCGTTAGCTTCCGGTTAGCCTAGTTAGCTCGGTTAGTTTCCGGTTAGCCTAGTTAGCTCCGTTAGCTTCCGGTTAGGGCCTAGGTTAGCTCCGTCAGCTTCCGGTTAGCCTAGTTAGCTTCCGTCAGCTTCCGGTTAGCCTAGTTAGCTCCGTCAGCTTCCGGTTAGCCTAGTTAGCTTCTTGTCAGCTCTTGTCGTCCAGCCGCCATGTGTTCCGTTGAGCCTCTGAGAGACTTTATCAGACAGAGACTAACAGCTGCTGCTGATGAAATCTTCACCCAGCTGGAGAAAACCATCGTCCGCTACGAGGAGGAGATCGACCGGCAGCGGAGGCTGCTGGACCTCAGCTGGAGACCCCGAACCGAGCCGAACCGAGCCGCAGGTAGGAGACCCGAACCGAGCCGAACCGAGCCGCAGGTAGGAGACCCGAACCGAGCCGAAACCCCGTAGGCAGGTCCGGCTGCTGGACCTCAGAGAGGTAACATGGTGACTTGTTTGTACATATAAATGTTTTTTGTGATTGGATATCAGGTGATACTGGCCCTTTAAGAAAGCTGTGGGACATATGTCAGCTATTATGACATAATAGATCATAATAGCTGATCTATTATGTCTTTAAATCTTTTTTGCTGATCTTGATTGGTGAAATCATTGTGATGGACTTGATAATTATGTACAGATGGAGCGAGAGGAATGGAAAGATTTTAAACTACTGAGAAGAAACTTAGACAGGAGCTTCATTATTGATGAAAATATGAATTTCTATCAAGGTGTTTTTCTTCAACTGTTGGCTATTTTTCTACATTAAGCAGGACTGGTGTAGATATGTTGTTCTTTCGAGTTTTGATTTGAACCAGAGCCACAGTGAGGAAGTAATACTAGAAAAGAGCATCAAGTTGTTAAAGATCACATTAAAATGGAACAGGTTGCTTACAAGTTGTCTGGTTTGTTGTAATATTTTCTCTCAAGTTTGGAGGAATCAAAGTTTATTAAAAACAGTTGGACGTGACGGAGCTGCAGGGACTTGGTGTCATTTGTTCACAGTTGATGCTGCATTTAAGGTCTGAAGTCAGATGATGCTGAGAGTTTTACACGTCGTCGTTTTCAGTGTCGGTATGAATGTAAACATCCAACCAGGACTGTGAGGAATGTGAATATTTAATAATTAGGAGTTGACTTATTCACACTAATATCATCCTTTTGCTGCTGCCAGCAGCTGAAACAAACAGAACCACAGAGCAGAAAGCAGGCAGTCCTACTGATGAACATTACAATTTACAGACACTGAATCACAAAGAGGGAAACTCCCAGGTTCTGTTACTGTCAACGTGTTTGAAGAGATTTGATGTTACAGAGAAAACTGAGCAGATTGAAATGTTGTCAGATTCCACTTCAGTCTTATTGGTTGTTGAAAGGATGTAAGTGACCATTTCTTTCTTTAAGTCACATTAATAGTGATTTTGTTTGTCCAGAACTCCCAGGTCAGGAGAAGGACGTCCAGACGGGTCAGCAGGATTCAGACAAACAGACCGAGTCCAGTTCGGACCAAGAGAAACCAGATCAATGGCAGATTAAGACGGAACTAAAAGACTCTGTTCCCCTTCAGATGAAAATTGAACTGGAGGAACCAGAACTTCTGCAGCTAAAGGAGGAAGATGGAGAAATCTGGATCAGTCAGGCTGAAGAGCAGCTGGTTCTGAATCAACAGACTGATTCTCTCATGAAGGACGGAGAACCAGAACCAGACGGAGACCAGCACTCGTCTCAGAGCTACCATGAAGCTCAGAACCAGAACCACAATAAAGATAAAAGTAGAAATGACGTTTTAAAACAAAATAATGGTGATAAAACCAAACTAAAGAGCCACAGAGTTGAAAAAAGGGCTTTATGCAAATTTTGTGGTAAAAGTTTCAACCAGTGTTACTTATATGACCACTTAAGAACTCACACAGGGGAGAAACGTTTCTCCTGTGAAACATGTGGAAAGAGTTTCATTCAAAGTCATCAGCGTACTGTTCACATGAGGACTCACACAGGAGAAAGACCTTACTTGTGTCAGACATGTGGAAAAAGCTTTACCCAAAAAAATAACTTGGTTACTCACATGAGAAGTCATTCAGGTGGGACACACCATCCATGTGACGTTTGTGGGAAAGATTTCTCTCGTAACGATCTGTTAGCCTCTCACATGATCACTCACTCAGATAGTAAATCTTTCCCATGTCAGACCTGCAAAAAGACCTTCGGTCGGAAAATTCATTTAACTCGTCACATGAGAATTCACACAGGTGAGAAACCATTTGAGTGTCAGGTCTGTGGGAAAGCTTTTATCCAAAAAGATAAATTAATTACTCACACCAGAACTCACACAGGTGAGAAGCCGTACTCCTGTGAGACGTGTGAAAAAAGTTTCAGCGACAGGAGTAATTTAAAGCATCACATGAGGACTCACACAGCAGAATAACGTAGTAACTCACATGAAGGTTCACTCAGGAGAGAAACGCTTCCCCTGTCAGGTCTGCGGTGTCCGTTTCTCTCGCGGCGGTAATCTGACTTGCCTCATGGCCGTTCACTCAGAGGACAAACCTTTAACGTTTCAGCCGCCGGAATGAGGCTTCAGCCAGGTTTGTCATTTAAAATTCAACGTTTGTGTTCATGAAGGCTGGGAGATGGAATTTATTTGCTCTGATAACAATGAAATAGTTGAGAAGTTAAAGTTCAAGAACTTTTAACTTGAATAGACTGAAGATCGTAAAACTCCAGAGTTGAAGGTGAATGTATTTAACCAATGTATTTATGTTTCAATATGTAATTAAATGGCAGTAAAATTGTTCATCTGGCATCTTCCACAATGAAAATACAAATAAAGAAAAAGGAAATGCATAAAAGGTGAAATACAGAATATAATCTTAACTACTGTCAGCATTTAACACCTTGTGAGAAATGTTTAGGGTTTGAGTTTACACACGTTTTATTTCTCATTTCTAAAAACCTTCACTCTGGAGAAACTTTCACATGCTTTTTGTATTTCCATCCATAACATTGTTACCAAGGAAACAAGAGGCCAAAACATAATATTAGTGTTTTGCTGTGAGGTTGAAGTTTTAGTTAAGTAAAGTCAGTTTTAGGATTCACAGTAAATTGTCACTGAGATATTTATTCATTCATGTTTATTAAAACATATTAACACGGGTCTGATTAAAAAAACTAGACTAATTGTAACAACGCTGCTTGTACAAATTGTGGATTTTTAGACATAATTGACATGAAAAAAATGTCATTAATTTGTGTCGGTCACGATAAATTGAGCTTTTCTGAATCACAACCCCAGGTCAGAATGTCCAGAGACAGAAACCAGAACTTTTCTCAGTGATTTCTAGATGTGGATCGATTTTAGAGAGACAATGTTTTATTTCATGAAGTTTCTGCAACAAATCAGGTTTTTATTATAAAATACAACAATAAATCAACCTGAAAGCAGAATACATTTATCAGAGTTTCTTGGTGTGTCGTGTCACAATAAACTGCCATTAACGAAGAAACCATCTTTAATGATCCTCGACTCGCAGAACCGGATCTCTGTTCTGTTTTCATCATCACTGCAGTGAAACCTGGATGTTGAAATGTACATGTTTGTGTTTGATGGTGAATAATTGTTCTATTAACAATGAGTTAAAAGTTAAATAACTTTAAATATTTTGATATGACACAAACTATATAATTTTGTATCTAACATTAAATAATATAACTTATGATGAGATAAAAAAAAATCACAAAATCTAGTTCAGGTTTTATAGAAATAACTTTAAACCACGTTTAGCTCTTTGAGTTTGTTTCTACATTTCAGGAAATTTTTAACAAAATATTTCAATATTTCTGTTTTATTTTGACGTTCAGGTCTGAGCTTCACGTCTGTCCAGCAGGTGGCAGCAGAGAGCAGCATTTCAGCGCTGTTCAAACAGGAAGCAGTTGCCTCTGTAGCTTCCGGTTAGCCTAGTTAGCTCGGTTAGCCTAGTTAGCTCGGTTAGCTTCCGGTTAGCCTAGTTAGCTCGGTTAGCTTCCGGTTAGCCTAGTTAGCTCGGTTAGCTTCCGGTTAGCCTAGTTAGCTCGGTTAGCTTCCGGTTAGCCTAGTTAGCTCCGTCAGCTTCCGGTTAGCCTAGTTAGCTCCGTCAGCTTCCGGTTAGCCTAGTTAGCTCCGTTAGTTTCCGGTTAGCCAGTTAGCTCTTGTCAGCTTCGTTAGCCATTGTGTTCCGTTGAGCCTCTGAGGACTTTTCAGACAGTAGACTAACAGCTGCTGCTGTGAAATCTTCACCCAGCTGGAGAAAACCATTCGTCCGCTACGAGAGGAGATCGACCGGCAGCGAGTGCTGCTGGACCTCAGCTGGAGACCCCGAACGAGCCGAATCCGAGCCGCAGGTAGGAGACCCGAACCGAGCCGAACCGAGCCGCAGGTAGGAGACCCGAACCGAGCCGAATCGACGCCGCAGGATAGTGGAGACCCGAACCGAGCCGAACCGAGCCGCAGGTAGGAGACCCGAACCGAGCCGAACGAGCCGGTAGGAGACCGACGAGCCGAACCGAGCCGCAGGTAGGAGACCCGAACCGAGCCGAACCGAGCCGCAGGTAGGAGACCCGAACCGAGCCGAACCGAGCCGCAGGTAGGACCGACCAGCCGAACCGAGCCGCAGGTAGGAGACCCGAACCGAGCCGAACCGAGCCGCAGGTAGGAGACCCGAACCGAGCCGCAGGCAGGTCCGGCTCGGTCCGACCTGAGAGCAGCTCAGACCCCGAACCGGCAGCCTGCTGGCTGTAAAACTTTACTATAAATCCCATTTGACACAAATATGTTTAATTTTGCATGTGAAAATCATGTTTCAACAGTTTCTAAGGAACAACATTCATTGCGCTTCGAAAACACATGAGATCAATGAGTAACATCATGTCGTTCAGGTTCACCAGAAAACATTAATTCCAACTCATGAACAGCCGCAATGTAAACCTGAGTAAATAGTTTCTGCCTTTTGTAACCAGCACTGATCAGAAAAACATTGGACTTGACTCCAGTACCAGTTATGCGAGTTGAATTGTTTAGCGACACTTACTAACCACAGTAAGTGTCGCTAAACAATGGCGTCATCATCATAGTTAATAAAATTTAACTCTCATACCTGATGGTGTTGCTTGTAATGCCAATAAGTTGTACTGTAATAAAATCTCATCTAAATGATATAAAGTTAATGTTGGTGGTGATGAAATCCAAACTGACGAGCCGAAATTATAATAATAAACGTTCCTACATGTCAGAAACAACCAGATTATGAGTCATATCTACAGTATTTGTCTTGTGTTTCTCTACTGGGAAACAGTTTGCAAGCTGTTGACGAAAGGAAACAAAATTAAAATCAAGATTCAAGAGACTTTATTGTCATTCACATCACGTGTTACATGAGGTGGAACGAAATTAAGAGTCACGGCCTCAGTTACATCCAAATATAAAAACTAGCTACAAGATCAAATGTTATAAATAGGAAAAATGAGCCGCATTAAGATTAACTAGTGACAGTCAAACGGGGTCCTCAACGCAGTTGTTTGTAAAAAAAAAATAGGTGGCTTTGTCGTTTCCTGATCAAAACGCGACAGACGTCAATAAACAGATGAAAATGTCTACTTTCTATAAGAGCTCTTAAGAACATAATGGTATGAAGGAATATTGAATAATACATTAAAAGGCCACTAAAATATACCCAGTTTAAAGGAGACGGTACTAAACGGTCAGAATTTGTACCACCATCCAGCATGACGATCATTTTATGTATTTTTAGTCTTGACTGAGATGCTCTGCAAACATATCAATAAATATAAACAGTTATAATATCATGCAAACTAATTCATTGCTCATTTAATGGAAGCCACATTATTTCGTTTTCACTTTAAAACTTCACTCGGCTGCAGAAGCAAAGCTGTGCAACTTGGTAATCTAACAATATTCTTACAGTTAAAGTTTGTCTGATAACTTGTTAAATAAAATTACCTCCAAAATGTTGGCAACAAGTGAATTATATTTATTTTTGTAGACAATAAAATAAACTGGTCCAAAAAGGAAAACAGACTTTAGTGCTGCTGACTAAACTCGAACCAACAGTCGCTGAGTCCCGAGAGCCGTTTTAACCACTAAACTATGACGACAACTGAGTGATAATCCTGATTATCATCTAGCGACACTTTGGGAAGCAAACCTGGATTAACTGGTGACACTTTCAGAATCTCAGTTCGAGTGAAGATTTTAACCTGTTTCTGATGTAAAAGTATATAAGACAATTGTTTTTTCGTCGGTGTTTCATATGGTTGAGAATTACAATCACTTGATAAAAAGAATAAAGACGTTTAGTTAAATTACGAGAAAAATATCAACAATAAGGAAGAAATGACACATAGATCTGTGATAACCATGTTTTCTGTAAATGAGCTGTGAAATAAAGTGCAACATTACAGAAACGGTTAAAAAGAAGTTGCTATAGTTTCTGTTGATACCTATTTGAAACATAAAATTAGGAATGTGTGGAAAAACTACACAGCCAGTCGATCTTTTTAAACATTTCATTTTTAATCCCAAGGCTCTTGAACATTTACTTCGGGTTTTAGGGATTAATCTTTGCTGTGAGATCTGGTCATGACACATCCAGATCTTCCTTGGAGAGTTTCAACCTCTGGCGCAACACATCAGTCCGCGTAACACAAGTTCTGCGTAATTTACATGTTTTGATGGTTTTGAAGATGAACTTAAAAAAAGGCAACATACCATATTAGACCAATAAAGTTTTCTAATTAGTTATTCCCGAGATCTAAATGGTTGTTTTATGGTATTTTGCAAAGATTTGTGGTTCTTTGAGCTTATCGCATTGTTTCCATGCCCACAGAAACATCAGTCTTTTCCAGCTGCCACCAGATGATTTAACCACCAGTTGATCTATAACACCGGTCAGGTTTACAGCTCAGGGTCTTTGTTTCTGGACTTTAGGAGTAAAACTGATGATAAACCAGGACAACATTCCTGCTTTATGGAAACTTCTGTCAGTAACATCTTGATAAAATCATTAAACCTGATTCTGGTTCTAAAGCTCTGAGTTTAGAGAATAAAACTAATAAAACCTAAAGTATATAATATTAGTGAGGATCCACTCAGCAACCTGTCAGAAAATAAATCAGGATTTGTGATTAAAGGTTGTTGGTTCTCCTGAATCCTCCCTGTTTTTCTCTCAGCAGCTTCCAGATGATTTTCCTGCAGTGGCAAAAATCCCCCAAACAAGTTATTGAAAATATTAAGTGTTAAAATTTGAATTGAAAACTAGCTTTGTAATTTAAAAACTCGCATCAACCTGCCCTGAAGTTTTTGGTTAGTAAAATATTTTACATTACTGGAATAACAGGAGACATAATTTAATTGTAATTAAATTGGAAATAATTACCAAGTTAAAGTATAAAATGGGGTTTAGAGTAAATCAGGACAGGTTATTAAAAATGGTCAGTACATTTGTATATTGACACACCACAGGGTCCAGTGTGTGAAGACCAAAGTGTTTAGTTCTGCTAGTTATTTGGACAGAACCACTTTAGTAACAGTAAAACCTCCTTTTACCTTTCATTCACTTTAACAGCAGGTTTCCATGTGTTGAACAATGTTAGCTAGAAAAAGCATTTAATATTGGTTCAAACCTAAAGTTACATGAATATTGTCTCTCAGCATCAGCTGAAGATCCTTTCAACCACATTAATGAGGATTTGTTTGTCCAGAACCCCCAGGTCAGGAGGAGGACGTCCAAACGGGTCAGCAGGATTCTGGCAAACCGACCGACTTCAGTTTGGACCGAGAGAAACCAGAACAATGGCAGCTGACGAAGGAAAGAGATGAATCCGACCCGCCACAGATGACACTTATTCTGGAGGAACCAGAACTTCTGCAGCTAAAGGAGGAGGATGGAGAAATCTGGATCAGTCAGGCTGAAGAGCAGCTGGTTCTGAATCAGCAGACAGATTCTCTCATGAAGGACGGAGAACCAGAACCAGACGGAGACCAGCACTCGTCTCAGAGCTACCATGAAGCTGAGAACCAGAACCAGAACCAGGATGGAGACTCAGGACCCAGCAGAGCTGAAGGTTTGAAGCAGAGCAGCAGAGGTAGAACCAGAGGAAAGAGGCACAGAGTTGGGAATCGGGCTTTTTGCCAAATTTGTGGTAAAAGTTTCAACCAGTTTTATTTGTATAATCACATCAGAACACACACAGGAGAGAAGCGTTTCTCCTGTCAGATCTGTGGGAAAGGTTTCATCCAGAGCTACCAGTACACGGTTCACATGAGGACTCACACCGGGGAGAGACCGTTCTCCTGTCACATCTGTGGGAAACGTTTTGTTCAGAAGAACAACGTAGTGACTCACATGAAGGTTCACGTAGGTGAGAAAGGCTTCGCCTGTGAGGTCTGTGGTGTGTGTTTCTCTCTCAGCGCTGATCTGACTCGACACATGGCTGATCACTCACAGGACAAACCTTTTACGTTTCAGCCGCCGGAATCAGGCTTCAGCCATTTCTAACTCCTCACAGCAGACAGGAGAAATAATTTCACCTGATTTCTCTTAAATGCTTCAAGTTAAAATGAAGAAACTTTCCTGCTACGAGAGTAAAACTCCTGTGTTGAACATCAACATATTAAATTCATGAACTTTTCATTTCCGGGCAACAAAATGAGTGTTTGTCTGGGATCCTTCACTAGAATGAAACACAAATAAATGAAAAGGTGAAGTAGATAAAATTAATATGAATTTAATGCATCAAGTCCTTTGAAACGTGATGAAAGTTGAATTTGTGTTTGTGCAGAGGAACAGCAGCCAGGTGGGTTTAGGTCACGTGATGCAGTGAAGGATTGTGGGTCGTTAACTGACAGGAACATGCAGACATGGACTTTAAGCAGCTTCACTGTTTTGGGGAAAATCCCTTTAGAAAAAGTTATTTTCTTTATAATTGTGTAAGTTTATGGTCCAAAGTTTCATTTCTGGATTTAAAATCCTGTTTGACGACATTCCACTTAATATTGAAACACTTTTCATAAAGTTCAGCTCAGTGAATTAATTTGATTTCCATTAAAATTATGATGTGATGATCCAAGTATAAATAATATGTAAATAATATCAGCACAGTCTGAACTCTAAAAATAATAATTTCAGCCTTGAATCTCTGGCTGCTTGCAGAAAAACAGATTATTATGGTCAGATTATTACAGTCAGATTATTATGGTCAGATTATTACAGTCAGATTATTATGGTCAGATTATTGTGGTCAGATTATTACAGTCAGATTATTACGGTCAGATTATTATGGTCAGATTATTATGGTCAGATTATTATGGTCAGATTATTGTGGTCAGATTATTATGGTCAGATTATTGTGGTCAGATTCTGTAGCGTCTTATTTTGAAGGTTTGTTCATATTCAGGTTTTCACTGTTTTGGTTGTTTTTACCAAGTTTTGCTTCTTTGTTAGTTCAGTTTTAAGTTACTGAAGTTTCTCTTTCTGTCACTTTGAGCTCATGTTTCATCAACAGGTTTATTGTTCTGTAGAGTTTTGGACTCTTTGTTTGATCTGCAGTTCAGTCTTTGGTTACTCAGGTTAATGAGTTAACTAGTGTAACCAACTGGTAGACGACACTTTGTGACTGTAAAGACAAATAATGCTCAGTGTATTGAAATAAATTAAAGAAGGTAATTGAAGTTTCAAGTTCGACTCAAAAGCTGCTGAGTCTGAGTTCAACCGTTTCATCAACTAGAATTTTGTCCTTTTATTTGTCCAGTTTCATAAAATGCACCTAAAGTTTTTAATCATTTTAAACGTCTTTATTAAATCGTGTCCCTGGATCCCACAGCTTGTTTTGTTGGGTTTCTCTGTGTTTGATCTCAGATTCAAACTGTTGATGATTAAAGACAACATGAAACCAAAACCATTTCTGACGTTGAGTCTTCAAAGCTGAACTTTGACCTTTTGCTTAAATAGCTAAGAAAATTGTTTTGTCTCTTAAGGATAAAATTATAAAGAACAGTTTTTAATCGACACAAGAAGCTTCAGGAAATGTCCTGACGTCTAATCATAGTCAGAGCTCTGTTTGTTTTAATTGTTGTTCATTTGACTCCTTATTAAATATTCATATTAAAGCCAGAAGCAGCGAACGGAGCGTCTGAAATGTGGATCTGCTGCATGAGAATCACATGAAGTTAAAACGTCTTTTCTGTGAACTTGTTGCTACACCTGACTGCAGGTGGCGCCGACGGCCTGAACACACTTTATTAAATACGTTTTACTATTTCTTTGTGTCAGAAACCTGGTGGTGTTTGTTGTTTCTACACTAAAGTCAGTCTGAGCTGATCTGTCAATTATTTCTCGGTAGTTGAAGAAATAAATCTGTGTAGTTAATATCTGTGCTTTGGTGATTCAAGCTCTCATGGTCTCTGAATTACCCAGTAGAGTGTGAAATAAAGTTTCAAATTGTTTATTGAAAGTGATTTTTAGTATCAAGATTTTTTTTGGGACTGTTTTTTTTCATAGATCTAGGAAGTCTAGAAGGGATGGACCCCACAACTCACCGTGTTACTTTCAGACCCTGCGAAGTCTATAAACAAGGATGTGTGTGTGTGTGTGTGTGTGTGTGTGGTGTGTGTGTGTGTGTGTGTGTGTGTGAGCGTGTGTGTGAGCGTGTGTGTGTGTGTGTGTGTGTGACCAGCCTGCTGCAGATAAACCCCAGTAGATGGTTTGGGTTTGATGGTTGATGTTTTTTTTCTCATTATGAGCTAAAAGTAAAATAATTTTAAATATTTTTGCTGTAGCACAAAAGGAACTTAATTTAGCAAATACCATGAGAAACTATAAACTATGATTTGTGTATGGAGATAAATCGTAGTTTGTGTAAAGAAATAACTGAATTTAGTGCTATATACACAGTCCAGTCACATTAATGTGACCACCACGTACTTTCCACTTCAGAGTTAAATAACCAATCACAGAAGGCAGGTGGCAGCACAGTGCAGTTGAGCGTATATAAAGGGTGTGTGTGGGCTTCGGAAAACATTTCAATCGTTGGCGTAATGCAGAAACGAAGCGATTTATCCGACGTCCAAAAGGGCATGATCATTGGCTTTCGGGCCAAGGGTGGAAGCATTTCCGAAACGGCTGAGTTTGTGAACTGTTCGCGTGCCGCCGTGGTAAAAGTGTACCGTGCATGGCAAAATGGGACTGTCCAAAATCAACGACGTGGCAAATGTGGTGCACCACGGGCCATAGATGACAGAGGCGAACGACGGTTGCGGAGATGCGTTCGGGCAGATAGACGGGCTACCGTTGAGCAACTGACCACTAAAATGAACCAAGGGGCTACCACAAGTGTCTCCCAAACCACTATTCAGCGAACATTGCTGCGTCTGGGCCTCCGAAGCGGACGCCTGGTTCGTGCACCTATGCTGACTGGTGTTCATCGACGACGAAGGCTAGAATTTGCACGCCAGTACAGCAGCTGGACGTCCACTGAGTGGCGACAGGTAGCGTTTTCAGATGAATCGCGTTTTATGCTCCATCGGACAGATGGACGTTGGCGTATAAGGCGTGAAACCTCTGAAAGGAACCACCCTGCAACCATTGCAGGAACGGTCCAAGCTGGAGGCGGGAGCATTATGGTCTGGGGAATGTTTTCCTGGCATTCTCTGGGTTCACTGATTATTGTGGAAGGCACGATGGATCAATACAAGTACGCATCTGTCCTTGCGGACCATGTCCACCCCTACATGCGCATTGTTTTTCCTCAGGATGATGGCATCTTCCAGCAGGACAATGCGAGGTGCCATACAGCTGCCAGTGTACGTGCGTGGTTCGAAGAGCACCAGGATGAGTTTACCGTCCTCCCCTGGCCAGCAAACTCACCTGACTTAAACCCAATCGAGCATCTGTGGGACCATCTCGATCGAGTTGTTCGCGCCATGGATCCTCAACCGCGTAATCTAGCGCAGCTGGCCACGGCATTAGAGTCGGCATGGCTCAACATCCCAGAGAAGACCTTCAGGGACCTAAGTGACTCTCTTCCTGCACGTCTCGTAGCAGTTCGCTCTGCGAAAGGTGGTTATTCTGGCTTTTGACAGATGGTCACATTAATGTGACTGGACTGTGTACATAGTTTATTTATAAAGCTCTGCTGGGTGAAACGTCTGAATCAGGTTTATTCATATATTGTGACCAGAACATATCAGACGGTTCCTGTTTGGACTGAAAGCTGCAGGCTGAGAGTTTCACCCCCAGGATCAGGATCCAATCAGAGACTCGCTTTGGTTCTCATGCAGCTGCAGCAAAAACAACTTCCAGCCTTTTGACCCGAACCGCTTCAGCTACTGAGATAATAATAATACCTTTATTATTACATATTTATTCTGACCTTCACATGGTTGAGCTCCACTCCTGTCCAGCAGGTGGCAGCAGCAGGAGGCATTTCACGCTTCCGGGTGTCAGATCGTGTCCAGGTGTGAAGTGAGTCTGTGCAGCAACAATGTTCTGTTGGGTTGATCAGAGAGACGAACTGATGCTGGAGAATCTTCACCTTAGTCCAGCAGGAGGAGAAAGACGGAGTTACAGAATCAGAGATTTCAGGTCAGCATAGCAACAAGTTATGACGGAAATAAGTCATTAAATCATTAATGATAACTATGTAGATATACAGCGTTGTCATGGTTTCAAAGTGTATTTAAATCGGTCCGGCTGCAGCTACAACTCATTACCCTACTTAACTCAGGACGTTATATAACTGTTAATAATATGATGATCTACGTCATGATGTTGCTGATTAATAAAATCATAAGGTAATAACAGCTGATCCATGTCTGACCTCAGACTGACTGACAACCTGCTGGTCTCACAGAACCAGGATCTGGTCACAACATGTTTAATTCAACCCGTTTGAACACGTGACTCTTTTCCACCGGTTCGGTTCGGCTCGGCTCCGCTCGGCTCGGCTCGGCTCTGTTTCGGAGTGACCGCGTTTCCACCGGCTCTTCTCGGCTCTGTAGCAGGTACCGCCCCCTGGTGGTGGGCGGGTGTAGCGCCCCGCCTACAGGAGCTACATGCTGAGCTTCGTTACATGCGACTTAACGCGAGTTGTTGTTTTTCTGATACAAAAGAAGAAGAGAGAGCTGAGCTATTTTTTACAGCCTGATTGCGATTTTTCGGAGACTTCAAGAAAATGTGACAGTGGAGGAAAAGCTGCGATGTGGTGAGGAGGAGCTGATCTCCGCCCTGCAGGAGGAAAACAGGAGGTTCAGACGGTTCAGGTGAGATAACGATGATTTTAAACTACCATAAAACTTGTAATAGTGCCGAATATACATGAGCTAATGTTAGTCACGGTGTTGCAAATAATTTAAAAATGTCAGAATAAATTCCTAATATATTCCAATGTGTTTTCATGTTGGTATCATGTTGGACCATCGTGGTTCTTCCTGCTCCTTTGGGTTGGAGGATCTCATCAGTGTCCATCTTCCTGCTGGTCGTATTGACCTTCAGGATGTCCAGACCTTCACCTTTCTGGAGTCACATGACCCCAATATGCTGATGAAATATTTCTGATTTAAAAAAACGTGTCTGATATTCTGACGGAGTTGAAGTGCATTAACAATCTGTTGTTTTTAACTTTTCAATACGTTTATGTTTCACCTGATGTCCAAGTTATACTGAGAACAAATAAAGCTTTATTCCCTCTAATCTGACTGGTTCCTCTTCTATGCTTTCACATTTTGGACACTAAGAATTAAAAGTTTAAACTCAGTCTTAATTATCACTAATTAAGTTTACCGGTTGGACACATTTTCTCACTTTCTTACATTGAAGATTCTGCAGGAAGACAGATAAACAGTGGATAGAATAATTATGTATAAACTAGAAACTAACAAACATGATTTGTATTTAGGGTTCTTGTTAATAGCTGCCCTGATAATAATGTCAAAATGTTTGGTTTGCTGAATAATGTTTTCAGTTTTGAATGGCTTCATTGATAATCTACAATGTTAAATTCAATGAAATATGTATATAATATAATATTTTCACTCTGGCTTAAGCTCCTCACATTTTGGGAGGATTGTATTAGGACCTTGATCTACAGTAAGTACAATAATGTGTGGAGTGAACAGAAATAAAGAGACTTTGGTCACTGAGACACAACAACTTTTATTTTTATTTTTTGTCTCAACTCTCCTTGTTGCTCTGCCGTCTCAGCTGGTAGCTGCTTCCTGCTGAAGGAGATCCAGGTGTTCAGATGGTCCATCATGTCAGCCATGTTGCTCCTTCTGCTCCCTGGTAATAAGATGTTATAGTTTATAGCACATAAATGTAGATAAATAACAGAGTCACTAATGTGGATGTTACATAGACATAAGGAATTATTTAAAACAGGCATGTTACTATATATATATATATATATATATATATTATATATATATATATATATATATATATATATATATATATATATATATATATATATATATACATACACAACACTTTTACCATCCAGCCATACAGATTATAAATAACTGGAATAGTTGTCTAAATTAAAGACAAAATCTAATTACTTTGCAGGTTTACAGCCATGGATATAATACCACTATCGTTTTCTTCAGGTTTATTGCTCATTCTACAATTAATAATTCATAACAATTTGATTAGAGAACTGATATCTAGCTATTTTACAATAGAATGTCATATAACATGTTTTATTATCTCACAATGGGGGAAACTCGGATGAAACAGCAAAATGAGAAACAATGGAAGCTCATAGATTCACACAAAGATAAACAAATGACGGTAAAATGCTGAACAATATTGAGTTATTTATAACTAATGTACAACTGAGTGTCTTCAGAAAATACGCATGTTGTGTTTGAGCAATAAAAATACAGCAGGCTGTGTTTTAAATGTCGTCCACCATAAATGTAGTAAAAACCAGACAGATTTATCTCCAAACTGCTGAGAGCAGCAGCGGCGTCAGCGGCGTCTGGTCGGTTTCACCGTGAGGCTCCAAAGCGGCTAACGAGGCTAATGAGGCTAATGAAGCTAACGAGGCTAATGAAGCTAACGAGGCTAATGAAGCTAACGAGGCTAATGAAGCTAACGAGGCTAATGAAGCTAACGAGGCTAATGAAGCTAATGAAGCTAACGAGGCTAATGAAGCTAATGAAGCTAACGAGGCTAATGAAGCTAACGAGGCTAATGAAGCTAACGAGGCTAATGAAGCTAATGAAGCTAACGAGGCTAATGAAGCTAACGAGGCTAATGAAGCTAACGAGGCTAATGAAGCTAATGAAGCTAACGAAGCTAACGAGGCTAATGAAGGTAATGAAGCTAACGAGGCTAATGAAGCTAATGAAGCTAACGAGGCTAATGAAGCTAACGAAGCTAACGAGGCTAATGAAGCTAATGAAGCTAACGAGGCTAATGAAGCTAACGAAGCTAACGAGGCTAATGAAGGTAATGAAGCTAACGAGGCTAATGAAGCTAACGAAGCTAACGAGGCTAATGAAGCTAATGAAGCTAACGAGGCTAATGAAGCTAACGAGGCTAACGAGGCTAATGAAGCTAACGAGGCTAACGAGGCTAATGAAGCTAACGAGGCTAACGAGGCTAATGAAGCTAACGAGGCTAACGAGGCTAATGAAGCTAACGAGGCTAACGAGGCTTTTCATTCTCTCCACTATGGTGACAAAAACGCCTCATTCCTCGCGGCTCCATCAGCTGCTGCTGAATATTGAAATCCGAAGCAAAGAAAAAAAGCTGCATCTTTTAGTTCACGGCTTGTTTGTATCTTCCATCACTTCCGTGTTGCAGAGTTTCAAACGTTGCGGCTTCATTTTTCTTCTCTTGCCTCGCTGCTCTGTCCCGCCCTCAGCCAATCAGTGAACAGCAGCGAAGCTACGTCACCAGGGCTGACCGGGTTCTGCTGGTTCTGCTGGTTCTGATGGTTCTGCTGGTTCTGATCTGAAGCTGGACCTAAAAAGCCGCGCCAGCCGGTTTAAAAGGCCGGTGGAAACAGAAGGAAAGCAGCGGAACCGAACCGGTGGAAAAGGGGCATCTGACAACCAGGAAGTACTTTTCCTTTGGTCCCTGAACGTCTCTGACTTTTAGTTTCACTTTCCTCATTTTGACGCAGTTTGGATTCGCCACAATCTGGGTAAGAAACGTAACATTTCTTTGGTTGTGATGGTTTAGATCGTTTTAAGGCTCGTTGCGTTCAGAACCAGCAGAAACTTCCGCTCCATAGTTCCCAGTAACAAACTCCCAGCAGAAACTGGAAGGACCGATGAAAATCTGCCCGCAGCAGAAACAGGGGCGGCCTGGAGCTGAAGGACGTTCAGAGGATCCATAGATATTAATATGAAATACTAAATACTGCTGAGGTCAAAGAATGTCACATTAATCCTGGATGACAATTTTAACATTTCATCCAGAAACACTGAAGTATATTTCCGTGTATCTGTACTTAAGTAGATTTAATCATGGATACTTTCTACTTTTACTCCACTACATTTTACAGTAAGTTTCTGTACTTTCTACTTCACTACATTTCTACTAAAGTCTCGCGTTACTCGTTACTCCAAGTCTCGTTGAGCTTTTTGTCGTTAAAATGTGAAGTTCAGGGACTTAAGGTGGCGCCGTAAAATCCAAGCAATCACGTGACTTAGTCACCCATCGTGGACTTGTCCAGACATGCGCAGTGGTTTCCTCGGAGCGGGAGAAGATGTCTGTCTAATCATTAATAATATAATAGCTGCATAAATCATAAGATATGGCGAAGTAAAATCAGCAGCGATTCGCTTTCACAGACGGTGGAACTTGGTCCAACTTTTATCGTCACTTGGAAGGAAAGTTTAAAGAAGGTTAGATCTGCAATGATCTTGGTCTCAGGTTCGGTGGTCTTGACTAAACTCTGCTCCGTGGCTCCTTGGTTCCATGTCCTCACCTCCCACCCTTTCAGTTGGATTTGTTTCTAAATAAATGTCACTAATGAAGTTCATGCTATGTTGGGACAGGAGACAAGATGTTTCCATCCCTGAAATTATGATTCATAGAGTCACATATCTAAGTCTAAACTATGTTATATAATAAACACAATAAAACATATTTAATCTGTAGCATCGTTCATTAAAATGGGACATTTCTGATGTATTAAAATTAAATACGATTCACTTAATGATATTAGTGATTAGGTTTTATTCAGCAAGTACTTTTACTTTTAATACTTAAGTATTTTTAAAAGCCAGAACTTTTTTACTTTAGTAAAATGTTAATGTGATAGTTTACTTTTACTTGATTACATTTTTGTCTGTGTATTTGTACTTTTACTTAAGTACATTTTTTGAGTACTTTCTCCACCACTGGATAAATGTCACTTCATCAAAATCCACTTCAGTCAGAGTTAGTTTTATTTGCTTGAGTAACTTCTTTAAAAATTATTTTCAGAAATACTTTTCTACGCTTTGCTTTTCCTTTTACTTATTAATTTTACTATGACGCATTTC